>JAQHUG010000293.1:1881692-1910492 GCA_028555095.1 Dicrostonyx torquatus
TGATAATAAGCCAGGCAGAGTTTAAATGAATCCAGTTTGTCACGTGGTTATTTCGGGTGCAGCCAGCCGCTGAGCGGGCCAGCGGCTGGGGGCTTGGAAGCTGGGTGCGGGGAACATACAACCCGCACACACCTCTCCCCTTTCCGCCTAAATACAACAAGCAATGATCATCAGAACTGGATCTCAAAGGTGTAAATAGGTTGTCTTTTACTTTACAAAAGAATTTGATCATACAAATACAGGCATAAAACTCAACATGTAAACTAGAGTAGAAATGTTAGCTAGAAATTCTGTTAAAACTCATAAACTAGAAACTATCAGTGTCTGAAAGAGGAGTTATAAAATTATATCAATAAACTTTTTATTGTATATATCACTTCAAATTTATCTGAAAACTTGCATAGATGTTGGGCCCTATTTTTTTAAAAAAATTTCATCATATAAATCCAATATATACAGAATGCATGTATTTATAATTTTTGTAATAATTGGTTATCAAATTCCTTCTATTTTCCCAATAGTTTTATTATTGGAATTTATTAATCCCCAATACAGAAAGAGAGTAGGCTCACACCATCTTAAAAGTTATCAAAAGTAGTTATAAAAACTAGTTCATCAACTAGAAAGGAGAAACAGCACTTGGGGAATGTTTTAATAATAATACGAGGCTGGGAACTTCTGCTGTTTCCCATTTAGGTCACTTTTTTCCTCAAATATTACATCAATACACATTTGTGATAGCAAAAATAAATTTAGACAGTGTTGATAATAAATCCTCCTTATTAGGTGTTCACTTGGAGACAGACGGTATGATGGCTTGCATACAACATTAATTAGTCAGGGAACACTAACTTCCACATCAAATATGAGCAAACACCACTGATTTCAGATCAGGAATGCCTCAGCCTACATCAGAGCATGAAGAGGTTAGGGTGATCAATTAAAGTAAAGGTATTTCCCTTTATATAGTCATGAAGACATGAAGCTCTCTCTCAACTTAAATATATAATATTAAAAAATGTTCTCTGTTTAAAATATATGTGCATATAATCCTTGATTATTAATAAAACTACTGCTTTATTTGATAAAATGACTTCATTATGATAGCACTAGCCCATAGAGATGAAGCTTTCAGGTGACAAACAGCAAGACATTTCCATGTGCTTTTGCATAAATGTGTGACATCTTCTGTAATAAAGGCTTGAAGTTCTTTAGGGTATCAAGCAGCATTGGAATTGTCTACAATTTTCAGAGAAGAGAACTATAGAATTCTTTTGGCCAACAATTCAAAAGGACATAACCCATTCTAAACACTGAAGGTTTTATTTTGTAACATATGATATCTAGTTCTGGGTGTTCTCACATTATTGCGTAGCTCTATTTAAAGTCTATCATCTATCTATCTATCTATCTATCTATCTATCTATCTATCTATCATCTATCTGTCTGTCTCTCTATCCATCCACCCATATATATTTATGCACTTATGTATGTATGTATATATAACAAACACATGTATGTGTGCATGTATTTGTGTGTGTATTTGAGGAAACTTCCATATTTTCAGATTTTCTCATGGCTTTTTAAAATGCCCTTAGTATAAATTACCACTCCAAATATTTCTTCTCTCTGCTGCCTCTCATCAACCTCCCCATCTAATTCTGCCTATTCCAATTTTCCCTTTATCCCTTACAAGTAATCTTTCAGAACTATATATCTTAAGCCTATAACACAAAACAATGGCATGTCTGAAATGACATGAACACTGCTGCAATAATTATAAAAATTTCATGGTAATAATCATAAGTATTTGATTAGATTCAAAGTCTCATAGATAGAACTCATACCTGACACTTTTTTCATGAGTCTAAATACTAATTCATGAGAACTAGAAGAGAACTGATGACTATAATCCTGCTTTATAAAACTGTAATAAAATTACTCCTCTTGACAAACTGCCATTCCTATAGGTCAATACATAACTCAATACTCATCAGAGAGGCTTCTTTTTCCAATAGATAGCAATTAACACCGAAACTTACAATTGATAAATGTATATAAAATTAAAGACTGAAATGCTCTGTACTAAGTAGGATATTAAATCAACATTACTCACCTGAAAATACAGAATTTAAATAGAGGATAAGAAATGACAGACTTAAGGATCCATAGTTGGCAGGTGGCTTTAAGTAGGCAGTGGTTCCAGAGATGGAAGATATACAAATGAATTTACAGTCAGTATGAAGCATGCAAAAGACCTTTATACACTCAAACCAAAAAAAGAAAAATCTTAACATACAGTGGCAACGCTGGATATACATTCATATCCCTAGTGAAGGATCCATTGGCATTTGTAGGCTGCTTGTTAAGGAAAATTGTTTTCTTCATTGAAATGACAGATGGTAGATAATCACACGACAGGATAGGCCACATGCTCAGGATTAGTAGGTCAACACAAACTGGACTTTGAGATTTGTTGTTGTTGTTGTCCCTGTTTTATGATGTTTTTTTTTTTCTTGAAGCTAGGGAAAGAGTTTAAAATCAGATGGGTATAAAAGTGAAAGAAGATCTGGGAGTGATTGGGGGAGAGGAATGAATATGACCAAAATATATTAAATGAAATATATTAAATAAAATACATTAAATAAACTATATGAAATGAAATTATCTATAAAATAGATAAATAAATTTATCTATGAAATAGATAATTAAATAAAACACCGTTGAAAGTACAATTCAACTGAAAATATTTTTATAACCTCAACTTGTTATGTAATCTAGCATAAAATTATTTCCGTTTGATATATTTAATATCTTATATTTATTTGCATGGCAGTGATAGTGAGACTAATGCCAAACACATCTTGAATAATTTTTAGTTTTTTAAATTTTAATTATGTGTATTTGTCTAAGTCTAAATGTGTATTTGTGCACATGGATATAATACCTGGGAAAGTCAGAAGAAGAGTTAAAATTACAGGTAATCGTAAAGTACCTGAAGTATGTGCTGCAAATAAACTCTGATTCACTGAAAGAGCAATATATATTTTTACATACTGTTTTAAGAAATCAATAGTTTCTTCTAATGATGTTTAAAACTACAGAAGAAGAAATTCTGGTTTTCTTATAGTTTCTACTATTTATTTATGTGCATCTATACAACACAAGTGGACCACTCCCTTCTTACTTATATATTTTGTGTACCTATTGATAATTTCTGAATGTTTAAATGTAGGTTACAAAGTGCAGTTTTCACAGAGAAAAAGCAAAAGTTGAGACACATCTAGAACACTGTATGATAAAGTTCTTGGTACAAAATTTTATGGTGGAATATGCTACCTCCGTATTTAATATTATACCATGATTTTTAGGAACTCTTAAACTTCTGCCTAGTTGAGGTCTTTTAATTTTATACTATTAAAAATTTTAGCTAAAGTTTATATTATTTTCTTTTAAAATGTTTCATTATAATTATTTTAAAAATAATGACTGTTTACAATTGGTCTGGTTAAATCATGCTAACTACTGGGCATGGTAACTTCTGTACTCTGTAGTCAGAAACAAGTGAATATCTGCTAGTCCAAGACCTGTCTTTTCTACATAGCAAGTTCCAGACCAGCAATGAAAATATAGTGTAATCCAATATCAACAAATAGTGAGATAGATAGATAGATACATAGATACATAGATAGATCCCAGTATACAGATTTATGCGATTTTTAACTGGTGACCATTATGAAATAGGCAATATGTTTATCAAGTTATTAAAAGTAGAAATGAAAAAATGCATCATGTATTAAAATTATTAATTTTAATTTTATCAATTTAATTATTATGGAAAGTGGTTTTCTTTGAGAATTTCTGGGCCTCAGAATTCAAATGAGGAATAGCTCAGATATGAGTATAAGAACTCCAGAGGGCTGGTGGAAGAGAAAAGAGGAGTTGCAGGAGGTTGAAAATCAGCTGGAGTTGAAAGTTGGGTAGAGGCAACTTGATAAAACTCTGAGGAGCTACTTCTCTTTGTAGAGAGGGACACACTAACTCAAGGTGGACATCTGTAATGGTTTTAAATACCAACTTCAGGGTATCCAAAATCGCCATGGGAACATGCTGAAGCTGAAAGTAGTTCCAAAGGAGCTGGCTGGAAGAGTGTATATTGCAAGCGGGGTGAAGTACCACATGCCTGTAATTTAACACTCAGGAAGATTGCTGAGTTTGAAGCTGTATGGTAAGTACCGGGTCAACCAGGAATACAGGGTAAGACGTTGTCTTAAGATAATGACTGCAGCATCAGCAGCAATAACAACAGGAGCAGCAACAACAGCAACAGCAACAACAACAGGAATTAAATCAACCAGCTCTGGGCTTGTACCTGGTGATCTGGTTTATTGTCAGAGGATCTCCATGGTCACCCATCATCAGTATCTAAAAGGAAAGTTCCACCTGCTCTCCCCATACTCTACATATACCCTCTACATACTTGAAATCATGACTAAGCATCCAAGTATAACTCTACAACATAGATGCTCAGAAAAAAAATAAAACTACAGGTTATTGTAGCATCTATGTCAACTAATATAAGGCTGCTACAAAGCCAGTAAGAACAGTCTCATATCTAATAAAATAAATGTGTCCTGTAAATAGTATTGAGGGGTATCTTCACATACAAATAGTGTTATAATTACTAGTTTACTTATGTGTGAAATTAAATCACAGTTAATCCTGAATTAATATGAGAACTTGCCTAGCAAAGAAAACATGTAAATGGTAAAAGTTATACTATATATTTTTGCAAAACTTCATTTTTTCTAAAGATCTTTATCCAATCTGAGAAATAATGATCAATTGTTATGCATATTAATTAATAAGGTACTATTACCACTTTATATTTCATACATAGTATCTTACCACTTGAATTACCATGAACTGTTTTTCACAATGTGATATTTTGCTCCCACAACTTGTTTGCCATAAGGCTCTTGGGAAATATGGGATTGAATGCTGTTAAGTATTAAATATAATGATTCTTAATGTTCTAATTAATTAAATACTGAAAAATTTTAATGGTTGTCTTCAGCTGACAGTAAAATTCACTCAAATATTCATCAACCACATGTTATATTAGTCTTTCCCATTAAAACCAACCATATATTCATATTTTTTGTGGATTCCTATAAGACCACAGAAATAATTCCATACTTTGTAATGATGAATATTTCAGTCATTATAACTAAGTTATTATGGCCAATATCATTGAAAGAAGTGACTTTTTCTACTTGGACTTACAAAAGTATAAAAATATATAAACAATTGTTTTAAAAATACCTATTGATAAATGGAGATAGAGCCAGAGACCCACATTCACATCAGAACAAGGGACTGAGCTACCAAGGTCCATTGGAAGAGCAGAAGGAGGGAGAAGATGAGCAAGGAAGTCAGGACCATGAGGGACTGGCCCACCAACAGAGACAGTGTGCTCGATCTATTGGGAGCTCATCAAATCCAGCTGGACCAAGACTGAATGAGCATATGACCTAACTGGACCCTATGAATGTGACTGCCAGTGGGGACTGACTGAGAAGCCAATGATGATGGCACCCGGACCTAGCTCTTCTGCATGTATTGGCTTTTTGGGAACTTGTTCTATATAGATGCACACCTTCCTAGACCGAGATGGAGGGGGGAGGGCCTTGGGCTTCCCATAGGGCAGGATACCCTTAAGGAAGGATTGCCCTGAAAGAAGCAGGGGGAGGGTGGTGGGGTAGTGGGGGAGCGGGAGGGCCGGGAACAAGGGGAGTAAATGTAAATTTTTCTTTTAACAATAAAAAATACTTATTTGAATAAAATCTTTAATCTTGAAATCAATAGCATATAAAATAATAGCATCCTTAACCACCAATTTCCCAAGTCATGTTTGTTTTTTTTCATTAGCAGTTACAATTATTAGTGATTCTTTTATTCTATTAAACTTGCCATCATTAAAATAGTGACACACATATAACAGCAATGTTCTTCATGAGGCTCAACTGTAATCTTACAACTTAGATGGAAGAGACTTTAGTTAAGTGAGAAATTTGTGACTCAGTTTAACAACTTCTGCATTTTATATGTCCTAATTTTGTATGAAACAGTTTTTATTCTTCCTGATTTATTATTTGTTGATCTTAATTACATAATATTTTGTGGATAATTTTGTGTTACCTTATTCAGACTGAAATAATCCAAGAAATAGGAAGTAATCTAAATGCTATTATATAAAATTGCTTATAAGTAATACAGGATTAATGTGTGCTTATGTAAAAATTAAAATCAAATTCATCTACCTCTTTATATACCTCTGTATGTATGTATGTATGTATGTATGTATGTATGTATGTGTGTATATCTATCATACCTATCTGTCTATCTATCACTATGTATCTAGGATATGGGATTTTCTTTTGTATATTTCTTGTTCTTAATGACTGCTGAGCTTGACAATAGAAAGTGAGAAAGTCCTTTAGGGTTCCTGCTTCACAGAAGACACTGTCAGACATTCTTCAGGACACAGAAGAAAGAAACTGATGAACTTTGCCATTATAAGGCACAACATATCTTCAAATTTCCTGCTTCATGGGAAAGTCTTCCAGATACTATGGGCCTGTAGGTTGAAGATGGATGTCCCAGTGGTACAGAAGAACTTTAGGTGACTTTCCAGGCAGTGAGATGTCTCTGTAAATTCTGGAATTTTGGAAGTTGCATACAATGCACTTCCTGTTAACTTAGTTAATATTACATCCATCTGGGGTCTTTTATGGAGTTGAGGGCAAATAGGTATAGTTGTAGATTTTCTTATTTGTGATTAAAAAATAAATTAGATATGAAACTTTTTGTACAAATAGAATAAATATTTTAAATGCAATTTTTGCTTGATACCTGCTTTGTTATATGTAATTTTACTATGTTAAAATTAAAAACCTTCCATTTAATTTGACATAAAGAGATGATTCAGGATGTTCTTCCGTATATGTGTTGTTCTTATTGGTTAATTAGTAAAGTTGCTTTGGCCTATGGCAGCAAATAATATAGCCAGAATGGAGAAGATATATGTAGAGAGTTGGCAGAGTCAGAGAGACACAACGTAGTTGCCAAAAGAGACAGATATTGGAACCTTCTGGTAAATCATAGCCTCATGATGATACACAGATTACAAAGATTAATAGAAATGTGTTAATTTAAGATTTAAAAGTTAGCTAGAAATATATCTGAGTCATTGACCCAATCGTATTGTAATAAATATACTTTTCATTGTAATTATTTGGGTCTGAGCATCTAGGAAACCAATGTTTAGCATCCTAATATATACGTATATACACATACATGTTTCTATCACACCTATATATGTATGTATACTTAAATATATAAATTTTTAAAACACATATATATCAGTATTAATTCCTTATCAAATTGTAATATTATAATTTGATGGTAACTTTCTATGGAATAAATTCATATATATTCTGATATTATATTAATCCCAAATGTTTAATATCTAATTTTATCTAATTTTCAAACATTCAGTAACTCAAGGCAAGTGTAAATTTCTTATAGACTATTTTTATTACATTTAACTCTCAGAAAAATAATTTTGATAAAGATGACTAGATCAAATGTACTTTTTTAACTTTAACTTTAAGAACCATGCATAATATAAATTCAAAATGAAGCAAAACATCAGGTATGTGGATACATATGTTTACAACTTTGTAATCACAGTGATATTAGAGTCTTTTGGAATATATTTGTAGTGCTCATGCTTAAAACTGAGAAACCTTAGCTATAATAGATTGTGAAGTAGAAGAATATTTATTGATTTACAAACCATAAATAGTTTACATCATAGTTAATGAAGTTTTTACTTTAAGTGGTTTATTGTAGTTTTCATCAGTCTCTTTTCATATCTGGAGGAACACTTAAGAATTACATTGAAATGGACACATATTTTATCAAGTGTAAAATATTTTAAATATAATCTTATTCTTCTATAAATATTTTTCATTAGATTCCCTATTATATGGGGAGATATTAAGTTGCTTCAGAAAAATGTCTCCTGGCCAAAGTTGATTTGAAAATAGCTTTAGTTACACATTACAATCACATAAACACATGGGCACTGTTGACTGCCCTGATTTAGCAATGACTTTCAGGGACTTTTCTGTAATCCAACGTTGACTCATGCCAAGCCATAAAACTAGTACAGAAAAAGGATGCCATAGTAGGCATCTAATGACATATGATAGAAAGAAGAAGGAGTAAGGTCAATTAGTTCCCTCCATACTCAGACATATAATGATGACTGATGGGAAAAGGAAAAAGACGTACAGTCACCCAGTGCCCTGCCACACTCTTTAATACCCTTATGGTCTCTTTCATCTTAACGTGACATGATATGTGAAGAAATTGCCTCTTGAATTGATTGCTGTTAGTCTTTCAGATTAACAGGCCATATCTAGCTCTTCATGGCATAGTGACCTTACAAATTCTGTCAAACACTTATCATCTGGTCGAAATTTTTCCCATTGTTGTTTGAGTAATGCGTCACTTTTCATTCAATTTGCAATGGCTTAGTGATTCATACGAGCAGAGATTTGGATATATAAAAATTGCAAATTATTGTTTGGCATACTTACTGCTTTGGCACTGTGGTTGAGGCAATTGGTAAATTCTGAGGAGTATAAAAATTTCAAATGAACATAGAATACCCCTCATCTGAAAAATCATTCCTTACTCCCACCCTGCTGTGTAAGTACTAATTATTAGTTTTGAAAGATACCTTACAGATGATAGCAGTTGTTTTCAGTGCCTACTAAATTTCTGTCATTCATTATAAAACATTTAGAACAACCCAGAATGAGAACTAGGCACCTAGTAAAATATACTGTGCTTATACAACAAAGATACTGAATCATTCAGTTTATGTTGGTAGAACATTAGTATATGTGCAAGAAAATGAAAGCCATGATGAACAAACTAAGATAGATATAATGATAAAGTATTTGATGTACTGCTAAAAATTTTGAGATCTGTTAGGTTATGGAAAACTATCATTAATATTTCAGAGAATATAATACTTTTACAAGGGAGAAGGTTCAGTGATTAAAACCATTTCTACACACAAAAGTACCAGAGTTTACATTCATAGAATCCATGTAAATGCTGTCAGGCATGATAAGTCACCTTTAGTTCGAGCCATGGAAGACAAACATAGAATTCTCTGTAGAAAGAAGGATAGCTAGAAAAGCCATATAGTAGACCTCTAGATTTTACTAAAGAACATTGTCTCAAAGGAAAGAATAGGTAAGACTACCAGTGAGAAAGAGTCCCAACATCAGCATTGGACTTGTATGCAAACAAAAATGCATATACAATATCACAAATACATATATTTTGAACATTGTCTAGAACTGTACACACACATGGAAGAGCGATAAAGAGATAGATAAATAGATAAGATAGATAGATGATAGATAGATAGAAATTCAAATAGAAGAAGAAAACAAATTGCAGTTTGGATTACTCATGAAAATATTAAAATTCATTCATATTATAGTATATAAATTTTTATGTTGAATGAACTCCACCTAAATAATTATACCACAGTTTTCAACCACTGTCTTGTGAATTAATAGTTAGCATTATTTCTGATAATTAATAATATAAGTACAGTTTTAAAATATTCTCATTTCTGTACCATTTTCAGATATTTGAAATAATTCCAACACATAGTTATTATTAAGGCACAAAAACTTGAGGAAATTCTTTGATGTATTTACCAATGGCTAAAATAATATTTAGAGATAATAAAAATAATTTTGTTTTCCTGTTTGGCATTAAAGAAATATGTTCTTTGATTTCAATTTTATTGAATAATTTGCAGATATTTTGTTGTTGATTTTTGATTAAACCTCTAATTTATTTACATTCATCCTAAATTAGGCTGCAGCTAATGTACTGAACCAGACTTATAGCCGGGCAGTGGTGGCACAAGCTTCTAATCCTAGCACTTGGGAAGCAGAGGCAGGTAGATCTTTGTGAGTTTGAGACCAGCCTGGGCTACAAGAACTAGTTCCACAATCTTCTACATTTAAAAGACCTTCCTTACCAATTAAATTCTTATGAAACATATACTATGAATGTTGCATTGTTACTGGTCTTAAAAGTTCTGAGGTTTAAAAGTTTCTTAAACACGGCACAGAGATGGGAACCTTTGAATGGAATCTCCACATTAGTACACTAATCACTGAAATTTAGCTTAAAAACACTAACAATATTCATAAATTGTAAGTAATATACTATATACTTGATGGGAAAGCAATTTCAGAATAAATAAAATCAACTTTCAATACAAATAGTCTTTAAAAGATTATGAATTATAACAGTGAAATGCCTTTTTAATTAAGATTTAAAGAGTAATATTTCGTTATTATTTTAGACTACTGTTATGAATCTTAACTGATGAAGTTTTTGGAAAACATATTGAAATGCGTGTCTCAATTTGAAGTAGTAGGTATAGCTTTTGATACCAGAATATATTTATACAAAAATGTGTTTCAACATCAAATTACAGATAATTGTAGAGAAACTGCCAGCAGCCAAAATCTAGCCATAAATCATAGGAACTGAAAAAAATATACCAGCATATATAGAAGAATGTTTTGCTCAGTACCATTTTACACTCAAATAGCTTTAAATATTTGCAAAACTTACAAAATATCTTATTACAGTCTGAGTTTTTAAGATGTGTTTTATTTTTTAAATATACTTACATGATAAACATAGGAAATATTAATGTATCTCAACTGATAATTACAGTTTCATCAACAAATTCTGAATGTGAGCTGCATTAAGACTTAAAGGTGTACAGTATTTCCCAAGTAGTAGATTCATATAACAATTATTTTTCAATAAAATCATCATGGTTCTGCTTTGTTATGATGTCTACAATATGAATATACATACATGATAATCACTTTTTCCTTAAAATTTTCACTAAGATTACATATTTTCAGAGATAAAATATTCAGGCATGTCCTATGAAATTTCTCTTCATTGTTTAATAAATTACAGTTTATGAAGCCATAATAACCACTTAATTGCATTAATATATGTGAAAAGAGATAATTTTAAATATATAACCTTGTATCTTCACTACATACACATATTTAATATAGTCAAATCAATTCATTGTTAAAACAATTGAATATGTAACTTAATCTGAACTTAATACTATGTGCTAATTAATGTTTTTACAAGTGTGTCCTTAGAATGTTGATATAAGATCTTAAAATATCTAATACAAGTTAATTTTATTAAAATCGGATGCAAAACCTTTGGATTAACTTATAAAATTTGAACAGAGAAAGGTTTAGATTTTACAAAACATTATAAGGTTGGATTTGACAGGCAATATTCTAGTTTTTTTTCTCTGTTAAACTTTAAAATACTGATTGTTGAGTTCACAGTGGGGAAAATATCGAGTCTTAATGGAGGCCATTCAAATATTTTAATCCAAAGATCTCTAATAATTTAAATATTTTTACAATTATCTTTGTCTACAAACTGTTGCTTTAAAATTTGTCAAAATAGTTTAAAGTGTCCCTATTTAGCAGATGAAGACATAGCTTGGTGACTAAGAGCACTTGCTTCTCTTGCATATGGACTAGGTTTGGTTACATCACCCACTTGGCAGCTCATAACTATATACAAATCTAGTTGTGGGAAATCCAACTCCCTGTACTAGTCTTCATAGGCACAATACAAATACTTGGTGTACAAACACACAAACAGACAGAGGCCTGAAACAAAAATTTATATTTAAACTTTGATGACACCTATCGTATCAACAGTGCTCATGTCTGTATAAAGAAGGAGGCTTGTAAAAGAAAGCAGCTGCTGAGACACATATAAATGGGCTTCATGAAGCATTTAGATCCATGACTGTCAACCAGTGCAAGTAGCATTCGAGAATAAGTCAGCTTCTATATTCACTGACTACTGCTGGCAATCTGGCTGTGACTCAAAGGCCTGAGTGCCCCAGGTATTCTTATTTCTTAACCAACAAGGACACTAGTTCATGAGGAAAGTACCTGTAGTATCTTACTTCTAGCTCAAAAACAAGCAGCAAGAGGAGAGAAAAGATTCTGCTTTTTCCCTTTCTTTCTAAATCATTTCCCTAAGACACTTTAATAAAGCAGACACTTAGCACTTTATATACTTAAAACGACCTGTAGAAATTTCATGTAAATAGCCACAGTTTTATAAAATTATGAATTTCCAAAAAAAAAACAGTTTGATTACTACCCAGACTTCTGAATAGGATTAAAGTCCCATATATCTTAAATTCTGTGAAGTAGTATCAAAAATCTAAATGACATAATCCACATATATATAAAGATTAAATATATAATATATGAAATAATTCACATATAAATGTGAAACATCTATAGACATAAATGAATTTAAACAATAAAAATGTGATCATATAATGTTATTATTTTCAATCACATTTTGTTGGATATATACAGTTTTTTCCCATAGTATGGTCATGATATGTTTATTTTCAAAAGACTTGTTAAAAAGTCACTCACATACTAAGTGATTTTTTTTATTACTTTCTTTTGGTACAGAGAATACATTACACAAAATGAAATGAAGAAATTGTGATTAATTAGGAAGAGTCATTTCATTAAAAATTGAGAACTGAAAAGTTTATTTGTAAAGTGGGTATGAGAGCTAGCTGTTTTGGACGCAGTCAAAGTTGACCTTGATTTACTATTTAAAAAATAAATTCAGTAATTTAATAGTAGCTATTTTAATATAGAGGGTATATTTAATCAATTATTTTAATATGCAAATCAAAGAAATGTTAAAAGATCAATACTTCTGGTTGAAAACAGCTTCTTTGAAAGGGTGAGACCAGTGTTTGGCTGAGTTCTACTTGTGGTTTTCAAACTCTGCCCAGTGTCCCCAGAATGCTGCCCATACTGCTTAGGAACCTTATGTATCAAACATGGGCTTCTCTGGATGTCAGGGCCCTCCTCTAATAACTGGTGCTTATTTAATCGAGACAAATGCAGCTCTCTAAATGATTGGCAGCTTAAAGTCGGCCAGCTCTGCCAGCTGTTATCTTTCAAATGAAACTGAAATCTAACAGCTTACCATTGTGGTTACAGCCGAGCATGAAAACATAAATATACATCTTCACATGGGCATAATATATCTGCTCTCCCATATCACACAGAAAACCAATTTTTACATTATGCATCTGCATTATGCTCCTGAAAACTATGATTAGCTGATGTAGTTTTATATCTCTAAAACTCCAGGCATATACTTTAGCATTATCTTGAATTTTGAATATAACTTACCCTATTTTCCTTCCCAACAGATCTGATGGTTCAGTTTTGGATGTAAATAAGGCAGAATAAAAAATCATCCACCATATTTTAACAGTTCAGTTATAAGGTTGCATATCTTTTGGACAATATATGATGCTGTGCTTTTAGGTCAAATAATTTTTTTGCTAGAGAATCCATTATTTCAAATAAAATTAGTAGATTATTTTCCCTTCTGCCTTCAGATGATCTTTAGTAGCTAAATATATTCAGTCACATTTTCCTGTCATTAACAAATAATATTCAGATTATTCATAATTTTGTTAAAATAAAAATTTTAAGGGTTTCTTATTTCAAAATGCACTTTTTTCGTTCTTGAATATGCATTTTAAGTGTATTTTTAATCATTTTATTTATTTTTTGCTTTATAAATAATATCCTTCAATATTTACACCTCCTCCCCTCCTCCCATTTCCCTCCCAATCCTCCATTCTCCTTCCCCCTCCAGTCCTAAGAGAGGGCAGGGTACCCTCCTCTGTGGGAAGCCCAAGGCTCTCCCCACTCTATCCAGGCCTAGGAAGGTGTGCATCCACACAGACTAGGATCACAAAAAGTCAGCAAATACAGTAGAATCAAATCCCAGTGCCATTATCACTGGCTTCTCAGTCATCCTCCATTGTCAGCCACATTCAGAGTGTCTGGTTTGACCACAGGCTCCTTTAGTCCTGGTCCAGCTGGATTTGATGAGCTCCCAATAGATTAGGCACACTGTCTCAGTTGATGGGCCAGTCCCTCGCAGTCCTGACTTCCTTGCTCATCTTCTTCCTCCATCTGCTCTTCAACTGGACCTTGGAAGCGCAGTTCAGTGCTCTGATGTGGGTCTCTGTCCATCCAGTGCCAGACGAAGGTTCTATGGTGATATTCAAGATATTCATCAGTGTGGCTGTGGGATAAGGCCAGTTCAGTCACCCTCTCCTCTACTGCCCAAGGTCCTAGATGGGGACATTTCGTTGGACACCTGGGAACCCCTCTACAGTCAAGTCTCTTGCCAACCCTAAAATGGCTCCCTTAATTCAGATATCTTCTTCCCTGCTCCCATAGCTGCCCTTTCTCCATCTCAACCATCCAATTCCCCTAAGCTCCCCCCAGTCCTCCCCTTCTCGCTTCTTGCTTCTCTCTTCCCCTCTCCCCTTTCTCCCTCTCTACCCCCACCCTCATGCTCTCAACTTTTGCCCAGCGATCTTGTCTGCTTCCAATTTCCAGAAGGATCTATATATGTTTTTCTTTGGGTGCACCTTATTATTTAGCTTCTCTAGGATCATGAACTATGGGCTCAATGTCCTTTGTTTACGGACCTTATTAGGAAGAAACTTTTCTTCCAAATAAGATTAAAAAATACTACAAAAGCATTTGTGCAACTATGTTCATAGCAGCATTATTTGTAATAGCCAGAACCTGGAGACAAGCTAGGTGCCTCTCAATGGAAGAATGGATCAAAAAAGTGTGGGATATATACACATTAGAATACTACTCAGCGGTAAAAAATAATGACATCTTGAATTTTGCATGCAAATGGATGGAATTAGAAAACACTATCCTTAGTGAGACATCCCAACCCCAAAAAGATGATTATGGTATGTACTCATTCATTAGTGGACCCTAACCAAAAACAAAGAACATTAAGCTTATAGCTCACAAGCCTAGAGAAGCCAAATAGCAACGTGAACACAAAGAAAAACATAAAGATCCTCCTGGATATCAGAAGCAAACAAGATCGCCAGGCAAAAGTTGAAAGAACGGGAGTGGGGATGGGGGTGAAGGTAGGGATGTGGGAGAGGGTGGACAAATGGGAGGGGAGGAGGGAGAAGAGAATAACTGGGGAGAGCTTGGGGGAGTAGGAGGGTGGAGATGGAGGAAGGGTGGATATTGGAGAAGGGAATAAGATATCTACATTAAGGGAATCATTTGAGGATTGGCAAGAGACTTGTCTCTAGAGGGGATCCCAGGTATCCACAGGTATGTCCCAGGCTGGGTATTTGGGCAGCAGAGGAGAGGGTGCCTGAACTAGTCTTGTCCCATAGTCACATGGATGAATATCTTGATCATCACCATAGAAATTTCTCCTGATGGATGGAGATAGAGATACAGACCCACATTCACATCAGAACAAAGGATTGAGCTCCCAAGGTGCAGATAAAGAGCAGAAGCGGGGAGAAGATGAGCAAGGAAGTCAGGACCGCGAGGGACTGGCCCATCAACTGTGACAGTGTGCCTGATCTATTGGGAGCTCATCAAATCAGGCTGGACCAGGACTGAAGGAGCATATCACCAAACCGGACTCTCTGAATGTGGCTGCCAATGGGGACTGACTGAGAATCCAATTATAATGGCACTGGAACCTATCTCTTCTGCATGTATTGGCTTTTTGGGAACCTATTCTATATGGATGCACACCTTCTTAGCCCGGGATGGAGGGGCGAGACCCTTAGGCTTTCCACAGGGCAGGGTACCTTGCCCCCTCTTAGGGAAACAGGAGGAGGGAGGAAGTGTAGGTGGTAGCGGGAGGGCCTGAGACAAGGGGAGGAAGTGTAAATTTTTCTTTTAACAATAAAGAAAAAAAAAGAAAAGAAAAAGCAAGAACCTCACAAAGAATCCAATATCAAAGAAAAAAAATAGAGGTCAAAGGAAAATGCCTTATATTTTACTTCAATGTCCTTAGGTCTGCAAATATATTGTTTTATTTTTTTAATCATGTGAAGCAATATTAGAGGTGTGCATCACACTTCCCAGTACTTCATCAAGCAGCATCAGTGTCATAATGAATATAACAATAATGCCACAGAGAAATAGAAAAGAAATTCAGTTGAAGGGTTGAATTAGTACTGGTGATCAACATGGGAATTTTAAGCTGAGTTCAGCCTCCAGAGTAGACATAGTGGTAGGAGGATGGAAAGCATTCATTCAAGTTGTTCTCTGATCTCACATATGCACTGTGGCAGACACACATACACATGTATATGTCTTCATATGATGAACCATGAGCATTTCTACTCATATGATGATGTTAACTGTCATTTCTAACAATAATTGTATTTTTTGACATGTTCTGATAAAACTAAGTTTGGGGAAATCAAAGGAAACTACCTAAAGCAGTAAATAAGTATGTTCAATATTATCACAAAATTTAAATGATGGTCATGTGAATTATGATAACATAAATATGAAATAATATAAGTATACTATTTAATCAAATATTATATGAAAATAATAAATCAATGTCTACAACATGATCAATAGTGAGGACGAGGTTGAGAGTTTAGAAAGCTCTTAGTAACTATATTTCAGATAATAATATTGTGGAATAATATTATGTAACTGTGCTTGTTTGTCAGCTTGTTAGGTTCAGCTTTCTCTGCTAGTTACATGGTGTTCGTATTGACACAGAGGTGGGCAAGGAACAACTATTTGGTAGAGTAAAAATCATCCAAAATATATTGCAATTTGAGCTGGAACTACAACATTCCACCTCTACATACACTGAAGTTTTAATCTTTACGCACACAGCCTCTTCCAAAGATTTTCTCTTACAGTACAGTGAATATTTTTTTAAAGATTATGTTCATAGATTTCTATATTCTACGAAATTAACATTCATAAGTGAAGAAATAAATTTCTTAAACAGAGAAAATAGAGCCATTGGGACAGAAGCTTTCAAGTTGGAGAGACAGGATTCAGGAAACATGAAGGAGGAAAGATAAAGATGGAGCAAGGAAAGTTAAGTATGGTAGAACATTAGGAGGCTGGGAAGAAAAAGGAATATAGGGAGAGAGGTTTGAAAAATCAACATGGAAACCTACTACTGTAGGAGTGTTTTTCTACCAACTATTGGCTGGTGTACACATATGGATTTTCCAGAATAATCAGTTGTGTGAGACAGAGGTCTTCTTTCTCCTTGGGTTATATAAATAATAAAAACTGCTTTTGTTGCAATTATGTTTCGTTGTGATGAATCTGATATATCTCTAAACGGTTTGACCCACGTTAGTGTTACTCTCTTCACTTCTGGTCAAGACTCTCTTACATAATGCCAATATGGCAACAAAAACACAAGAATCTGATTAGAATAAGGCAACATTCTGTCTACTTATAGTTACAAATTTCCTGAGAGATATATATCAAAGATATCTACCATAATAAAGTTTTATACCAGGAGAGGCCCAACGTACAAATTTACCAAAGACTTTATTAGAATCTGTCCAGAAAAGGGATGGGTTTCCTACACAAGTCCAGAGAATTTACCCCAAGCCCAAATTGGAAAAGAAAATATGAAATCCTAAGTCTTATGGTACTTTTCCTTAAAATAAAATTTAAATCAACTTTTATTTGAGCCTTTTTATTATTTAATAAGCATTATTTTCAAAACTATATTAAAGTGTAGAAAATTGACTACAATTTGAATTATTTGGTAGACTTCCTATGCAAGTAAACCATATGTTTTATTAGAAAGTCTTCAAACAAAAACAAAAGTGAAATGAGATTTCCATAAGAAAGTAGTGAGTAAAGTAAGTCTGGGTTAAAAAGTTTTATCCAACAGTAGGTGAGGTGGTGCTCTAATCAGCCAAAAGTATTCTCACTAATTCCTGTGGAAGGAAACTACAGCTGGTATACATTCCATATATTTCATTTTTGATGAGCTCAGGTGTTCTACATTTGGAATTTTTATTTGGCATCATTTTTTTTCTTCCTAGAGAGTAATGATCATTAAAGAAGAATGAGTTTGCTCCTTATTGGGAAAGTATGGCACTCAAGCAGAAGTATTAAGCTGGGAATGTCTTAGCTTACCACTGAGGCAGCATTAAAGGTCTTTTCTTTCAAGTCCAGAATATTTTTCAGCACAGGTTTGTCTTTATTGACTTTCTATTTATTTCCTTAAGGATTTTCTCATTGGAAATTCTGAAAATTCCATTCTTTACTGCAAAGTAACAAAAGTTATTGGCAATGTTGGTTGTATATAAAGTTTGTTGCCAAGCTCTCTAAGTCAACATTTGTGGAGAGTATTTTTGTGATACAGTCGAGTGGCTGCATGGAATAATGGGATAAAATTCTCTGCTGCTCATTTTGTGCCTTTGAATATGATATCATTTGGTTTAGTCATTGTTTTCCATGATAGATTTTTTTGTGGTAAATTGTCACCCTTAATATTATTTCTTGCTGTTGAAAGTCTCCATGGGTCATGAATTGAAAAGCTAGAACCAGACAGTCTGACTCCAGAAGCACAGAAAGCTTTTTGAAGAGATCTCTATTTACTGCAAGGATTTCAACTTAGTACCTGATAGCCAGTTAAAAACTACACTCAGCAAGAAAGATAGTGCATGAAGTTAATAGCACATTTCACTAGATGTACAAAATATTTTTAAGCATATAATGATTATGTCAGTTAATAATTAATCTGCATAGCACAAAGAACATAAGCAAGTGCATTAAATTTTTGGGTTAAGGGGGATGAAGTATCATTGAACAAAGCATAGCAAAAATATCAAGAAGTAATTGTCTATTTCTAATTATTATATATTTAGTCTATAATATTTTTGTGTGCTAATATATGTGCATACAGGTTAGCTACCTTGTTGCCTCAGGCAATATCCATTTGGCTATTCTGTCAGTAATGACTTTTAGAAAAAATATGAGTTCATTATAGATAGTAACATTATATTAAAAACATATTAGAATGTCTGGAAAATACCTAAATAAGTAAGAAGAAGCACTGAAAATGAACTTTAATTTTGAATACACATCAGACTGTGTACTGATAAAGAATAAGTACTGGTAAAAGAAAAATGATTTTTACACATACATAGTTAGGTACTGTTCTTCTCTTTATCTCCTTTTGTAAATAAAAAGGAGGTGAGGTTTACTTACAGGAATATGGATGAGTCAACAGTCACTGCATCAGAAGAAGCCTACCTCAACAAAGGAGACAATTCATAAAATCTGCATCTCTCTGCAGAATTTTCAGGCAATGTAGGAACATTTATGTTTGTTTGTTTGGCTTTCTTTTATTAATTTATTTTCTTTATTCACAGGAGGAGGCCTGTGGATTCAGTTAGTTTAAGGAACTTTCTGAGCTCTGTAGATTTGTATACCTCCTAAATATTAGTCTGTCTACTGTCTACAGGATGAATTATCTCACTTCAGAGCAAACTGTAACACAACAATGAAGCCCTTCTATGATCTTTGTACCCTGTTTTTTTCCTATACATCTTGCCAAATTCTTTTTTCTCTTTCCTGGATAGAGATACAGTATTAGTGTTCCCCAAAGATGAAAGCCAATGGAAGGCTCATGTAAAAGTACACACACACACACACACACACACACACACACACACACACACACAAACACAGAGATCAGTATACATTGCAAGAATATTCAAACATAGAGACTTATTTTAATGTTCAGATTCATGCAACATTTGACAATTAAATCATAGTCAAATATTTCAAATATTTTTGAAGAAATCTTCAAAATAGAGCAAGATGGAAACCCTAAGAACAGGTAATGTTACTAGAAAACCAGACAAAATCAGTATTCTAGTTTTCACAGAAAGACAGTGTGCTAAGAATTTGGAAGTACTTCTATGATTAGAACTGTTGTTCTAGCAATGTTCTCACCCGATTCAGTGAGGTCCTCACATAAAGAAGATTACAATCTATGCAATGTTTATCTGTACATCCACAATACCACTATCAATATACCCTAGATAATATTTGACCACATTTTTGTATTTGACATCTGAGTCTAACTGAAACAAAAATAAAAATATAATCTTTATAAAAAAGACATTTCCATGTATTTTTGTGATATAAAGATAATGAGTTAATAGCCAATTTTTTTTGAGAAAAGAGTAAAAACAGAATCAAAAGTTAACTATTGAACAACTGAAATGGTCGAGTTGAAAACAAAATATTTGCTTCCAATCGTAACAACCTAAGTATATACCCTTAGTCCCAAATAGTAGGAAATGAGAACTGTCTTTCCAAAGTTGTTCTCTGACATTGCCATGCATATAGTGCAACAACTTTATACTCAGAAATGCATACAAAATAAATATTGATTTTAAAATTTTTAAAAAGGAATACTATGTCATCTCAGTACATGCTTATTTTTGCTTTTTAGAGCAGTCAATACTGAATAATATATATCCTACTTTTAATATTTCACTCATTAATTTTCTGATAAGTGCATAATATAAATGTCTAGTGCATTGGACTTAACTTATAATCATACAATGATTTTAACTTGTAATGTAAGACATTTTATTAAACTATTTATTTAGTTGTATGCTTTTGTGTCATTGTTTCACCACACAGTTTCTGTTGGATGAGAACTTACTGTTCTTGCCAAACTGCCTTAACTTCTCAAGAGTTGGGTCAGCCAGAACAGCATGCTCAACAATGACAAGTGCCAAGTATTACAGTTGGATATGTCATAGATAAGAAGTAAATCTTAGTAAAGAATGTGGCTGTCGAGCCTTCCAGAATTGTTTGTGTATGTTTAATTCCATTTTATTGAAGCTGCTGTGAGTACATTTTGTTTCTGAGGTATTCCACTTTAAGATATGAGGAGGACTTGCTTGGATATTATGCTGAACAGTAAAGAGGAACGAGAATTCAGAGATAGGATAGGAGAAATTTAAAGTTAGACAGCAAGCCAACTCTGAAGAGAGGGTCAGGAAAGCACTGTGTGCCATATGAGGTCACGAGAATCACCAGTGCAAGGAAAATATGACTGAATATTCATTTCAGACATACTCCAGAAGCTTTAGAAGTAATTTAACTTAGATAACATGGGGACCTTTTTTCAGTATTGTATACTGTTATTATGTTACCATCACTATTAAAAATTCTTGCATTGAACATATATTTCAACTAAATGAAATACTCAAAGCTTATCTGCATACTTATAGTGTCAAATCAATAGCTGCACACTGAAACCTCTTTACAGACATGGTTTTATCTTGGAATCTTCAGAAATTATATTCTGATAATTTTTAGCACAGATCAAGTGTCTGTGTCTGCTGCATTCTTGTCTGGTTTATTCTCTGAGATGACATCTTAAGTGCAGATGATGGAGCTGGGAAACATCCATCAGAGTGCTACTAGTGCAACCCTTTAGCTCTTATGTATGAGAAATTTGTCATTAAGTAATGTTGTCAGCATGTGATCACACATTGCTTATATGAAGCTAGCTGATACAGACTCCACCATGCTTAGGGTATATAATTTAGTTCTTTTCCAACTTATTAAAATATTATTAGTATGTGTATGTGTGCATGCATGTATGTGTATGTATAAGTATGGTTTTATATAAACATCAGAGTTCATTTAGCATTTCATTTCTTATAAGTACGTGTGTCTTGGATTGAAAATTTGAGATTTGAAAACCTATAAGAAACTCCACTATGAAGAAAACTAATTCTCTCTTTCAACAGCCATTGTATATCAGCACTTCCTTTCTTTGTGGGGCTTTGAAAATTTTTTATAAATTTTTTATTGATATTTATTGAGCTCTACATTTTCCTCTGCTCCCCTGCCTACTGCTCCTCTCCCCTCATTAACCCTCCGCCAAGGTCCCCATGCTCCCAATATACTTAGAAGACCTTGTCTTTTTTTACCTTTTACTTCCCATGTAGATTAGATGTATGTAAGTCTCTCTTAGTGTCCTCATTGTTGTCTGAGATCTCTGGGATTGTGGTTTGTAAGCTGGCTTTCTTTGCTTTATGTTTAAAATCTACCTATGAGTGAGTACACATGATAATTGTCTTTCTGTGTCTGGGTTACCTCACTCAAAATAATGTATTCTAGCTCCATTTTTCCTGCAAAATTCAAGTCATTATTTTTTCTACTGTGTAGTACTACATTATGTAAATTTATCACATTTTCCTTATCCATTCTTTGGTCGAGGGGCATTTAAGTTGTTTCCAGGTTCTGACTATGACAAACAATGCTGCTATGAACATAGTTGAGCATATGTCCTTGTGGCATGATTGAACATCCTTTGGATATATAGCCAACAGTGGTATTACTGGGTCTTGAGGAAGGTTGTTTCCTAATTTCTTGAGAAATTGCCACACTGACATCTATTGGTGTTATACCAGCTTGCATTCCCACGAGCAATGCAGAAGTGTTCCCTTTTCCACACAACCTCTCCAGCATAAGTTTTCATTAGTGTTTTTGATTTTGGCTATTCTTACATGTGTAAGATAGAATCTCAAAGTTGTTTTGATTTGCATTTCTCTGATGACTAAGAATGTTGAACATTTGCTTAAGTGTCTTTCAGCCATTTTAGATTCCTTTCTTGAGAGTTCTCTGTTTAGGTCTTGTTGTATGTGGGGGGCAGGTGTGTGTTGTAGGTTCCCAGCGCCTGGCTCCCACGCCCCCAGCCGCCGGCCCACTCAGCTGCTGGTTGCTTGCTTATGCCCGAAATAACACATGAGAACGGTATTCATTTAAACTCTGCCTTGCCCATTATCTCTAGCCTTTTCTTGGCTAGCTCTCACATCTAAACTAACCCATTATAAAAGTCTGTATGTCACCACGAGGTGGGTGACTTACCAGACGGTTCTATGGTACTTCCCTCTGCGGCAGGGGCCTCATGGCAACTGGCTCACTTCCTTTCTTCTCCTCCTAGAACTTCCGTTCTGTCTACTCTGCCCACCTAAGGGCTGACCTATCTATAAGCCAGGCAGCTCTTTATTCAACCAATAAGAGTAATACAAAATACAGGAGAACACTCCCACATCAAGGTCTGTACTCAATTTTTTTTTATTGGATTAAGTGATCTTTTGGTGTCTTATTTCTTGAGTCTACTTTAGAGGACCAAAGCATTATTTAATTCCAATGAACTAATTTTTTATATCATCCCAATTTGAAAGTGTATATTGGAATAAAGAAAATATCAAATAATCAAGTGTTCCTGTATTTTTATTAATTATAAATTTGGGGGCAATTCATGTCATTTAAGCTGCTAAAAGTCTCTTAAACAATATATGCAATATAAACAGCCTCCCCATTTATCACCACCTGTACTCAGAAACTCAAGACTCACACAGGTCTAACCTCATTCTAGAGTTAGACCAACTCTTAACTCCTACTTAAGAACAGTATCACTACACATCAATATTTATTCTCCTTCAAAAACATGTCATAACTCAAGGAATAAAAGAGATGTGAGAGGAACCATTAAAAACTATGGAGAAAGAGAAATATGCAACAAATTCTTCAACAAGTCCTTCATGAGGACTGAACTGGAATTCCTCTTATTGTGCAGAACCCCCACTCCACTGCCAAGATATGAGAAGCAGTAGTGAGATGTGAGAAGTATGGTTCTCTTCTGGAAAGGGTCAGAAAAATGATGTCTCCTTATGTCAAGGATGGTAAAACTGGAGGATTATGTGGTCAGGAGTGTGCAATTTTTTTTGCAACTTGTTTAATTGAATACAAATGTCTGATATTTGCTTTCCTTTAGAGACCTCATCCTGTCACTCTGTATAATAAGCACATCCTTAGCAAGAGCTAAAAATCTAACTTGAAGTGGTTGCAGTGTGTCT
The DNA here is from genome assembly GCA_028555095.1 of Dicrostonyx torquatus. Classification (NCBI taxonomy): domain Eukaryota; kingdom Metazoa; phylum Chordata; class Mammalia; order Rodentia; family Cricetidae; genus Dicrostonyx; species Dicrostonyx torquatus. Next base: position 1,905,673 of record JAQHUG010000293.1, read on the forward strand.
TCTTATTTCTCCTATGAAATAAAGAAAAAATGCATTCAGTTTAGTCTACAGATGTTGTTTGAGAATATGTAAATTAACAGTGTTGAAGCCATGATTATTTTAAATCTCATTAAAAAAGTGAAATAGAAAATAGGTGGAACCTAAAATGGGAGGGTCAAGTAGGAAATGGAAGGTGACAGGGGGATGGCAGAGGGAATATGACATAAGACAGAAAAATAACATTTTCTGAACATTTTCAGAATTTGTGGGGTAGAATGCCATGCCTTGTCAACAAATGGAGTTCTTAGTAACAGAACTGGGTTACAAAAATTTGGGTTGTTACCTCAAGGAACAGGCATGGTAATCCCCAAACAAGCCAGCCTATCACCAAGACTGTTGGTTGTTCTAAACAAACAGTAAGGCGACTTGTTGAAAACAATATATACGTGGAGAAGTTGATCTGGGACCTACAAAAGTCTTCACCCCTATTTTATTATAGGCAATATCCCCACAGACTACCACAAAACCTTTTGATCTACAGTGTTATATTGTCTGCAATATATATATTAGGGCAAGGGTGTCACAAAGCTTGTGGGAGTAATCCACCAATATCTGATTTGACCCTTAAAATTCGTTCTATGAGATGGAATCCATACTCAACACTGCTAGGTGAACCAAAAATTAGTCCTGGGAGGTAGGGTTTAACAAATATGATTGACTGTTCTAAAAAACAAAATATGTAGATATAAATGACTACTAATGGCATTATATTATACTCATAGATAGATATCTTGTTCGGTCATCATCAGAGAAGCTTTCTTTTGCAGGAGATATTAACAAATGTAGAGACACATAGCCATACATTACTGAAATAATGAGAGAGGGATATTGGAACTCTCAGGCCTAAATGAGATATATTCATCAAATCCCTTCCCTTCCAGACTCAGGAAACCCTGTGAAAGAAGAAGCAAAAAGAGTGTAAGAACCAAAAAGGATTGAGGACATCAAGAATATAAGGCCTTTTAAATCAACATAATCGAAACTCATATGCTTTTGCAGTGACTGAGAAATACTCACAGGCCTTGAACAGGTCAACATCATGCCCCTGAATCTATATTATGATTTCCAGTTTAGTGTTTTTATGCAATTCCTGAGTATGCAAAAGATAGATCTCTTATTCTTATACATTCTCTTGGGCTCTTTTCTGTCTTTTAGTGTTGTCCAACTCTGATGTGGTAGTAACTATTTTGTCTTTTTGTATTTTACATCGTTTTATTATAAATATATGAAACCACATCCTTAATATATAAAATTAATTGAATTTCAATTTGACCAATATAAAATGTCTTGTTTTCTTGAAACGTAGATGTTAGAAATTTTAGCAGCCATCTCTGTAAAAGCTACCATCAATTGTTCGAAGCACAGGGTGTTTGTTGACAACTTTCACATGTATCAAAACACACAAGTGCAGAAATGTTTATATAAAATTTATTCATGTTTGTATATATTTTGGATACATCCTCTTTTATAATTTTAGTAATCTTTTGATTATACCACTCAAAATAGAGTTGATGTATATACATCTTAGTGTAATACAATATAAGATATTTGAGGAATGTGCATACAATACTTTCACCTTTTCCCCAAATATTTTATCTGGTTAGTTGAGTTTTATTGAGCAATTGAAATTTCAGAAATAAGATTTCTAATTAATCTTCAATGCTTGTTTCTCCTTTTAACCTTTTGTGCTTCGTTACAACTGGCTCTTGTTTGATGTGTAAGTGGGTATAATATATTTATGTAATTACCTTTCCAGCTTCAAGAAGTTTAGAAGCTACACAAGAGGGAAAGTGATAGCACTTGAAAATAGAGAAATGAATTTTTAAATTGCTAAACAAAAGGGTAACAACAGGAAAATGCAGTGTAGCATAACGTGAATCAAATGGCATGCCAAGTATTGATAAATAAAATATGTTATTATGTGGTGCTACATTCAGAAAGAGAGACAAGAATGCTACATTATTTCTTATACTTACTAAAAAAATAGTTGACTATTTTGAGATGAACTTCATAGGGAGGTATTGGTGTAAGAGGTCTTTTTCTCTTTATGTGTTTCTTTCATTGGTTGAATAAAGAAACTGCCTTGGCCTTTTGATAGGGCAGAACTTAGATAGGCAGAGTAGACAGAACTGAATTCTGGGAGAAAGAAAGCAGAGTCAGAGAGAGCTGACATGAAGCTGCCAGGTCAGACGTGCTGAATCTTTTCCAGTAAGCCACGACCTCGTGGTGACATACGGATTATTAGAATTGGGTTGAATCAAGATGTGAGAGTTAGCCAATAAGAGGCTGGAACTAATGGGCCAGGCAGTGTTTCAATGAAAACAGTTTCTGTGTGATTATTTCAGGTGTAAGCTAGCTGGGCAGGATGGATCAAAGGGGCCCATCAACAGTGTAGTGATCCTATAAGGAAACCAAAGGGATAACAAGGGTCTACAAGAAAAATCCTCTTATAAAAAATCTACAACTTTAGGTTGTACACAGATACAACATCAATATTAGAAATGACAGCTGGAGTGTAGATAGGGAAGATCAAATTATTTTAAAAACTAAACCATTGTGGGTCTATGTAGTAACTTATTTGAGCTGACAGTACACACTACTCTTCACAAATGCCATGGAGAGTTCTTGTTATTTCTACTGTCCCCTTACAATGTACAACTTCATTCTAATTGACGCAAGTTCTTATTATCCAAAGCAGTCAAATCTGTTTTACAAAGGATAATTCTTAGATGTTAAAATGTCTCAGGTACACATTTTTAAAAAATATTTATTTATTTATTATATATACAATATTCTGTCTGTGTGTGTCCCTGAAGGCCAGAATAGGGCACCAGCCCTCATTAGAGATGGTTGTGAGCCACCATGTGGTTGCTGGGAGTTGAACTTAGGACCTTTGGTAGAGCAGGCAATGCTCTTAACCACTGAGCCATCTCTCCAGCCCCTCAGGTACACATTTATAAAATTCAAGATTTAAAGTATTGGAGGAGTGTTCCCTTTACTCCACATCCTCTCCGCATAGGTTATCTTTGGTGTTTTTGATTTTAGCCATTCTGACAGGTGTTAGACGATATCTCAAAGTTGTTTTGATTTGCATTTCCCTGATAGCTAAAGAAGTTGAACATGACTTTAAGTATCTTTTGGCTAATCAATCTTTTTTGTTGTTGTTGAGAATTCTCTGTTCATATCATTACTAGTCTATATGGATGCACACCTTCTTAGGCCATGATGGAGTGGAGAGGACCTTGGACTTCCCACAGGGCAGGGTACCCTGGACCCTCTTAAGGAAGCAGGGGGAGGGAAGAGGGATACTGGGGGAGCAAGAGGGCCTGGGCCAAGGGGAGTAAATGTAAATTTCTCTTTTAACAATAAAATAAATAAATAGACAAATAAATAAATAAATAAAGGGATTTGTTTATACAGGAAAAAAAGATTTAAAGTATCATTCTCATTGTATTTTTAATGACTGTATCCATGGTGCTATAAGTAGATAGCTTTTCTAAGTATGGACTAATAAACCATAGCCATACAAGGTTTTGAAGAAAACACTCCTGTAGTATGGAGCACATAAATTAATGTCTAAAACATGTATTCTATTCATTTATTATTTCATCTTCATAATGGTGATACAGGTATATTAATTATAATCTTAAACTTTAAATATTTATTCATTTTTTTCAGCCATCAAATAGTCTCAGTACCCAAGAACATAGTAGTAGATATGCTTTACATACTTTGATTACTCTGAATATATTTTGAGTTACATATTAGTCTATACCCAAAGTTGAAATTTCAGGCATTGAGAAGCCAAATAATTTATCAATAATTTACATTGACATTTGGCAATGCTTGAGTCTGAGACAGTTCTGAGTAATTTTAAATGCATGCAGTTAATTAAATCATGACATCATTCTAATTTTTTTATTTTTATTAAGTTAAATTATAATTCCAGAAATTCTCTTTCTCTTTATTCCTTGAAAGCCATTCAATATAACTAACCTATTGCTGCCTCTTCAAATCATGATGGAAAAATTCTTTTCCTTCTTTTCATTTTCAACTTTCTTTCTTTTCTTTTCTTTTTTTTTTTGGCAGGGATTCTCTGTGGCGTTGGACCCTGTCCTGGAACTAGTACTTGGTTACCAGAGTGGCCTTGAACTCAAGGAGATTTGACAGACTGCCTCTGCCTCCAGAGTGCTGGGATTAAAGGCATGTGCCACAACTTCCAGACAATAAAATCATGGCATGTTTTTCTTTTATTGCTATTGTTAAGCACTCTTTCATGTCTCTATGTCTCACTCTGTCACTATTTCTGTACCATTTCTCTATTTTCTGTGTTTGTCTCTGTCTTTCTCTTTTTTTACACACACACACAGACACACACACACAAACACACACATGCACACACACATACACGTATGCACAAGGACACACACACACACCTAGATATATATGTGTAGAGTAGGAGGGTCTTCTGTATTTCTGTGCTTTGATTGGTTAAATAAAGACTCCGCCTGGCTTGTAAGATAGGTCAGCCCTTAGGTGGGCAGAGTAGACAGAAAGGAAGTTGTGGGAAGAGAGAAGGAAGTGGCCAGACACCATGAACCGCTGTTGCAGATGGATACAGGTTAGACCTTTCTGGTAAGTCACCATGTGGTGACTTACAGACTTTTATAATGGGTTAGTTTAGATGTGAGAGGTAGCCATGAAAAGGCCAGTGATAATGGGCAAGGCAGTATTTAAATGAATACAGTCTCATGTGGTTATTTCGGGCAAGCAACCAGCGG
>JAQHUG010000293.1:1913311-1937218 GCA_028555095.1 Dicrostonyx torquatus
TTATAATGGGTTAGTTTAGATGTGAGAGGTAGCCAAGAAAAGGCCAGTGATAACGGGCAAGGCAGTATTTAAATGAATACAGTCTCATGTGGTTATTTCGGGCAAGCAACCAGCGGCTGAGCGGGCCAGCGGCTGGGGGCTGGGAGTTGGGTGCTGGGAACACAACCTACACCTCCCCAACTAATTACAACATAAGTGAACCTTTTCTTTCTGTTTAGGGTTACTCATAGCATATAATTTTACAGCAGAACACTTGGTAATGGATAATCAATGTCTTGGAATCTCCATGATGGGAGAATTAAACTGATATACCCTCCTGTACTTAGGAGTTTTCTCTTGAACAGAAATGTCCATAACTGCTTATATTGCTCATGGTTGGAGGTATTACAAGAGAAGGAGCAGTTTTGGTCCCAGTACATTACTGCTTCATTAACTGTCATTTTTATTCCTTGACACAAACCCCACATTTTGTTGAGTAAAACAGCAATAATTGTTATAAAATAAAATCCAGGTCTGGGACATATGATCAAGGAAAAGAAAAGAAAGAAGAACAATAAATGAAACAACTTCAAATTCATCATTCAAACTGTTAGTGTAATAAAAATCAAAATGTTTTCTTTTTAATATATTTTTGTTTTTGTAGTGCTCTTATAGAATGATGTCCTGCTTTAGAAGTTTATGGTAAAAAAGCCAACTATTTTGGACTTAAGATAAAACAGTATGAATTATATGTATATTTTCCATCACAGGATGATTAACAAATATATATTTTTATATATTTGTTGAAAAATGTAGAAAGCTAACTATCTTTTTATTGTTTCTTTTTTAAAAAATAAAATTAAAAAAGGAAATAATCTCATGAAAAGATTGCATTGGTAAGCATACAAAAAAGTTTAAAAAATGTAGGAAACTAATTGCATATGCCATACTGTAGGAGGCAGAAAATTTGATAAACATATTTACATCATCAATGTCTGCAAGGACTAAAGTCTAGTATAAGGATTTAGCTCCTCATCAAATCAATGCTTGATGGGTGGCAGAGAACAGGCCATAGTTCCATAGAGGCATCAGGCTCTGTTTAAATAGCTCAGTTTTTATTATGAGGCTTTTAAATTGCCTGTTTGTCTAAGAAGAAGCTGTGCTCAGCCATGGCAAACTTCAGATTGGATCTTATTTGTGAACTTATCTGTAATGAAATTCCTTTCATAGTAAAATGGAATGGATTTCCAAAACTGTTCAGCGACTGACAAGAAACCAATTAAATTCTTCTTTTAATAGAAAATTGAATTTGTACTTTTATGAAAATCATGGCTGAAAATAAAAATAATAAAATAATACTTTACTTTCAAGACAAGCTTCCATATTTTATAATAGAAAGAACTTATCTAACTATATTGACAATGATGATTAAATTGGTTTAAAAGCACTAAAATAATAATTACCAGTAAATAGTTCTTCTGAATCAGTGAAACAAGATAGACATTATATATCTTAACTTTTTTTACCCTTCTGTAAACAAAGATGATCAAAAAGTTAAAAATAGATTTATTTGCATGATGATCAGTGAGAATAGGGTATTCTAAAACCTTCCATGTCTTTGTTCTGCATTTGTGTACATGCATCTTTCTTCAAAATTATTGAAACACTAATAGGATATATGTATATTACAACACCAAATATTTAAGGGAATTTGAGAACATGACTTTAGCTGTATAATAGGAGTGTTGGTAAATTGTCTCATATGTTTCCTGAGTTGAACTATCAACTTGTGCATTAAATTTTTACCTAGTTAGTAACTCTGTGTATAGTAGGTGAAATGAGCTGGTGCGAGCAAGAAGGAAACATGGAACATGCAACAAACCCGCATAGAAGTTTATTAGAGAGGGTGCATACAGGCCTGGGGAATTGGTGTGCAGAGAGAGAGAGGAAGACAACATGTCCAGCTTTCTAAAAGCTGCCTAGCACATGCACACAGGAGGTTGGCGTGACTACATCATGTGCTAATGACAGAGATGATGGGCTCACAATGTGCTCAAGTGTAAGGCTGAGTCATATGTGGATAGAACCACTCATGCATGCAAGTGGGTCACATGGGGCCCTTTAATGGACAGGCAATTGCCTGAGGGCTTGCCTGCACATGCTTGTCTCTAGAACCCGGAAGTGCAGCTGAAAAATTACAGTGGAAATATGTGTTATCCTTAAACGAATGTTGGTGAAGTAAGTAACTCTTTGGCAAAAGTCACCGCTATGAATAAAACTGAAAGAAATTAACTGGAAAATCATCAGAGAGGCTAACTGGCCTTATTGCAACCCTTCAGAGTCTTGTCACTTGTCATGTTAATTTTAACCCATCCACTCTCTGTTCATTTCAGGAAGCTATCTTAATTTCTTTACAACACTCTTCATTTAAATGTTGATATGTTCTACTTTTTTCCCAGATATTCATGCCCTGTTCAGCTGAATTCAGATGTTAACAGATTCTTATACATGGTGACCTACGGGTTTCATCTCACAGATACCCCTAATGGCAAGTTTACCCTGGCTTTTACATGCTATCATGGCCATAAAGCACATCATACTAACCATAGATGTTTTACAGTTCCTAAACTTTGTGCTGCAAACATTTTATGTTATCTTCTATTTGGAACACAAAATATAAAAGGTGTTCCCATACTGTGAATAAACAAAGTCCTAATCATAAGAATAAGATTCAGGCATATTTGCTTTGATTATTTACAAAGAAACACAGACATAGCAGTGATGTTTAAGTTGTGACTGTACTGTCACTTCTATTATCTTTTCCTATGCTATTTTGGGTAGTAAAAGCATTAAATATAAATGGTGGGAGAAAGCCACTTTTGCAGTGGCATATTTAATGTTCTGGTTATAGTTTCTATTCCATAAAACATTCCTGTAAAAATTGAAAACAGTTATTACAAGATTTAAAATGTGGATTCAGGGAAGAATCCCTATTGTATTGCTGAGCTTCATAATCCTTCATAAATAACCAATTAAAACCTTTTATAGACAGCAGGATGAAAAATATATTTAAAGCCATAACAAGTCAAAATTTATATTCCGTGTAAACCATTCCTAAAAGAGACAGTGCTTTGATCCTATTGAATTATTTGCATTTAAATGTGGACTTTGAACAGCTGCCAAGGCTGTATGGGAAATCTTTCCTTGAATAAACAAACCCGAGACTTAACCATTCAGTCAAGTATAGTATTTTTCCTCCAAGGTGACGTACTAATAGATACTTCTCAGTATATTGACTTTTAGATTATAATGCTTTTAGTTCAGAGTGTTAACATGATGGAGTCATAGGATGAAGGAGGCAAAAATAAAATCACAGCAAATCCCAACCACCTAAGTTATTTAGTTCAGAGATTCTAATTTGATTTGTTTTTTTCTCCCCTCAAACTAGCAAAATCATTTTCTCTCTCTCTGTCTCTCCCTCCCTCTCACTATTTATATATATGCACATATATACATATATGTGTATATGTAGTTTACATATATTATGTATTATATATAGATAGTTATAGAGAAAATACACAAACATTTAGAAATACACACATGTGTGTGTGTATCTCCTCTCTCCCCGTCTCTCCTCTTCACTCTTGCCCTCTTATCAGAGTACACTTTAATATTCTTATTCATGTCTTTGTATGGGTTATGTAAAATACTGCAATTAAGTAAAGGTGTTTTGAAAGAAGTCCTGTTATTCTTAATTACTTGAATTTTTAAAAAGAAAGAATAAATAAAAATGAAAAGGAAGAGAAAAATGAAAATTAAATATGTTGCCCAAAAAGTATATTGAGTGTGTGTGTGTGTGTGTGTGTGTGTGTGTGTGTGTGTGTGCATGCACACGCTTCTCTAATGAACTGGTCTTATAGGAAGAATAGAAGACTAAATGTTATTCCGAGGAATGAATATTTAATTGTCTTAGAAAGGAAACAAGGTCTATATATGTTTTTCTTTGGGTTCACCTTGCTCTCCGTGCAAAAGTTGGAAGCACGGGGCTGGGGATAGGGGAATGAGAAGGAAAAAGGGAAGGGTTGGGGAAAGCTGGGGGGAGAGGGAGGGTAGAGATGGAGTAAGGGTGGTTATTGGAGAAGGGAATAAGATATCTACATTAAGGGAGTCATTTTAGGTTTGGCAAGATACTTGGCTCTAGATGGGATCCCTGATGTCCACGGGGATGTCCCCATCTAGGTATCTGGGCAGCAGAGGAGAGGGTGCCTGAATTAGCCTTGTCCCATAGTCATATTGATGAATATCTTCATCATCACCATAGAAATCTTGTCCGATGGATGGAGATAGAGCTAGAGACCCACATTCACATCAGAGCAATGGACTGAGCTCCCAAGGTGCAGTCGAAAAGCAGAAGGTGGGAGAAGATGAGCAAGGAAGTCAGGACTGCGAGGGGCTGGTCTACCACTGAGACAGTGTGCCTGATCTAATGAGAGCTCACCAAATCCTGCTGGACTGAGATTGAAGGAGCATATGATAAAACCATACTCTCTGAATGTAGCTGCCAATAGGAGCAGACGGAGTAGCCATCGATAATGGCACTGGGACCTATCTTCTCTGCATGAATAGGCCTTTTGGGAACCCAGTCTATTTGGATGCACACCTTCTTGGGCCAGGATGAAAGGGGGAGGGCCTCGAACTTTTCACAGGGCAGGGTACCCTGCCCTCTCTTAAGGAAGCAGGGGGATGGAGGAAGGGTAGTGAGGGAGCGGGAGGGGACTGGGAGAAGGGGAGAAAGTGTAAATATTTGAATGAATAAAATAAAAGAATATAAAAAATAAAAAAGAAAAGAAACAGGGAAGTAAGTATATTGGATTGAGGGAGAAAACAATGAAAGAAAAGAATGAAACTGGCAAAGAGAGCAAGAGACAGGGAGATGGAAGGAGAGAGAAATAGAAGAAAGAGAGAATGAGGAGAAAGAAGACAAAAATACACCAGCATTGGTGAACATAATCACTCTGAAATATTTTAGCTTTAAAACATAAAACATTCAAGCATTTTATGTGTAATGGCCTAACAAAGAAGAAAATCAAACGTGGTTTTATCTGGCATTCATTGATTATACTGGAGTCTTCACATGCAAATATTTTTTAAATTAAACTTTGTCTACTTTGAATGCTAAGTTCAATGCTTCTATAGGCAAGCAGCATATAAATATTATATATGGATTTTAATTGATCCAAGTCACAAACATTGATTATAATTTCATAAAATGTTGAGTAGATGGCATAATTTTCAAACATCAACTTTGAAATCTGTACCTAATCTGTTGGATTCAATGGGTGAAGAGTTTGTCAACACATGTGGACTCTGGGTCTCTGGCTTTGCTCTGAAACATTAACTTATGCTGGTTTATATTCTCAAATTATTCACATAGTATTTGGTTTGTTAACAAAAATAGTCATGTCTAATGGGTGTGAAGATAGAAAAACATATCACAGTAAAATAATCTGCCTTTTCTTGCTCCTTTTAGCCTTATTGTTTTCACAAACTTGACAGATTAAATGTATACCTTAGCAGTGGATTTGTGGACAATTAACAGGTGTCCTTGCAAGATAATGTAAAGAAATTATAAAAAATATTTTTTAGTCTTACATTTTGTAACAGTTGTTGAAACATTGAATGTTTCAGTGTTTCACAGATAAATGAGAGTCATTTTTTAATCTAACATTACATATTCTTCCCATTTATTTTTTTTAAGAAATTCATACGTAGGTACTGGTTTTACATCATTTCCAGCCCACCATCTCCACTATTCAAGCCCCACTGTATCTACAAACTCCTCAAGTTATTGATAATATTCTAATTATCATTGTTGCATATGTTACCTATGTAGCTGATATGTGTGTGAGTATAACACTGAATACTTGTGATTATATAACCTATTGAGTGCTTGTTTGTAAAAGACGGATTCTATTCTCAACAGTCATTACCTGCATATGCCCTATCATTTTTGAGTAGGACCTTGTGAGGTCCCATTTCTGAGCCTTAGTTTTAGGGTTTGTGTTACAGGTGTATGGCCTAAGTATAAAAATCCCATAATCAGTTGTTCTAACCATTTAAACACTTGTCTATTTCTGCTACCGCATTCTTGATAATAGCTTTGAAGGTATATATAATACAAATAGATTTGAGGCCAGTGGACTCAGTTTCTAGTACCAGACATAAATTTCCACATATTATATGGGTCTTAAGTCTAATCAGAAACCTATTAGTTACTCTAAGAATATAAATGCTGCTGTTGCATCCATCATAATGTTTATTGCATCCATTATTATTGGATCCATTATGATTATCCTTGTTATTCATAGACATTACAAGTATGTAAGACTGTCAATTGCTTTTTTCTTTTGGAACTTGCAAAATTCCTTCTAATACTATAAAATGTAGACCTGATGAAGGAGTATCTCAGGCCATTTTCAGCCTGATTTTCCCAAGTTTTGTCATGAGTCTGTACTGTCTTCTTCTCACCTCCACCATCTTAGAGACAAATAAGGGCAATATCAAGAACCTATCATGCTTCTGGAGTCTCCTGAATTTCCCTGAACACTACTTCAAAGCAAGTTTTCTGTCTGGCATAGGGTTATTGCTAGATAGTCTGTTGCTCTTGCAGATGATACCATCATGTCCAAATGGTATAACTTTATTTAAGATGTGCATGTAACTTTAAGTAAACATCAAAGAGTATGTTTTTCAGGGCTCTCTCAAGCATCATTAGTGTTATTTTGCTCGTCTTTCTCCCTCTCTCTCTGTGTTTCCTACCATGCACAGTTAATTCACCCTATTCTATTTCTCTTACTTCCCTGTTATACCTACCTAGGTTCATAGCACAGCTGCTAATGGATAAGGCTCATTACAAAAGAATATAAATTTTCTAACTATAGTATTGCTAAATATGAATGATAGTTTAAAGTTCAAAGTTGATGAAAATCTTATTGTTGTCACTGACGACTTTAATGCTGCTATCCATACCTGAGTACTGAAAAGATCAGAATCTCTTTATAGAGAGATTACCATTTTTTTTTCAGCAGTTTAGGAAACCTTTTGTTATAGGGGCAAAACTTCATCAAATTTAAAGCAGCTGAGTCTATATGAAATAAGTATTTCAAAGTGTTCTCGCTCTTTCAATTTTGTCAGAATTTCCATCTTCTGACTCCTAGTCAGTTTATACATAATGAACATTTTGAAACAGAATGTTATAATTGGGATAACACTTTAAAATAGGAATATATAAGGGATAATATTAAAATTATTTCATGGTTGGTGATTTCTGATTTTTCCTAATTTCTACTTTACTGCTTTGTATAATTTTAAATTGCACACATAATTCACAAAATGTCACAGTCTTAATTTGCTGATTGAAGAGGTATCCTCTAGATCATGTTTGGGCCAATTATATTTAACCAACACACAATTTCCCTAATTATGTCAGATTTAACTTATTCACTCACTATGCAGCATCGCTATATCTTTCATTCATGTTTCAGACTTTATTTGCAAGGCTTTTATCATACAGATACATTTTAATATTATTTGTATTAAATGCATTTCAGATTCCTCACCCAAATGAGATCATAGATGTCTTTAATTAAAACCAATTTTATATATATAATGTGAATTCTATGTGCACATTTAGACTCTTGTTGCTTTAACATTCACACCATAGGTAAATGCAGAATTATGTTAGCTTTTGTCCAGATTTTAGGAATTTAGTTTCTAAGTTTTTTGTCTTTATAAAATATGTTGACTTGGTGAGTAAAATATTTCCAGTATCAAGAAAAATCTAATATACATGTCACTATTTTAATGTTTTTAGTTCAAACTAAAAGTATTCAGAAAAACACACATATAAATCAATGAACCTATTTAGGTACACACATTTATGACAAATGTACTTAACAATTCATTTTCTTTTCTCTTCCTTTATTTAATCTATAATTTGAGTGCTCTATCTACATGTACACATTTATGGCAGAATAGGGTGTCAGATCCCACTAGAGATGATTGTGAGCCACCGTGTGGGTGTTGGGATTGAACTCATGACCTCTAGAAGAATAGTCAGTGCTCTTAACTGCTGAGCCATCTCTCCAGTCCAACAATTCATTTTCAATATAAGTCTATAATTATAAATCTAGTTCAGGTAGGATGCTGGGAAAAGTTGAAAATGATATGAGGAAGGTTTTCTAGATAGTCTATATTCTATATTAAGTAAAAATATAATTCATTAAAAAGGAATAATAAGTATTATCCACTCAACAAAGTGAGAACTCTGTTTCAATTTTTGTAATCATATGACAAAAATCATTTGTAATATACTACACATTTGTTGTCTCTAATGGGAGCACTATGACACTTTAAAGTATATAAAGTTATATTTTTTAAAATTATAATCTACTACCCACTTTTAAATTTTTAAACAACCATTTTTATTTTACATACCATTCCCAGTTCCCTCTCTCTCACCTCCTCCTGCCCTCCCTGCATGTTTACACCCCCTCCTCAACCATTCCTCAGAGAGGGTGAGGCTTCCTTGTGACAACTTTTTATAAAAATTTACCAGTAAGAAAATCTAAGGTTTAATTATGATAATCAAAATACATAAAGATTTCTAAATTTTCATTCAAGGGATTTTTTTATGTTTTAGAATCAGAGAAAGGAGATCCTATATTTCAAAATTAAATTCTTTCTTGAAAATTTTGTATAACATGAAAAATCTCTAATAATCAAAAAACAATGAAATGAAAACTTAAGATTTTCTGTACTGGGAATATTTATAAAAGCATACGCTGAATATCAACTATTGCTAGGAGTCTTATGGTCATTTTTGTGGATTCTTGGGAGTTTCCTTAGCACCAGGTTTCTTCCTAACCCCATAATGTCTCTCTCTATCAAGATCCCTCGTTCATTGCTTTAAGACATTACTAGAGAGGGAGCCCAAGCTAAAGTTTTTCCTATAATCAGATTGGTGAATATCCCAGCTATCATCAAAGAGCCTTCATCCAGCAACTGACAGAACCAGATGGAGAGATTCACAACCAAGCACCAGGCCAGCCCCCAGAATCCAGTTGAATAGATGGAGGAGGAAATATGTTAGCAGGGAGGTCAAGATGATGATGGAAAAATCTACATAGACAGCTGAATCAAGCTCTTTCAACTCACGGATGCTAGACCAACAGCTGCAGAGCCTCCATGGGTTTGAACTAGGCCTTCTATATGTGAGAGAAAGTGGTGAAACTTGGAATGTCTGTGACGCACCTTGCAGTAGAAACAGCATAGATTCTTGGAGCATAAGCTAGCTTGTTGGAGGAGCTCATTTCCTGTAATGGGATGTCATGCTCAGCCTTAAGGCAATGGAGTGGTGCTTTGTCCTGCCCCAACTTAATATACCAGACTTCCTTGACTTTCCATGGGAGGCCTTCCCCATTGGGAGGGGTGACTAGTGGGTGGGCTGGGGTGCAAGCAGGGGAGGCACAGGAGAAAGAGAATGTAAATGAAATTTAAAAAATAAATTAAAATAAACAGCATCAATATAATATAACAAAATCCCAAAGACATTAATAAAAAATAAAAAGTTCAGTTCCATGTTTAGATTTTCGGCCTAGAGATATGGCCCAAAGAGCAGATAAGACTTTTGCCAAGGATCTAAGCTTATTCTCAGTACCAACAGTGACATCTCAAACCCCTTAGGTACATTTCACTAAAATACGCATGTACACATACACAAATATTATTAAATATAATAAAAATTAAAATTTTCTTTTAAGAAATGAAACAGAAATAAACACATCAAGGGATGTTAAAAAACAATATGAGACTGACATGCTACCTATTGCACTAACAAGGCTCCTAAAAGTCAATAAAAAACATAAAAATATCTTAACAAAAATGAGATAAATTATATGTAATGACAGAAAATAACAAAAACTCATATAGCACCTACACTTTAAAAGTCCATGTATGTCAAAGTTAGCAAGGTTGTAAACAAACTGGCCACATAGCTATGGATAAAGAGTGGTTGTTTCTGAAAAAAAAATAGAAGTATTTCATCAAGAGATTTTGTTCTACAATTACAAGAATGGCAAATTTTATCTCAGACCTAGCCAGATACTGTCTGTCCATGGACAAGTATGGCGGGATAAATCTAAGGGAGCAGTGGTATTACAAATAACTAGGCAGTAACAAAAATCTTTCTAATTGGTTTTAAGGCCCACTCAACAAGAGTGAAGTCTTGTCTGGTACTCGGAATTCAGCCAACTACCCAAGTCAAGTGAGTCATGGATCTTGAACAACTTCCAAACACCACTTTTCTAAAAAACAGTTTACTCTCTAACTATCCTTTAAATATTGATCTTTATAGGTCACAGATAAGTGTTGTCTTAATCCCTCATCAAGGACATTTCTCTTTTCTAAAGATAATGGAGACAATTTCAGAAAACCACAACCAATTAACATGCAGAGCTGTGGACCCAGTTCTCATGTATACATATAAAAGACAACCCTTTCATCTGATGTCAGGGATCATCTCAGAAAAGAGTATAGAAAAATTGTAAGAGCCAGAGAATCAGAAAGTGTGCTGCAAGACCGTGTCTCCTAAGAATGTTATAGAAGCCTTACCCATAAAGTCTCACCAACATGACTGTCTAACACTGAGCTGAACAAGGACAACAACAGATAAGACAAAGTGAATACAAGATAGACCACAGTGGTTCAGATCTACACCAAAAACTACAGACAACTAAGCTCAGAGTTTAAGAAATAGTCTTCCCCAGGTATGAGTACATGCATTGATTATCCAATATTAGAAGATCAGCCCTGAAAAGATACACACAAGTACCATTATACACACCGAGTAGGTTATGTTTAAAGAACTGTGTGTATGTGTGTGCAGACACGCACGTGCACACATATGCACATATTTGTATTTGCAATGTACAGTCTGTGTAGATGCCAAAAGATAACTGGAGTATTATTACCTCAAAGGCATTCCATCTGAAATTGTTTATAAGTCATTATGTTTTTGTATTTAAAGGATTAACATAGGATTGGTTATCCAGATAGAGAGGAGGGGCCGTGTATCACCCTGTGTCACCCTTCCCATCACTGAGATCATAGACAGATATCTTTATGCTCAGCTTTGTCACTGAAAATATTCAAAGTAAATTTGCCCTTTGTACTCATACACTTGTGATGGGCAGTCTTGAAGAATGCTGAAATGTTCTCAGAACCACTTTAAACTATCTCAGTATAAAGCATTTCCATTACCTTTTCCTAGTCTTCGTCATGACTGTACTTTCCTGACCAGACCTTTACATACATGCTATTTTCTTCCTCTAGTGTAAAATTTCCAACTAATTCTGTCTCCCACTTTTTTTTTGGAAGGGGTGTTGATTTTCATTTAAAATTTAAATTGAGCCGGGCTGTGGTGGCGCACACCTTTAATCCCAGCACTCGGGAGGCAGAAGCAAGAAGATCTCTGTGAGTTCAAGACCAGCCTGGTCTACAGGAGCAAGTTACAGGACTGGCTCCAAGCTGCAGAGAAACACTGTCTCAAAAAAAATTAATTAATTAATTAATTAATTTAAATAGAAAATTAATCCTTCATCATATCATCTTCAATTTACTTCTACCATGAAAATCTTATTCACCAACAAATTCTCAAATTAGAAACAAGATATAATCAAATTAATTACTAAGGAGGGAGACAAATTATTTTAATGTAAATTACAATAGAATTCTCATTCTTGTTTGAGACCTCACAGCTTAATCTTTACTATTTGCATTGCTACAGCATTCTGATCCTTTACCCTCAGTATCACCACCTGCTCAGCTTAGATAGAAACCCTGCTGTACATCTTTAGATTATTAAACCTCTACCAACAAATTAATTCTCTGGTCTCTTCCACACCATCCCTAGAGTCACAGTAATGATCTCACTTCTCAGTCACCAGCATCTAAACAGACAAAGTTGATGGCTTGATAAGCATTCTGTCCCTTATTTGTAACACTCATTGACTGTTTTCGTGAAAATATGTCTCATAAAACCTTCCTTCAAGTTCCAGATGTGAAGGAGGGAAAAGGATTGGAGTCTCTGAGATCCCTTAAAGACATGCCTTTAGTAATCATAGCTTCTCACTAGATATCAGCCCTTAAGTGTTCACCACCTCCCAGAAAAATGGGATGAAGACCATCCTTTATTTAATCACACGAGCTTGGGAAACATTCAATATACAAACTAAAGCAAAAACTATACTATAGTGCATATTTAAATTCTTACTTTAAAGACGCAAAACAATCCTACACCAGTTTGATTTAAAAAGGGGTTATTTATTGGAGGGGAGAAAAGTTACAGAACGCTGTCCTACACCACAGTCCTCTCGCTGCAAACAGGAAACAGAGAGTCTAGCAGTCACAATGGGAGCCAGAAGGAGAGCGAACACAGGGCTGCTGCCACTTTTTTAAAGTGAATGATACCACGCCCAGTGAGCTGGTATCTCAAAGGCTATTGGCTAAAGGAGCAGAAAGAGATCCTGCAGCATTACCTGACATTACATATAATCACTAAAGGATCACAGATAGAACTATAAATCTAAACTATGTTTTGAATAAAACAAGAGTCATAGTCTCAGATTTCTTTGAATTATGGAGACTAGAGGCAGAAGAATCACCTAAGGTTTGTAGCCAGCTTTAAATATTTAGCAATTAATTGCTATAAATTGAGAAGCTCTTTACTGAAAGAAAGCAAAAACAAAATATATTAAATACTTACATAAATCATAAAATATGCATTAAATTTTAAATTCTGAAGAAAGAACATAGAATTTTATGAGCACAGAATATATACAAAATGGAAGAAAGAAATGGAAAGAAAATACAGATTGAAATTGGGGTAGAGAAAGAAGGAGAGGTGAGGGGGAATTACAAGTTCATTTTAACAAAACAAGATTAAAGACTGAAACAATTAGACTAGAAAAAAACTGCACATGCACTTGTCTCTCCAAATGTTATACAGGACCTGTCTGTTTCAATATTCTTATTGCTCTGTTATAGATATGACGACATTGTGTAATCTGGTAGTATGATCCTATAATCAAATAAATAAAACTACATCTTCATTGTTGTTGAAACAACATATAGCAGAAGTAAACTGTCATTTACATAAATAGACGATCAGAATAATTCATTATAGATCATAAAATAAATTCGACACATTATAGCACAAAATTAAATTTGAGTTATTAATGTTTCTATTGAAAGGGGAAGTAAATAATGATTTCACTATAATCTAATGATGATAGCCTAAATGTTAATCTCTCTCTCTTTTTCTCTCTCCCTCTCTCTCATCTCTCTCATTCTCTCTCTGTTCTGTCTATAGTTTGCACACACACTTTAAGACATCAAAATGAACATTGATTATATGATGCAATTAGATATTATTAGACATGATTAAATATAAATAAAACTATGACACAATGCCACTAAAGCAGAGTGTTAATACCAATACACTAAAGTGTTCATAGCTATCAAAGATAGCTGTGGACAAATGGATTCTCATTCTTGGTTGTGAGACTATAAATTTGTGCATTTCTAAGAGTTGTTTAATAATCTATTATGCTGAATGGAATGTAGTTGTAAAATAATTCTGCAAATTCTCTAGTCCATGAGCATTCTTATAACTAGTGGTCCTGTCATATAGAACAAAATTGTTCAAAGAAAAGACTCATAAAATAAGCCTGAATGTGTCTCAGGGATTGAAGGGCTTGTCTAGCATTAGGTAGAATGAGTTTGAGCATCAATAGTAATGCACTAAATGTGTTTAACCTAGAACTAGAGAATTGGAGGAAGAAAGATCAGAAATTCAAGGTCATCCTCTACTACATTGCAATGCTAAGGACAGCCTAGACTACATGAGATCCATAAAGCAGAGGACATAGTCAGTAAGACAATAAGGCATCCTACTGAATGGGAGAAGATCTTTACTAACCCTACATCAGAAAAAGGCCTGATCTCCAGGATATACAAAGTACTCAAGAAACTAGGCATAAAAATTCTAAATTACCCAATTTAAAAATTGGGTAATGATCTGAACAGAGAATTCTCAACAAAATAAGTTTGAATGGCCAAAAGATACTTAAGGTCCTGTTCATCTTCCTTAGCAATCAGGGAAATGCAAATCAAAACAACTTTTAGATACCATCTTACATCTGTCAGAATGGCTAAAATCAAAAACACCAATGATAACCTATGCTGGAGAGGATGTGGAGTAAGGGGAACACTCCTCCATTGCTGGTGGGAATGCAAACTTTTGCAACCACTTTGGAAATCAGTGTGATGGTTTCTCAGGAAACTGGGAATCAACGTACCGCAGGATCCAGCAATACCAATCTTGGGAATATATCCAAGAGATGCCCAACCATACTACAAAAGCATTTGTGCAACTATGTTCATAGCAACATTATTTGTAATAGGTAGAACATGGAAACAACCTAGGTGCCCCTCAATGGAAGAATGGATCAAGAAAGTGTGGAATATATACACATCAGAATACTACTTAGTGGTGAAAAACAATGACATCTTGAATTTTACATGCAAATGGATGGAAATAGAAAACTCTCTCCTGGAAATTGGAAGCAAACAAGATTGCCAAGCAAAAGTTGAAAGCATAGGAGTGGGGATGAGGGTGGAGGTAGGGGTTGGGGTGGGCAAAAGGAAGAGGGGGAGGGAGAAGGGAGAAGGGAAGAACTGGGGAGAGCTTGGGGGAGTGGGAGGGTGGAGATGGAGGAAGGGTGGATTTTGGAGAAGGGAATAAGATATCTACATTAAGGGAGTCATTTTAAGATTGGCAAGAGACTTGTCTCTAGAGGGGATTCCAGGTGTCCACAGGGATGTCCCCACCTAGGTACTTGGGCAGCAGAGGAGAGAGTGCCTGAACTGGCCTTGTCCCATAGTTATATTGATGAATATCTTGATCATCACCATAGAAATTTCACCTGATTGATGGGGATACTGACAGAGACCCACATCCACATTAGAACAAAGGACTGAGCTCCCAAGGTGCAGTCGAAGAGCAGAAGGAGGGAGAAGATGAGCAAGGAAGTCAGGACCACGAGGGACTGGCCCATCAACTGAGACAGTGTGCCTGATCGATTGGGAGCTCATCAAATCCAGCTGGACCAGGACTGAATGAGCATATGACCTAACTGGACTCTCTGAAAGTGGCTGCCAACGGGGACTGACTGAGAAACCAATGATAATGGAATGGGGATCTATCTCTTCTGCATGTATTGGCTTTTTGGGAACATAGTCTGTATGGATGCACACCTTCTTAGGCCGGGATGGACGGGGGAGGGTCTTGGGCTTCCCACAGGGTAGGGTATCCTGCACCTTCTTTAGGAAGCAGGGGGAGGGAGAAGGGGTAGTGGGATAGTGAGTAATTGTAAATTTCTCTTTTAACAATAAAAACATAAAAAATAAAACAAAAGAAAAATTAATTAATTATAAATACAGAGTAAATTCCAAATACAGCAATATGATTCTTTGATGTACAATCTTAGACATGAAAAATGTAATGAATAGAGTTTGTGGAATAATGTTTGTTCCTGGCATTAGAGGATTTCTAATGGAAGGAATATCACTGTGGCTTAAAACAAAGTATCACTCTTATAACTGGCTCTGAAACATTGTAAGATGATGCTTTGACAAATTCTAGTCATTATTTTAAAACATAGGAATGGAATAGATAGAGACTTAGGATAGATTTGAGTTAATTTGTTGGAGGGCCAATCA
The DNA here is from genome assembly GCA_028555095.1 of Dicrostonyx torquatus. Classification (NCBI taxonomy): domain Eukaryota; kingdom Metazoa; phylum Chordata; class Mammalia; order Rodentia; family Cricetidae; genus Dicrostonyx; species Dicrostonyx torquatus. The sequence continues at coordinate 1,929,131 of JAQHUG010000293.1, forward strand.
GGATTCAGAAGCAAGATGTATATACACATAGATATAGGATGCCAACTGAAATTATGTGTGAAACATGAAATAAAAGAAATTATTAATTGGGTAAGAAGAGCCATTTCATTATACTGACAATTATATGTCATGATAAGTTTTTCCTTTCTATTCCACAAAATGTATCATGAATACATTTACATGTTATCAAGAATAATGTGAACTTTCTGAGTTAGCAGATGAATTGTGTTCATATCAAAAGTGAAAAATGACATTCTTAATCAGATACTAAGTCCATTTAGTGGGAAAGATGACAAATAGAATTTAAAAGGTGACATTAAGAGAGAAATAAACATGTATTTCTTAAAGATTTACCATGTGAGATTCCATAATATCTAGTAACCTTTCAACTAATTGAAAATCCAGAATCTGTTGATAATGGAAATTTGTAGAGATGCAAAATGAAGATAGAAAGTGAATGTATATAATCTACAAATACACATATATGTACATGTACACACATATAAACATATAAATATATGTGAATGAGAAACTCATATCACACAACACACACACACACACACATATATATATATATTCTTCGCATCTCTGGAAATATCTTGATTCTCCAATTATAGGATAATAATTTCACAGACTGATTTTTCTAAAGTCAGAGGTTGATAATTAGCTGTGATTGGTTGGTGTCTCCTATGTGTTTTACAACAGTACTTTGGTGTTCATACATTCTGTCATGAGTGTCTATATCATATGCAGGTTGTTGACTGGCTTCTATCTTGTCCAAGACGGTAGTGTCATAATGTCTAAAAATTTTCCATAGAGCCTCAATAACATTTTTTTCTTCAATCATATTATTTTTTTTCTGTTTTTGGTTCTATTTGATAATTTTTGTTTGTTTGCTTGCTTGTTATGGCTAGTTTTTGAGATATAGTCTCATGTATCTACATATAGACTGGAATGGATTATGTAGTTCAGAATATATTTACAATTTTTTTCTTATTTCTCTACTGCATACATGATTAGTTACAGTTATGTGTCAAATGACAGGTTTTAAAAATGTAAAGCTGTTCTAATACCCACTTATTTTACATGTGCTTACTTTGAAATGCTATTATATCATGAATAAGGCATATTAAGACATACAGTATTTGCTTTTATTTACAAATATCACAGGAAGCCATCTGACTAGAATTGCAAATTAAGATGCTCTACAACCTATATTTGATTGAGATGATATAATAAAGGTAGAACTAATAGCAATAAGATAGTGGATTCCTTTCATGTGTTACTACTCTCTATCTATCATTGAGAACAAATGGGCCAGGAGATACAACTTAATGATCTGATACATCTACACAGATGATAAAAGCATTTACAAAAATGTATCCAACATTGTTCTTGTTTAACTCAACAAGTGATCCTCTGGAGATTATGAGAAATAAACATCCTACATTTCTGTAAGCATTGTTATTTTTGGAGAAATTATATATATATATATATATATATATATAAATACAAATAATATTTTTGAAGAAATGCATAACGAAAATGATAATAAAGGAATTAGGTCCTTCTCTAATCAAGTGGGTGTGTCTCACATATTTTTATAGTCATTTGTTACTGGTAGGATCTAAGTAATTTATTTTTTTAATACACTAGGAATAGTTTTGAAATATAAAGCAGAAACAGTATTCCAATGAAGTAAATTATAACATAGTTTGTAGTGTGCTCGGTTACCTTTATTGGACAGGCTTAGTTTTTTTGTTCTATTAATTGCTGCCAAGCAGTGCCAAAGGACCATGTAATAACATCTTCACAGTCTTGGCCAACAGGGACAACAGAAAGAAAAGCCAGCACCTCTGCTTTCTAATAGGTGACCTTGTTCTTTTGATAATCAGGAAGTGGGAGGAGACTGTCAATTAATTTAGTTCATATTTTTTTTTACTTTTACTTTAATTCACTTCTTGACACCTCTTGAGATTCTATGAATTATTATATCAGCAGGTATGAGGTAATGAAGCGTGCAATTTCATGCAGAGAGAAATGAAGCAGTTGAACTATTAAAAGTAATGCAAATCGCCTGTTTCTATTTAAGAAAGAAAAGAGAGATAATCCTGAGGGTGAATTTATACACACTGTAATGAAATTCTCAAAAACTGCACGTAAATTTTGTACAATTTTCATCATAAGTAATTATATTATTTTGAAATGGCAATTTTCTTTTCATATAATTAGCTAATTTTATGTAAATTAAAGGTTCACTTTAAATTTGTCAATTTAATATTATCTCCATCTTGCTATCACCAAAATAATTAATTTTAGTGTATTCACAAGAAGCAAAATTTAAAATACATTTGTTTACATTTGTGAAAAATGACATAAATCATATTATGCCCATGGAAAAGATTCATTGCTATTCTTTGAAGTCTTTTTACTCATCCTGCGTTGGTATTTTTTTTTTCTGTCACAGTGAGATTAACTCCATCATCATATAGTCTTTTCTTGTAGCCATGGTTTGTTGACACAAGTAAAATCAAATGAGATTTTGATGCCAGTAGGTTCGATGGAAGTCAAATATAGATAGGCATCTCAAAACTTGATAAATCCTCTTTTATTCCTTATTTGTAACTTTACTTTTTTAAAAAAAATTATCTGTCTTTTTCTCACAATATGTAAAGTGAACCTTTTCATGAGTGTATTATCAAGTTAAAGTAAAGAAATTCTACTGGTAAAGGTCCTATTTTGGTACATATAAACTATTGTAGAACATTTGATTTGCCAGCATTTGCTTATTGAAAGGAGCATCACTGAATCCTCTTCAGGTGTCTGTTTTCGTATGTGTAATCATTTTGGCTGGATCTGCATGTATTTTTCTTAGCAAAATGAATCAGCTAGTGTTGTGGAGAGTTTCAGAATGGATAACAAGAGAATCATTTCCTGTGCACCAATAATAATAATAATAATAATAATAATAATAATAATAATAATAATAATAATAATAATAATAATGGCTCAACCTAATGATGGCAAGGGAGACAGGTTCTGCTCCACCTAGCAACAGCAGGAGCTGATGTTATTGCTTACTGCTTGCTTTCTATTGCAAAATAATTAACTGGAGCAGATAAGATCACAAGCTGCTTTGTATCACAGACTGCCCAGCTGCTAATATGATTGTATCAGTAACTGACTGAGCACTTTCTTCAGGGAGGAACCAGACAGAACTGGTGGACTTTTTTTCCCTTTTTTTTCAAAACCTATTCTAAAGGAAGAGACAAATGTGATTTACCAGAGTAGTAAAATGAGCTTCCACTCTCTATGTTTTTGTTAAATATTTTGCTCAGAGAGCTATGTTTACCTCATGGGATTGCAGCCAAAGGCAAAGGTTCAATTCCATGATGCTGAAATATATCATCATGTTTTGGCATAATTGTATTTCTAATGGGCTTTCAGAGAAAGGAATGCATAAGTGCCAATTACAGCATGGTACAAATAAAGCATTATTATGTGCTCGGGAACAATCTGCATTATGGCAATATACTCTTATTATGCTCTGTTATTTCTATTTCCTCTATTTGAATCTCTGTCAACAACTATATTTTTAAAAAACTTTTTTCTAATGGAAGCCTCAGACATGATGTGATTTAACTGCTATAAAATAATTTCTTTATCAATAATACATATAAAGACATGATAATATATATTACATATACAGAAACCAATATAGACCCATTTGCCCAGATAGGCATATAAATAAAAATCAACAATGGCTTCAAAGAAATCAACACCCTCATGTTATAGTGTTTGATTAGAATAAATTCTGTTTTGTACATAAGACTATAAGTAATAATTAGCCTAAAATTTATTGATACATGAAACCCAAGAAAGTGAGACCAGGAAAGAATCAAAAACCATAATACTTGCTTAAGGTGTGTCAAGGGCCAAATTCATCTTCCAATAAATACTATGAATATAAGGAAAAACAAGTTGCTTATTTTCTTTTGGGAAAAGTTAATCAGTCATATGAGAGAGAAGACCTATTAGAAACAAAAGAAGATCATATGCAATAAAGAAGCCATGTAATAAGGAATTACCTTGGAGTAGAAAGTTTAAAATTTTATTTGGCATGTCATAGGAAATTTTAAAAAAAAGTTAAATTCAACTCTAATAATTAATTAAATTATAACTTTAATGTTGGATTAGAAAAATAAATTTGGGCTGGGCAGTGGTGGTGCATGCCTTTAATTCCAGCACCTGGATGCAGAGGCAGGCAGATCTCTGTGAGTTCAAGGCCAGCCTGGTCTACAAGAACTAGTGCCATGACAGTCTCAAAACTACAAGAAACCTTGTCTCAAAAATCAAAAAACAAAAAAAAATAATAGAATGAAAAATAAATTTGGAAAAAATAAGTTGACAAGTAGCATTTAGTGTTAACGACTGTCAAGAAATGTTATCTCGTGATATAGATTTAAGTTATATTCTTAAAACTTTCTTTTAATTTAGCAACTTTATACCCAGGTGTCTCTATAGATGATATTTCTGTACTTAGGTAACGAACTGCTATGTGTAAATAAAAGATTCCAGAGTAAATGGCAATGGAGACCGTTTATAGAGGTATTCACAAAAGGCATATACACTGTAATATATTAACTGCTCATCATTTGAGAAGATTAAGTAAACATGCTACGGGTATAAGCTATAGAATAATTAAATCATTCTCCATCTGCTATCCTACAAACACATGTGTTTTCTTAGAGCTTTAAAAACTTGCTAGAAAATCCAGTGTCCCTAATATCTGATACTACAGTGTGAAGATTATCATATTAAAGGTTTCCATATTCCTTTGAAACAAACAATGAATTGGAGAATATCATTGACATCATCATTTTTTTCTGTTGATTTTCTGTAAATGCTATTATGTGAAAGCAATAATATCACACTTATCCCAAAAGAGACCATCCATCTTGCTGGCTCTGTAATCATTTGGGGAAAGCATAATTGTCTGCTTTGCATTAAAACAGTCTATTAACTTTACCTCAGAGGATGACATCCTTTTCGAATTATGCCTTTGGATAAACTCACCTAACAACTTTAGAACCCAACAGCAACTGCCCTCCCCTCTGCCTACAAAAATGAAAATTAAGATTTGGATTTAGAATCTGGTTTAAAATTCTTGTCACAACATATTTTATAATGTAAAACTAGAGTTTGGCATAGTGTTAAAGATCGCTTACTGATTTTTCAGAAAGCACAGAGATGTTGACTGTGTTTGACACAACTCTCTTCTTAGAAATATTATTGTTTTCATTTATATATTTTATTTGCCAAACTTGGTTATTCCCTGCCATGCATACTATTTGTATTAGCCAGTCCTCAGTCATCAGTGTACATCTTGTAAGCATGCCTCATTACTTAAAGATTTCTAAGACTACATATGATAGTTGCAGTATTTACCAATCTGATTACAGAGGAAGGCCAGTGAGGGAGCCTTCTCCCTATTGCTAGGAGTCTTAGCTGGGGTCATCTTTGTGAATTTTTGGGACTTTCCCTAGCACCAGGCTTCTCCCTAAACCCATAGCGGCTCTCTCTATCAAGATTTCTCTTTCATTGCTTTTCCACTCTATCCACTCCCCACTTGCCCAGTCTGTTTCCTCATGTTCTCATCTCCCATTGCCTCCCCTTTACCACTCTCCCTTAACCCTAGTTTACCCAAGAGATCTCTTCTAATTACCCTTCCCAGGCAATCCATGCTAGGGCCTTCCTTGTTACCTGGATTGTAGTCCTTTGCTTTTCACCCTAATATCCACTTATGAGAGAATACATGATATGTTTTTCACTCAGGATGGTTTTTTTCTTGTTCCATCCATTTTTTTTGCAAATTTCAAGATGTCGTTACTTTTTATAGCTGGGTATTATTCTATTGTGTAAATATACCACATCTTCTTCATCCATTCTTCAGTTGAGGGTTGTTTCAATTGTTTCCATATTCTGGATATTAAGAATAATGCTCCTACGAGCATTGTTTAGCAAATATCTTGTGGTATATGATATCCTTTGGGCATATGCCCAGGAATGGTATTGCAGCCTCATGGGAAGTTTAATCCCAGTTTTTTCGTGAGAAACTGACATACTGACTTCCAAAGTGACTGCGAAAGTTCACACTCCCACCGACAGTGGAGGAATGATTCCTCTGACTCCATATCATCTCTAGCATAAGCAGTCCTAAGCACTTCTGATCTTAGTCATTCTGACAGGTGTAATATGGTATCTCAGACTAATTTTGATCTGCTTTTCCCTGATGAATAAGGATATTGAGCAATTCCATAATATCGTTTAGCCTCTGGAGATTCTACTGTTGAGAAGCCTCTGTTTAGCTCTGTGCCCATTTTAAAAATTGGATTATTTTGTAGTTTGATGTAGTTTCTTGAGTTCTTTATATATTTTGGAGATCATCCCTCTGTCAGATGCGGGGTTGGTGAATCATACAGCAAATGGTAGAACCAGATGCAGAGACCAAAAACCAAGCACCAGCGAGCTTTGAGAATTCAATTGAAGAGAGGGAAAAGAAATTATATGAGCATGAGAAGTTAAGATCATAATAGAACAATCTACAGAGACAGCTGAAACAAGTGTGTAGAAACTCATGAATTCTAGACAGACAACTGTGGAGTCTCCTTGGGACTGAACTGAGTACTCCATATGCGAGAAACAGTGGTGAAGCTTGGACTATCTGGAAGGAACCTGGCATTAGGACAAGGATCTATCTGTGATGCATGAACTAGCTTGTTGGAGCCCATCTCCTATAGTGGGATATCATGCTCAGCCTTAATGCTGTGGGTAGAGGATTTTTCCTGTTCCCCCCACCAAATGTGCCAGATCTTGTTGAGCACTGATAGGAGCACTTAGCTGATAGGAGTATGTACCCTTGGGAAGTGTATGGGAGGGGAGAAAGTGCGGGGGAGAACTGTGGTTAGAAAGTAAAATGAAATTAAGAAAATAGAGTAAAAAAAAAAAGACTACATTTGACATCTACCTTAAGACATTAATGTCCCTATGAAGAAGCACTGTGTCCAAGGTATCAGCACCACATGCGTTTCATGTTCCTTTCTCAAACACTTAAACTTCATTATTGAGGGGAAGGCTGCTGGTTTGTCTCTGGCTGCCCAGCTGCTTAACCCTGAAATAATCAAACAGAAACTGTATTAATTAAATCACTGCTTGAACCATCAGCTCTAACTTCTTATTGTCTAACTCCCACATCTTAATTTAACCCATCTCCATTAATCTGTGCATCACCACGAGGTCGTGGCCTACCAGCAAAGTTTCAGTATGTCTATCTCCAGATGATCCGTGGCATTTCTCTGACTCCACCCTTCTTTCTCCCAGCATTCACTATAAGCTTCTCTGTCTATCTCTATTCTACCCTATCAGACCAAGCCAGTTTTCCTTATTCACTAATGGTAATCACAGCATACAGAGGGGATTCCAATATCACTTCCCCTTTTCTGTTTAAATAAAAAGGAAGGTTTTAACTTTAACATTGTACAGTTATATCTATTTAAACTTTTATTAAAGTTTTATCATAACTAAGGAAAATTACTATTACTATCTGTTCTTCAATTCCATCAAAGAATCTGGAAGAATATAATATTACCTAAGTAAACAGAAAGTGCATTGTAAGCAAATTCTAAAGCTCTATAATTGACAGAGATATCTCACTACCTGGACAGTCACGCAAAGTTTTTCTGTACCATTGGGGCATCCATCTTCAGCCTACTGACTCACAGTATCGAGCAGACTTTTCTATGAAGCAGAAAATTTCAAAGACAGTTTACCTATATTGGAAGTTTGTCAGTCACTTTCTTTTGTGTACTGCAGAATGTCTGGCAGACTCTAACATGTAGCAGTTAATTAACGATTAACTTATATTTCTAAATTATATATTACATTTTTAAATGAACATAATACCATAACCACAATACCTTAATCAAAAGCAGAAATATACATATAATAAGATTGACCTTAAACTTTTTTTTTTAATTTTTATTGTTAAAAGAAAAATTTACATTTACTCCCCTTGTTCCCAGCCCTCCC
>JAQHUG010000293.1:1946761-1960084 GCA_028555095.1 Dicrostonyx torquatus
TCACCTCATGAATAGTTAAATTCTATCAAAGTTTACATCTCTAAATTGGATATATTTTCTTTTCTGTGTTTTATCTTTTGAGAATATGATACAATATATTTTGTTCATATTCTTTCCCCTCACTCAACCCTTCCAGGTCCTCCCTATTTCCAGACCCTCAAACTTCATCTCTTTTTCACTCTTAAAACTAATAAAATCACCCCTACCCCAAAAGCCCAATCAATTATACAGTCCAATTTCTCTTGGAAAATTACTCCTGGGCATTTGTTCCTGCTCTGGTATGTGGTTGATATATCCAAGTGCACTTAAAAAAAATTCCCTCTAAAAAGTTTTGAGTTGTGCCAAGTTTGAACATGCCCACTTCCTCTTTCCCTGGGAATTTGCCTGGTTTGAAAATTTCGTTGTGACCATAGTCTCTGTAAATTTGTGTGCATCAACCCTGTTTTGCTTAGAAGCTGTCTTCCATCTCTGGATCTTACAGCTGATCAGTCTCTTCTGTTTATATACATAAGCCTTGAAGGGGTGGGGCATGGTGATAAAACATGCCATGCAAGTCTGAAAACTCCAAGTCTCTTATTCTCTGTGCATTGTCCAGTTGAGGGACTCTGTTAAATACCACATACTTCAAGAGAAAGCAAGCTTCTATGATGAGGGTTGAGTGACGCACTGAAGTATGGGTATATCAATATGCCACCAGATATTGAGTTGTTGCTGTGTTCATTTAGTAGAATAACAGTATGTTTTCTCCTTGTACCCATGACCTATCTAGACTCAGTTTTTTGGGCTCAGTTTATGTATCAGCTATGGTTTCTATCCTATTTAGCAGGTATTAAATCCAGTAAAAATGATTATTACTACCATAACATTTGTGCCACTATTATACCAGTCATCATATTTTGTAGGCACACCACTATTATAGTTCACAGCTGGATGAAATTGATGATTACTTCTCATTTCCAGTAGCATGTATAGCACCTTTCAGAATCATGTATAGTAGCCAATATGGTGGAAGATTCATTTGGGTACTATCTCTATTTCTCCATTATGGATGACATAATTCTAAGGTATCTGTAGCAATAGGGTCTTACTAATAAGACTATAGACATTAACCCCTGCCTCCCTCGCTCTCTTTATGTGTGTGTGTGGAGGGGGGTGAAAGTTTCTTTAATAATAGGTATCCATATAGATTTTTTAAAAGCCATTACCTTTACTTAATCTTCTCTATATTTTATTTCCTTCTTTACCCCACTCCCATTACCTACCAAAATGATATTAGAGCTGGGGAAAGCAGAATATTATTTTCAGAAATCTCACTATAAATTTCTGGTTATTCATTACGGATAAAGCTCTAATAACTGTGGGTTTACCTTGTGGGGAGAGAATTTGCCTAACATTTCCAAGGTCTTTAGTTTAATCCTTAGTGTTTCAATAGATAAAAATAAATAAATCAAGAAAACATATTTAATTCTAATTAATAAACTTATAAAATTAATTTTATGTGATTTGCACAATATTTTAAAAGATCAATTTTGCTTATTTTAACTCTTTTATTTAACCTCAAAGCCTCCTAAACACTTTTCAGTCTTTTCAGATAAATAGAATTTATATGTCATTGAAAAAAACTAAAGCAATCAGAGCAGACCTTGCATCATGCATTACCTATGTCACACTTGCCAATTTAAATGAACTGGACAAGAATTAATTTTTTATACATATCCTAAGAGTTCCAGGTAGATATTTTAATGAATATTCCAAACTATTACTGATAAACTTGATGAAATTTCAAACATCTCTCTTTCATGGTACATCATTAGCAGAGACTCTCTACTGGATCACTCATATATAAGAATATTCATGTTCAAGTCAATCCCATGCCTACAACCGATGAAGCTTAATTTCCCCCGAATTCGCTCCTTACCAGTTTTTATTCTGATATCCATTTTCTAGTCTCATTGGTTGAAAAATAAAATTAAATGAACTCATTTTACTTCTTGCATCCTGTTCCTTTGCTTCTGTTCTCCCTGAAATACATGCCTGTCATTATTTATGCCTCTTACCACTGCAATGTTATGCATTTTGACAAAGATGCTAATGACTTCCACATTAATAAGTAAATAGCTGATTCTAAGTGCATAGTTTATTTCCCCTCTAACATTTGCATAATTATTCAGCCATTCTTATTCAATACACTTTGTGACTCCTCTGATGATATTATTTCTCGGATATATGATTTACTTATCATTGCAAAATGAGAATCAATAACTGATGTCCTTATTTTTTAGTTCAACATTTTTGCAGAATTCTACAACCCAATCAATTGGAAAGATGTATTGCAAATGACAGCTTGACAAAATGTGGTCCTTTGATTAAGATAGATTATATATTGATATTTTCTTTTTTTGTTCGTGGGTATTTTGTTTGTTTGTTTTGTTTTTTGAGACACAGTAGCTTTGGGTCTGTCCTGAAAGTAGATCTTGTAGATCAGGATGGCCTCAGACTCACAGAGATCCACCTGACTCTGCCTCCTGACTGCTGGGATTAAAATGTATGCCACTGCCATCCAGCCTATATATTGATACTTTCTGAACTATATATTTACTTAGCCTTTATTTTTGGACTCGTTTTTTGAACCAGTACACACTGATCTCTCAAAATTAACTGGTAATATTTAGTAAATTATGTCCTTACTATTATATGAATCATGCCATTTCCACTGTACGGGTAATTTTCAAACATTATCTAATATTGTAATGCGTGTGTGTGAATGTGTGTATAGATTAAAAGATATTCAAGCATCCATTCATATTAATTGTATGATAAGAATTTACAGATATCTTATTTCTTTAATTCAAATATTTTCCTTTCAGAATAGCTTCAAAGCATAAATAGCTTTCTTCATAATAGGAAGAAAATAATATCTCCCCTTTGCTAAATAAATATATTTTGAACTCCCATTTATCTTAGACAATAGCTCAAGTATTTATATTGCTGATATAAATTTATTTATCTAAAAATATTTTTATACTATGCTTATGTATCAAGTCCAAGATATATGTTATATTCAACATGCATGCAGGTATGCCTTAGAGGTCAAAAGATACTGACAAATTCATTCTTAACAGGCAGTTTTGAGATCATCTCTGTGATGCTTCAGAATGAACCCAGGTCCTCTACAAGAAAAACAAGTACTTACACATGGAGCCTTCTATCCATCCCCTCGTTTTATCTCATAATTAATTTAACATTCCAAAGTCTTGCATATATCACTCAATGTACATGATCTTTTTTTGAAATTTTAAACTTAAAAAAGCGCGAAGTGAGTGTTCCATGTGGCTTTCTGCAATATAAACTCCAACAATGGGTGCACAATAAACATTTGTGACTATATCAAACCTTCATAAAATATAATCCCAGTTATTGTTTAAAACCCATCATTAATTCCGTAACATATTACATTTTCAAATTAAGTATTTATTTATATCCTCTGTCACATAATTTTTTCAAATTGTATATTTATTAACTTCTGTGTATCTATTCAGAAGGACATGATTCCTATCAAAATAATATCAATGTACCAGAAACATAACTGATGAATGATGTTATTTTAATGAATTATTATTAATATTAATAACTATGTTTTCTTAATTCCCATTGTACAACTTACCTTGTTTGTTTTTCCAGAATATTTTCAAATGTTCACTATTTCTCATGTCCATTTTTGAAATATTGCCCAAAGCATCATCTATTTTCCATGGATATTTGGACTTAAAATCTTAGTGTTCTCTGTTTTCTTATCTTTTCTAGCCCTTTTGGGTTAGTCTTATTACAGTATAAATGGTGAAGCTGGATATTACTCAGTGGTTAAGAGCACTCACTACGCTTTCAGAGGACTAGAGTGTAGCTCTACATCTGGAAGCCCACAAACACCTGAAGTTCCAGTTGAAGGGAAGATGAAAAATCTTTAAATCACCATTTTAAAGTATTTTAGTTATTTAGATTTAAATTTAGATTTCCTGAAATTTAAATCTCATCACAGCATTGTACTACATATTCCTATGCTTTGTCTTACCATTGCCAACTAGACAGCACCCTCCTTCCTGAAGTGATTACAGGACCAACCTGTGAGTTTTCTACATGTTGCACAAGTTCTAACCCTCAGAGTCAATCTGCTGCAAATCATTTTTCCCCTTTCTCTATCTTCTTGCTATAAGAAGTCTGTGCTTGCAAACAGAAAACTAACTCAATTGCAATATATGTAATTTACATTTGGGAATTCTTTTTGGAATGCACTTCTGTTAATACATCTCAAGAAATCTATTTTGATATATGTAATTATCAGCTCTAATATTCATTTTTCCATGGTTTTTATGTGAGTATACAAGTCACAGTACTATTAACCTCATAATTAAAAATAACTAAAAGTATCACCTTGTTAGTGTTTATTTTTAGTGTTGATTACAGGCGTTAATTCTTTAAGCAATCATGTGGTCATTGTTGAAATCTATGACTACCTCCTATGATTTTTCATTTTATATCCCATACTGCCATCTCAGATGCTTCAGAATGTTTAGCAGAAAGAATTCAAATTTGAGGACTCTGTGTCATTTATACTTCTGGCTAGATAAGGTTATTGTCTATTTACCCTATCACAGGTTATTATTTCCCATGAACTATCGTTATTTCAGAACAACACAGAGTACAAGTCCAGTTTCACTTCAAACGTTAATATCTTTATCCTCATATGGCCTAAATCTTCTTTAGCACATGTTGAAGATTGAGTTTTCTATAACGGGTATTTCCACAGAAGATGCCCTCCTTTAGAGATCAGCCAGTATTTGGCATTCTGTTTCATTTATAGGCAGGTTAATGGTATGCTGGTGAAGTACAACCTAAGGATAATTTGTATTTTCTCACTTTGATACTACTTCAGAATAGGCCATGTAGTTTCCACAGACAAAGGTTGCTAGAGAGGGATGGAGAAGCTATTATCACTGGGCTTGGGAAGCTATTGGAGCAGGAGACAAATCATATTGGTAACGAATCCTCATAAAAATTTAGGGGCTCTGTGTTATTTGTGGCTACTGTGAGAGGTGATGTTTCCCTGATTTCCCTCTCAGCTTCTTTAACTTTTGTATATAGGAAGGCTACTGATTGTTTTTTCAGTTGATCTGATATCCTGCCACATCACTGAAGGTATTTATCAGCTGTAGGAATTCTCTGGTAGAGTTTTTGAGAGATCATTCTGTTTTCTGGTATCCTCTTCAATTTCTTTCGTCAAAACTTAAAGTTCTTGTCAAATAGGTCTTTCACTTCCTTGGTTAGTGTTACTCCCAAGCAGACATCTATAGAACATTCCACCCAAACAAGAAAGAATATACCTTCTTCTCAGCACCTCATGGAACCTTCTTAAAATTTAATCACATACTCAGTAGCAAAGTAAACATCTACAGATACAAAAAAATTGGAGCAACCATTTGTGCCTTAAGGATCACCATAGAGTAAAGTTAGAATTTAACAATACTACCCCAAGAAAGCCTAGAAACTCGTGGAAACTGAACAGTCAACTACTGAACCTCCCCTGGGTCAAAGAAGAAATAAATATATTAAAGACCCAAAAATATTAATATGGTATGTACTCACTCATTAGTAGATTCTAGCCATAAACAAAGGACACTGAGTCTACAGTTTGCGACCCTAGAGAAGCTAAGTAACAACCCAAAGAAAAACGTATTATAGATCCTCCTAGAAACTTAACGCGGACAAGACGGACAGGCAAAAGTTGGGAGCATGAGGGTGGGGGAGATACAGGGAAGGGGAAAAGGAGAGAAAGGGGGAAAAGGGGAGGGTTGGATAGAGCTTGGGGGACTGGGATGGTTGAGATGGAGGAAGGACAGATATGAGAGCAGGGAAGAAGATATATTAACTAAGGGAGCCATTTTGGAGTTGGCAAGAGGCTTGGCTATGGAAGGGTTCCCAGGAGTCTACAGGGATGACCCCAGCTGTGAACCTGGGAAGGGAAGTAGAGGGTACCTGAACTTCCTTTGTCCTATAGTCAGACTGATGACTATCTTGAATATCACCAAAGAACCTTCGTCAGGCAACGGATGGGACAGGGACAAAGACCCATATGGGAGCAATGGACTGAGCTCCCAAGGTCCACCTGAGGAGCAGAAGGAAGGACCACGAAGGGATATTTCACCCACTGAGACAGTTGCCTGAGCTAATGGGAGCTCACCAACTCCATCTGGACTAGGATTGAATGAGCATGGGATCAAACTGGACCCTGTGAATGTGGTTGACCATTGAGGCAGACTGAGGGGCCAATGATAACGGTACTGTGTTTTGTCTCTACTGCATGCACTGCCTGTTTGGGATCCTATTCTTTTTGATGCATACATTCCTAAGCCTGGATGTAGGGGGTAGGGCCTTGGACTTCCCACAAGACAGAGTGTCTTGCCCTCTCTTAGGACAGGAGGAAGGTTGGAAGTAGGGTCTGTGGGGGAGTGGGAGGGAAGTAGGAGGGAGGGAAGGAAGTAGGAATTTTAATTGGTAATATAAAGTAAAAAAAAAAAAAAAAAAGCCCAGATTTAGTCTTGGCATGTGCTTTCCTGTGCCTCCCAGGTGTAGCACAGAGAAGTGAGTTCACTTCAAATTTTTCATTACAACTGACAGTTGCTTGTTTGTTTGTTTTTTATGTGCATTGATGAATAAACATATTTCTGTCATGTGTGGCTTGTCCTTATGATTGAAAAAAAAATTAGGGGTTCAATAAAATCTTGTTACACAGAATTCAATATGAATTATAATTTATCAAGTAACAAGATAAGATTTTCTATTTTTTCTGAGTAGGCACAACATACAACAAAGGAGGCAAAAGTTTTATCAGAGCATAAAGGTGGTGTTTTATGTTCTTTCAGGAAAACTTGTAGTGGGAATTCCAATATCACATCTTTGGTTGTGTAATGAGCTAAATTCATAATTTTCTTTCATATTCAAATATATATCAAAATGTCAATATATCTACCCATTAAATTATCTTTTACATATTAGTTGCATATCAGAAATAGTCAATAAACGTATTTTGAAAATGTATATTTCCAGAGAAGAGCATGCACATATAATTTTCTAATTATTTCTGGGAATATAATCACTAATGTCACAAAAATCACGTCATTAAATACCCAATTAGAATGCCAAAATAAAGCATTTTGAAATTTCTAATCCTGTACACCCTGGAGTTTAGGGACCACCTAAATTTTTCAGAGGGAACACACACAACACACAGACACATGTTTTGGTCCCCGCACACCGACATTAAATAATACACTAAAATAACTGTTGTGTACCAGCCGTGACGAAAATGCCTCTTACCAGGGTAGGGTAAGGGTGTGGGGTTTTAGAAATTTTAAGTAAAGAATATGAAGATACATGGTAAATAATAATAACAGAAACCAAAAAAAATAATAATACCAGGAGGGCATTCCAGTGAAAACTGAAATCTTCCATACATTTTTATACCCAAATACAAACAAGGGGGGACAGAATGTGAAAAAAGACTTTACTAACATGATACAAAGGAAAACTGAAACAGTTAATCACTTTAACAATTTTAGACATCAAATCAATTAGCATTTTATTGTTTAGGCGGTGAAGCTGAAGGTTATGAAGACCACATATCCTGAAGATAGCCACTCCCCAGGTGATCTCATTGTTACAAAAGAAGGAGTAGAAGTCCATTTGCATATCCTGACCACCTGTCAGGATGGCATGGACCTACTTGTATGAGCTATTTTAATGGCAAATAATCAAGTAATTACATCCTGAGTTGGGATGTGCAACTACTCTTGCCAGCAGCTTAGAGCAAACTCCAACTCTCTGCCTTTCAGACATGGTAGAAACAGGCATATGTTTTTGGGCTGCCACAAATAACTAGCTTGCAAATAATACCTTCATTTTTATATTTTTTGTTTTGTTTTATATGTGTGTGTGTTTGTGAATTTTTGTATGTGAACATTGTGCGTGCTAGCACAGGCTAAATACGTTGGGTGCCCTAGAACTGGAATTCCATTAGTTATATGACACAAACAAGGATGATATGAAGAAAATTCTAGTTCTTTGCAACAACTGTGTTTGTTTTTATCCACTGACCATCTCTCCAGTCCAACACATATATTTCCTATTGTTTATATCAGTTCAGTAAGTTTGGACTGCCAATTTTTTTCATTTTAATTGTTTTATTATTTATTAAATAAAAATAATTCAGCATACAGGCTGAATCTTAGATTGTAAGAAATTGTTCCCAATTTATTTTTAAGCCCCATGAATTTCTATACTTCCTTACAAGTCCGATGAACTAATTTTAATCTTTGGAAATTGTAAGTAGATAAAAAGAGAAACTCAGTTCTACATCATCTTCGGAATTCTACACATACACAATGGCATGTGTGTGCTTTCACAAACACAACAAACTCTTACACAAGCAATATAATGATGATTATGAAATAAAATAATTATTAATAATTTTAATTACAATGAAAGAATAACAAACTAACATGTGATGATAATAACATGTGATGATAAGTTAAACATAACTCTGTGATGATAATTTAAACTCATTTTCTTCATTTATATTTTTCAGTACCAAAATATTATTCTGGCAAAACTGTAGCCTATTCATGACAAATTACAAAATGGAAAAGTTATAAAAATAATAATATAACATGTAATGAAGACAAGTAACAGTGATTCCAGGATTGGGGATATTGACACAGAAGGAGCCCAACCTGGGCAACATGGAAAAAAAACGTCCACCAAAATAATCATTAAAAGAAAGACAAGCATAAACAGCAAGCAAGTAGGTGTGATGTGTACATTTGTAGTTCTGCTCTTAGTGATACCTGTGATATGTCTAGCTGTTTGAGTTACTACTGGGATGTCTCCTTAACTATGGCCAATAACTTTGAAGCAAAAACAAACAAATGAACAACAAATTAACTAACTAACCTTTCCTCCTTAAGTTGCTTTTGGCCAGGGTATTTTTATTACAGCAACAGAAATGAGGTTAGAATACTCATTTTTTTTCACTTCTGCTATCAGTCAGATCCCCTTGTAAGCACAAATTTAATTCTCAATAAGTTGTGTTCTTGTTTCTCTATGAGACCTCATTAAACGTGTATTTGTAACATTCAGTCCTAGCTTTAGTGACATTATCATTGTTTAACCAATAAGTTGTATGGTAATAGTTGTTCATGTAATATTTTGATTTCTGTATTCATTACTCAACAGAATGGGTATAATTTTGCTATATTATTTTTGTATAATAAAAATAATTAATAATAATAAAGATAAAAAATTGATGGAATTGCAATTAGACATACATCAGTATTTCCCATATTGAATTTATTCTAACTACTGAATCTACTAGTAAACCTCATGGTTATACTTTGGCACATATATTTTATTTTTCCTTTACATTTTTTTAAATCAATTTCAAATTGTGTTTTCAGCATGCCATCTTGTTTTCCTTATTACTCATTTAGGCAGTGCATATTTTAATTGTGCAGGGTGAGATGTTTCACTTACAGTCTTCAGTGCAATGGTAGAAATTGTCCCCAATTCTGTAATTTATATATTCACATTGAATCATCTGATGTCTTCTTGTTGTTAAAAAATGACTCCTCGGTGCTTCACAAAAGTTAACACTTCTAGCACCTGGGCATAGATTATGGAGTCA
This sequence comes from Dicrostonyx torquatus, assembly GCA_028555095.1. Lineage (NCBI taxonomy): Eukaryota > Metazoa > Chordata > Mammalia > Rodentia > Cricetidae > Dicrostonyx > Dicrostonyx torquatus. The sequence goes on from JAQHUG010000293.1 coordinate 1,956,495, forward strand.
ACAATATCACAGTTAATGGACCATGTAGAAGTATTCACAGCTGGAAAATACATTTGGATGACATTTATAGTAAGTATAGTAATTGATTATTTCATATAAATTCAGTATGCCAGTTTATTTGGATTTTGGATGCAAAATTCTTGAACTTTGTGATATATTTATCTCATAAAAAGCTGCATGTGTAGCTTGGCTTCAAATTAGCTTTTAATTTGTAGCTGTATCTCAGCAGCCTTTGAAACAGGGAAGCTGATTTTCAGCCCTTCCTCCATTATTTTTTATGAATTCACAAAGTTGTGTGAGGTGATGATTAGTACAGCTCCAGATTAATTTTAAACAGTCAAATATCCAAACTGAAAAAAGAATCACAATACAAAAAATTGTAATGGCATATTATAGTACAGAAATCTAATTTCCTGTTGCTGTTACAGATTCACTCACTAAAAATGTCAAGACAATCCTATTTCATGTTTTTAACACAATAGTGGAGAGCTGTAATAATAGAGGGAGTATTTATGATAATTAGGTTTTGCTGAATAATGTGCTTCTTCAAAGATGATAGTTGTGGATATTGATTTTCCAAATGGACTGTGCCATTGATTGAATGCAATTTGAAGAGGAACCAAATTAGTCTCTTGAATTTACCTGGAGCTGCAACCGGTGGAATACATTATCTGAGGAATCCCATAGCTGCAGTTAATAGGTCAAGGACGTCCCCTGTCTATTGGCATACTGTGGAAGCATTTTCTAGTTAATAATGTTTACCTGAAAAACCACAGGTACCTATCAGTATGTTCATCAGTGATTGGCATTTTTCCCCCTGTGGCACACAAAATCTGAAGTAGAATAAGAAGTAGGAAGCTTTTGCTTCATGTATCGGAAGAGGAGGAAGGGGTTACTAGTAGTTTGCAAATACAGATTATTAGTGAAGGACATATAACTTTTGTTGTTGTTGTTATTTATGAGAGATTGCTGACAAAAAGCAAAACACAGAGCATCTCAGAAATAATAGGAAATATCTTGATTTTAAAAACCAGGAGATTATTATATAATTATTTTGGGGGGGGGGGTTCTCTGTAGCTTTGGAGTCTATCCTGGAATTAGCTCTTGTAAACCAGACTGGACTTGGACTCACAGAGATCTGTGTGCCTCTGCCTCCCCAGTGCTGAGATTAAAAGCATATGCCTCTACCGCCTGGCATATTATATAATTCTTTTTTGTATTTTTGTGTGTTTGTTAGTTGTTCGAGACAGGGTTTCTCTGTAGGCTTGGAGCCTGTCCTTCTTCATAAGTAATAAAGCTTTCATACAAGAGACTCTCATAATTTCAGGCAAATAAAAGAAGTCCAACACCCTTAGTTGGTTACATTTCTTATCACTGTTTCAAATAATAAGCAAAAGTAACTCAAAATAGGAAAGAATTATGCTGGCCCATGTTTAAAAAGTTTCCTGAATTGTTTTCAGCTGAGTCAGTTTTCTACAGGAGGGTCTTCTTCTAAAGTTTCTTGATTCTCCTATAACTACTCTAAAAGGTATAGGCAGTATGTTGACACATGATGCTACAAATTATTTTATATTTTACTGAATTTTTATTATTTACTCATGCTTTAACAAAAAGTATAGTGTCATTATGGAGTGCTCTACTTAGTGCTAATAATAAAATGAATATACTTTTAGAATAAATAGGATTTTCAATTTTAGGGTAAGAAACATCATATCAAAGGAAGGTATTTTGAAAATTAAATTTGGATTTCTTTCAATAGTATTCAACAGAAATGGAAATGAGAGATAAAGTTGAATATGAGTTTTTTGCGTTTTTATCATAGTTTAAATGAATTTCCATCATATTTAAAAGATGAAGATGAGCAAGTTTGACAGACATCAGGAATGTTAATATTCTTACAATATTATAAAAGAATGTGATTTTTGAGCATTTGTGAAACATATAAAATGTAAGTTATCATATGATATTTGTTTTCCAAATTTGATTTATGTTTTATATTGTATTATTACTGGCTTCTGTCAATGTTTATAATATGCTCTATCTTATGAGGTTTATTCTAGGTCATTCAGAAGTTCGTCATGATAGATGATCCATTATATTTTACTATATATTTCATCTTTTAATATTTTTGTATAAATATTAGTCTGTATACACATATATACTATATACACTAGTAAATTCTATAGATATTTTTCAAAAGGCCCTGAATAATTCTAACTTTGGGTATCCCAAGAATATTTTATTGCTAAATACTTCTTTTTATACCCTCAAAACAGTTACTAATATTTTCAATCAAGTCAACCCATTGTCTTTTTAAGCATTAATTGTAACTTCTCACTACATTATTTGATTATTTTTATAATTAAAAAAGAGGTCTTTTTGTTTTGTCTTATTTTTGCATATTGCATCCACTCTTTTTTCTTTTGTTTGTTTGTTTGCTTGCTTGTTTGAGACAAGGCATCTCTGTAGCTTTGGTGTCTGTCTTGGAACTAGCTTTTGTAAACCAAGCTGCTCTCGAACTCACAATGAGAGTTCTCCTTCCCAAACATGGCAAATGTGACACGTAAAAAGGAATTGTAAATAAGGCATTTACAAAAATAATGTTTTTTCTTGTAGAAGAGACTGACTTTGAACTCACAGAACCCACTCTACTCTGCCTCCCAAGTGCTCCAATTACAGGCGTGCATCACCACCCTCTTGCTTAACAATGTTTTTTCTAAACATAATGCAAAGAGAATGCCTCTCACTTCTTGATTATGTAGGAGATGTGGCAAAGGCAAGTATTGGACCAATGCATGTAGTTAAACAAGGGTCAGTCTAGGTAATTCTTTGCTTACAGAAAACTCTTTGAGGGGCCTATCACAGGCCCCTATGCCATATTCAGTTCAGTTATTTCCAATAACCATGGAGGAGACTCCTTCCAAGAGTAAATTGTTTCTGAAAAATACAAAGAGGAGAATCTGCTAATTGTTTTGGTTATAAAATATATTTACAAAAAGATACAAACCAAAAGGGAGAAAAGTAGGAGAGAACCATTGCAAATTATTAATAACTTTCAACAGTAACTTGCCAACATTTTCTATGTCTCACTCTTCAGATAAAACCTGGTAACTGTGTAACTTGGTCAAAACCGTAGATGGTTACAAGAATGTAAATAATACAGAAACTTATCAGATGAAACTGAGAGAGAATTGACTTTGGTGGAAGAAAATTACAGATTGCACATGTGGATCATGTAGATGCGAAGCTTAACTGCATTCTGGCCATATTATCCTCTAAATATTTCCTTACAAAAAATTGAATGCAGAAGGAAGATATTATCTTAGAATTATTATTTATCGAAATAAACTGAGTAACACAGTTCTAGCAATAGCTATAAGAAAACGTAAGGAGATCAAGGACATTCGATTTGGAAAGGAAGAAGTAGAAGTCAAACTTTCCTTATTTGCAGACGATATGATAGTGTACATAAGCGATCCTAAAAACTCTACCAAAGAACTTCTACAGCTGATAAATGCCTTCAGTGAAGTGGCAGGATACAAGATCAACTCAAAAAAATCAGTAGCCCTCCTATACACAACGGATAAAGA
>JAQHUG010000293.1:1974364-1988993 GCA_028555095.1 Dicrostonyx torquatus
CTCATTCAGTCCTGGTCCAGCTGGATTTGATGAGCTCCCAATAGATCAAGCACACTGTCTCTGTTGATAGGCCAGTCCCTCACTGTCCTGACGTCCTTGCTCATCTTCTCCCTCCTTCTGCTCTTCCACTGGACCTTGGTAGCACGATACAGATTATTTTTTTTAGAGTTTACTGTATATTAAACTGTTTGACTAAATACCTTACAGGATAGTTTACAAAATAATCAAATATTTACAGGCACATTTAATTTTTACTTGTCCAAAGACCAAGTCACAATATCTAAGCCATGGATTCATCCTAGCTTCTATCAACAGATTAACAAATAGAGAATGTGTGGGCAAAAAGGCTATTATTTATTTGCTTAAAAGAACAAAAGCCGTGATGCTTGAATTAAAATAGATAGAATGGAAGTTTATAATGTTAAGTGAAATAACCCAGAAACAGACAAATGTTCCATTGATTTCTTCTTATATATGAAATGAATAAAAGAAGAGGAATGTAATCAGATTGAAAGGCTATAAAGGAGATCAGCAGTGGTGCAGACATGGAATATGTATTTATTAGAGTAAGTGTATAATGAACAAAGACTCTTATGCACATGTATGGACACGCCATAGTGAAACTCAGGACTTTATTCAACTATCATCTATCTATCTGTCTATTATATGTCTATCTACTTCTAGCTACATCTATTTTTCTGTCTATATACCATCTACTTAATTTCTGTTGTCTACCAATCCATCTAGTTAGGGTCTATCTATACATCTGCTTTAAAATGTAACATTTGAAAATAATTTTAAAATGGGATGTGTCACATCATTTACACATGCAGCTCTTAAATTTCACAACTATTTTAAGAGTAGCTAGAGTTGTAAGTGAAGACAAAAAGAGAAAAGCAAGGGATTCTAAACACCAGTGAAATATTATCAGAGAAATAAACTTAAGTAAAGAATCTAAAATATATTAAAGTGGTTTTTTTGTTTGTTTTAAACATGGAATGGTGTTTTGCATATATGTCTGTGCACCATGTGTGTGCCAGGTTCTGCAGGAGGGTACCAATATTAAAGCTTTATGAAAGCATTATGTTTTATGTTTACAATTGGAATACATGATACTAGGGAAATCAGTGTATGTATCTGAATAATAACATAATTTTAAATAATAATATGGTTTTACAAGATTTTGATGACTTCATTATTAGAGTCTATAGGATACTCATATTTAACACTAATGAATTACTATTATGGAGGATTACCCTCCATAAAACATATACTATGAATATGTTTTATTACCATTAGTTAATAAAGAAGCTACTTTTGTCTGTGGCAGGGCAGGATAAGCCTAGATAGGAAAACTGAACTATATGCAAGGAAAAAGAGGCAGAGTCAGGCAGATGTCATGTAGCCACCCAAGAAGCAAGCAGTGAGGTAACAAACCACAAACCTCATGGTAAAATGTAAAATAAGAAATGGGTTAATTCAAGCTATAAGAGATAACTAAGAATATGCCTGAGCCATTGGCCAAACAATGCTGTAATTAATATAGATTTTGTGCGATTGTTCAGTACAAGGTGTCCCAAAAACAGAAAGGTAGTTTTGATTCTCATTACTATTATCTTTAATAATGATCAATTCTTCATTTAGGCTACATTCTCGTGTAATTATTATATCACAGGTCTAAACATGATACTAAAAGTAGTTTCAGAAAATAATGACATTTTCAACAGTGGAAACCTATCACATTTCATGAGCAGGTTCACTGTAAGTCTCATATTTACCACATCTCTTAATCACATCAGAACTTTTAAAGCCTCATTTTGATTAATCTGACTTTTTCCATTAAGAGTTTGTTAACAGGTGACTATGCATGGTGTCAAACTCCATTAATGGATAGTCCCAAATACCCTTCATGATAGTGACTATGGAAATGTAGGAGCCTAATAGACAGGGAATATAAAGGAGAGGTGATGTATTGTTGACTACCATTAACCCTGGAGAGTATATGGGAATGACTGATAGAAAATATGGGACACATTTGAAAACTAGATAATGGAGCTTCCCATGCACAGTGATGATTGACATGACCTATTCAGAATGAAGAAAACTGAGTGAGAGTCAAAAATCTATAAACATTGTAGGTTGAAGTTGATGGCTCGAGCGGAGACATTCCAAGAAATAGTCCGATGTTCAATGAGATATGTCCCTGAAATAGGAGTATAAAGTGGAAATTAGGATGGTTACATAATCAGCACCACAAAAATGAATTTTCTATTGCAATCTCAGCTTGGCATTGCCATGTGTTACTGGGTACTGTTCTGAATAGCAGATTTTTCATGATAGCAAACAATAAAACGTAACTACAAAAATAATGACAAATGCTCCTTAGCCACATACTGAATAATTTAATTGTATACTGCTGGCTTAACTAATTTTATAAACCAATTAAATCATTAGTATTGTTTATAAATTACACAAGCAAAATAAAAGTATTTCATTTTGATACAGTAAAAGCACATGCTCAGAGTGAATCCAGAATGTGTTTTCAAACACTAATACTTAGGATTCTAATTTTATAGAATAATATTTCTGGCTTAATGAGTTAGCAAAGTTAAATTATCATTGGATTTTTACTATTTAAACTTGTTTTACTTGGGATAGTAAAGGAAATTCATAAGAAGAGACAGATATATTTAAAACATCCTTTTCTTGGAGTTCAATTATGTTAAATTTAGGTTTACTGCTATTTACTAAAAGTATTTTTATGGTAAATATCCAATTTAAGAAGTACTAAAGGCCAAAAATGAGAGAAAAGTGCATAAATGGTGCTTCTTCCTCCAATTTAAATGCAGACATTTCTTGTGTCTGTGAAGTAGTCATAGAAACAACATCAAAGTTAAACTGTCCCTATGAAGAAATGTTTTGTCTTTCTCATATTGCTTGAGCTATGTCAATTTAGATTTTTTTAACAAGGAATGTCTGCATTGTCCATTAAAAAGTCAAGAAATTATGTAGTTTTTATTATTCTGATGGCATGAACATGTGAACTGTTGCACCTTGGCTAATAAGACTAAATAAAAGTCAGCATGGCTGCTCATGTTTTATTTTAAAGTACCAATCATTCAAATGTAAAATACTCATTTATGTTTATGAGTTACAAATTGTAATAGGATGGAGAATAGTCTTATTCGTTAAAAGTTCTTAGAATAAGTCTCTTTCTTGAACGTTTTTGTGGATTCAGTATCAGGGTGACTGTGGCATCTTAAAATAAAATTGACAATTTTGCTTTTATTCATGTTTTGTGGAATAATTTAAGGAGTTGGTAATAGCTCTTCTTTGAAAATCTGGAGAATTCTGTACTATAACAATCTGACTCTCAGGTTATTGTTTTGTTTTGCTTTGTTTTCTTTTGTTTTTCTGGTTGGAAGAGATTTAATTACTGCTTCTGTTTCCTTAGGGGGTTTAGGTCCATTTAATAGTTTATTTGATGTTGATCTAAATTTGGTAAGGGGTAATTATCTGAAAAATTATTCATTTCTTTTACATTTCTCAGTTTTGTGGAGTATGGGCTTTTAAATTGCTACCTAATGGTTCTCTGAATTTCTCAGTATATTTTTTAAACATTTATTTATTTATTTATTATGAATATAATATTCTGTCTGTGTGTATATCTGCAGGCCAGAAGAGGGTACCAGACCTCATTACAGATGTTTGTGAGCCACCACATGGTTGCTGGAAATTGAACTCAGGACCTCTGGAAGAGCAGGCAATGCTGTTAACCACTGAGCCATCTCTCCAGGCCTCAGTATCTGTTTTTATGCTGCACTTTTATTTGTCTATTTATCTATATCTATATCTATCCATCATCTATCTATCGATTATCTATTATTTATTTTTGGTTTTTTCAAGACAGGATTATTTATTTATTTTTGTTAATACAGGTTTTTTTTTTTGACTTGTTTGCAATAAGTCTTTGTCTATATTATTGATTTTCTCAAGGAATTAACTCGATGTGTCATTGGTTCTTTGTACTGTTTTTTTGTTTATATTTTATTTATTTCAGCCTTCAAATTGATTATTTTCTCCAGTCTAAAACTATTGAGTGTGCTTATTTCTTTTTGTTCCAGAGCTTTCAGGTGCGCTGTTAAGTTACTAACATGAGATCTTTCCAATTTCTTACGTTGGCACTCAGTGCTGGGAACTGACCCCTTAAGACCACTTCCGTTATATACCATAAGTTTGGGCATATTGTTACTAATTTTCACTGAATTCTAAAATAACTTTAATTTATTAATTTATTTCTGTCTTGATATAACAGTCATTCAGTAGAGATTTTTTTTCAGTATCCAAGAGTTTGTGTGTTTTTGTTGTTTCTGTTGTTATGGAAATACAGTTGTAATTCCCACTTGTCTGATAAGATGCTGGGGATTTCTCAATTTTCTTGTATCTGTCAAGACTTGTTTTGTGACTGATTAACTAACAACTGTACCTTAGCCCTTCTTCTTACCAGATCTACTCATTTGGTCACCCCATCTATACTCCCTGCCTGGCTACTGAACAGTCAGCATGTTATTAAATCAATATGAGTGAAAAATCTTTACAACATATGTACTCATATATTGGTATCTATCCCACTTGTTATTAAAAGAGTTGTTCTCTGGCAGTTGATATAAGCAGATACAGAGACCCACAGCCAGATAGTGGGCAGAGAGTAACTCAAATTTGTGATCTTCATTGGGCCCCTCGCCTTAGAGTTCAGAGAACCCTTTAGAAGGAATAGTGAGAGGAAGAATTGTAGGAGACAGAGTGGATGGAGGAAATAGGAGATCTTGTTGCACATATGTCAACTTAGTAGGGCTCATACATGTGAGGTGGTCACAAAGATTGAAGTGACAATCAAGAGCCTGCTGGGATCTTCAATAAGTCCTCTGCACATATGTTGTGGCTGTTAGCTTTTTTCCCTGGGAGTGGGAGTGTCTCTAACTCTTTCATCTGCTCTTGGGAATCTTTACCTCCTATTCATTTGTCTTTCCATTTTGTAGCCTTGCTAGGAATTTCCACATTGCTTCCCCGGATGCCCTCCAGTTTGAGTCATCTTTCCCCATACTCTCCTTCTCCTTTCTTACTCCCAGCCGGATACCACCTATTACCATTTCTACTGCCTCAATGCATCTCAGAAAATATATTCTATTCCCCCTTCCCAAGGAGATACAAGTATCTCTCTTAGAACTTTTCTTGTTACCTAGCCTTTCTGGATCTTTGGATTGTGGTGTAGCAGGCTTTCTTGTGGGTTAGTAACCAACTCACAAATCATGACAAAGAATCTTAATGGTTGTCTTAATATTTTGTACAGAGCCTTATTGCATCTTGCTACGCTGTGCTCTGCGGATTTCTTTTGGAAGACCTGCTCCTTTCTGAAGGTATGGAGGAAAAACAAATCTGGATAGAGGAGAGGTGGGGGACTGAGAAGAGTGTGGAGGAGACTTGGAGAGTAGAAGGAGGGGAAAATATGATCAAAGTATATTTAAAAATTATTTCTTGCAACTCTGACAGAAGAGCTGGATTTGATTCCAAGTACCCACACTGGCAATTTACATATATCTGTAAACTACAGTTCCGGGAAGTATGACACCATCTTATACTTTCCATTTTCTGTACACTCATACACTACACACACACACATTAAGATGTTGGAGGAGGGATGCTCATTAATCCCAGCCACCCGGCCAGCTTAGACTTGGAATAATCACACAGAAACTGTATTAATTAAATCATTGTTTGGCCCATTAGCTCTAGCTTCTTATTGGCTAACTTTTAAAAGTTAATTTAACCCATTTCTATTACTTTGTTTAACAACACATGGCAATGGCTTACTGGCAAAGTTTCAGCATGTCTGACTCTGGTGGCAGCTTCATAGAGTCTCCATCTCTGTCTTCCTTCTACCAGCATTCAGTCGAGTTTTCCTTGCCTAAATAACTTCTACCCTATCAACAGGCCAATGCAGTTTTTTTATTCATTAACCAATAAGATCAGCACATAGACAGAAGGAATTTTCACACCATCAAGACAAATACTCATATACATAAATTAATGTAAATAAATATTTTTTCTTAAATATGAAAAACACAATCAAAGAAAGAATGTAAACAATCCACTTCTGTAAGTAGAATAAATCTGATAGTGTACAATTATATAAAGGTTGGTGAAGTGACTTAGTAGGTTAAAACATTTGCAGCAAAGGCTAAACACCTGAATTTGAATACCAAGTTGCCCTTATTACTAGAGAATCGACACCAATAAGTTGTCCTCTGTCCTCCACAATGCACCCAGTTACTGTGGCAAATACATTAACTTTCTCTTTCTCTCTCTCTCCCTTTTTTACACACACACACACACACACACACACACACACACACACACAGAAAAGCCACTCTGGAACATTTTTCTATATGATAAATATAATTTATTTTAATTTCATCATAGTTGAATATATTCTAGTGTGAAGGTTTGAAACAGTATAGTTCATAAAAAGCAGGGCTATCTTTTCAAATTTAGAGTATGAAAAAAAGCATGTAAGATAAAAGTCATGCAATTAAAAAAGCTATAGTACAAAATATAAACTATTTTTTAATTAAATATCCAGGACACAGAAAATTAAAAGAGTTAAAATTGCTCAAAAATCATATGAATATTAGGCATGTGACTACAGTCCCCTTGAAAGAACTAGCAAAAATTGTCACAAAAATGCGATACAAGGCCTAAATTCCTCGGGTAAAGGAGATCTAATGCTTACAGTGAAGTAGACATAGATATGTATTTTTGTCTTTCAACATCAAGATGCACACAAACAGGCTCACTGTCATTATAAATACCTTTATATTTGTAAGATTCTTCTTGTGTAAGCCAGTCTCATCCCAACCTCAAATTCTCCCTAATCATCCTCTGAATGCCCAGAGGATAACATAACCATATACTTGCAATACTCATATATTTACAAAGAAATTAATTGCAGTTAAAATAAATGAAATTTTAAAAAAAAATAACTTTGATACTTTCCCTCAGTGAATTACAACTAAAAAGTTGTTAGAAATGAAACCAGTCACGTATAAAATTAAATTTTATTATTTATGGTATATGTAAAGGTCAATGTGTAAGGAAAACATTACTTGCTGTTAAAAATAGACTAGGAAAGCTATGATAATGTAATGTAAATGAATACAATTTTTAATAAATAATGACAATGAATGAAAGAAAAATAAAAATAATAATGCAATCAAGATTCATTTCAGAATTTGAAGTTGTAAAATAAATATAGTAGATTTCAAGTTGAAGATGTGCTATTTCTTAAATATAAAATAAATAATGTGTGAGCTATTATCAAGGACACTGCAAAATATCTAAATTAATATTCTTTAGAATTGATTAAGTTTCACAAAACATGTTTTTCTATAATTATAGAATATGACTGCAATCAATTTACTTTTTAACACATGTATTTTTCTCAGCAAAAGATAAAATTTTATCTAAAAAATAGTATAACATTTATACCACAAGTGTTACTTTTTTTTTAATAACTTGGTGAATGTTATAAGCAAAATAATACCATAAATTGTATCAAGTGATGTTTATGAAACACGTTGGAAAGAATGACACAGTTTTATTTTTTTAATCAATTGTTTTTTCTGTGATTTATCATAAATTATGAATATTGAATTGTATGTTTGAAAAAAATGATTCTGTAACAATTCATATTGAGTAAATATGATAAAAGTGCTTTTCAAAGTTAGGGATAGTTTAAAGAATTTTGTATAAAATTATGCTTAAATAAATTTAGATAAATTTGTTAATTCCTTTATTTTAGCTAAAAATAACAGTGTTTAATATAATTTTAATGTGTCATTGTATCCACAACATCTCATTTGAAGAAAAATGATTTCTTTGAAAAAAGATATGAATGATTGCATGCAATATTTTTTGTTTTCTTTGTCATAAATTAATTAGTCTCAGAAGGAGTACTATATTTATATAAATGTGTTATCATTCATATGCTGACACAATTTAAATACCATTTTTTAAACTTTGATAACAAAAACATAATTCATAATCGTTTGAATTTTTGTCAAAGTAAATTATTGAATATATCTTAAAACTTTTTTTTATGTTGAAATATTGCAGGATACAATGTCATCATCTACAGTTGTATATCCAGGAGATTGAGTTGGTCAATTGTAGATTGTCAGTGAGCCTAAGATGATGGATGAAAAAGGTTGATTTCAGTTGGGCAATCATATTCCTCACTTCTCTGCAGAGTTGGTTCCTTTAAAATAAAATCATATAGAAATAAATAAAATAAATTAATGTAAATAAACAGTAAAATAGTTTAGGTATGTTACAATGGCTGCAGAGTATAATCACAGAAAATATATGCTTCTATTTAAAACATAATGACTGCATATGATGATAAAAAATATAACATAACAGAAGTGATTATAATGAATTTTATGAATTACAAAATTAGATTCAAGAACAATAAACATTGAATTTATCATAAATAATTGAACTAATAGTAACTAGATTGGAGACTTGCATGAGTGAACCATAATACATACAAATAACACTGAATACAATTCAAGAAAATTAAACTGGGGAGTTACTACATTAATGATGATGATGTCTAAGGGAGGGTATAAATTAGTTAAACTATTAAAAATCATTTTGGAAAAGAGCAATTTAAAATTGAAGCTTCTTGGATCTTCAATATTGCTAAATAGAGATTAAATCACCATGATACTTTAATAGTACTGTTTAAAAGAATAAATATGAGTCTTGAAAAGAGAGGAATTTGACATATTGTTATACTGAAATGGAAAAGAGGGTTTAAGATATATAAGCTCATGACATAGCCTAGTAATCTGAGAGAGTCTGAGAGAATGGTACAGAAAGTTGTAATTGTAACATGAAAGACCAAGAAAAAAACAGAATAATATTGTAGTCTCCATAATACCAACAACCCAGGAGTGGTACAACCCACATTGGTCTGGGGCCTCCCCTACCAATCACTATGGATGCATATCTATAATAAAGAGCAGAATGGAATAATTGTCAGTTTTGCAGAGGAAGGACTAAGCCAGCAACCTAGCAGGCCTTAGACAGCAAACTCCACAGGAGCAGATATGGGGAGAAACCACTGAGGGAGTGGGCCAGAACCAGAGACATATGTGAGTCCAGGCATGAGTCTGGGATGTTCAAAGAAGTGGGACTGAGCACGGACCTCAGTCTGGGCATGAGTCTGGGACTCTGAGCCAGTAGACCAGACTCAGAGACTTCTGCAGGACTTTGCATCAGTTTGGAACTTTGGAGGGACTAGCAGGAACCAGAGACCTCTGTGGGTCCAGGCCCAATTTTGCGACCTCTGAGGGTGTAGGACTGAGCCAGAAACTCTGTGGGTTTGGTGAACCAGAGTTTGGAACCTCCAAAGGAGTAGATCAGAGCCAGAGACCTTTGTAGGGCCAACCACAAGTCATGGAAGTCAATAGAAATGAATCCAGATGAGGGACCTTTACAGAAACAGGATTGAGCCAGTGACCTAGGCCCAAGCAGGCCTGAGACAGTGAACTCCACAGGAGCAGATCAAACTTTGGGAGTGCCTAGCAACCTCGAGGAACACACAGTAACCATCGGGGTAACTGCAACTATGGTAATGACTGTACAACAAGGAGAAACTATCTGAGCATTGGATCCACTGGCACCTAGAAGATTGATGACCACAGACACAGACAGCCCCAACTATGCTAATCAGGAAAAGATGGGTATACAAGGAAGAAGACATGCAACACCACAAAGAGCATCATGACACTATACAAACTAGTGACACTTCAACAGCAAGACTTGAACAAACAAATATATATGAAGTGGAAGAAAATGATCTAAAAATAACTTTAGAAGAATGTTTGAGGTCCTTAAAGAGGAAATGAAAAATTCCCTCAAAGAAATGGAGGAAAAACTGGAAGACGTCAACAAATTCTTTAAAGAAAAAACAATAAAAAAATTGAAAGAAACTATTCAAGATTTAAAAACCGAAATAGAGACAATGATGAAAACACAAACCAAAGGAATGAAAGAAACAGAAATCATAAAAAATGATCAGGAACCAAAATTCAAGCATAAACAGCAGAATGCAAGAGATGTAAGAGAATCTCAAGTGCTGAAGATACAATAGAGATCTCATCAATCAACAAAACCATTAAGTCTAGCAAAAGCTTAACCCAAAATATGCAGGAATTATGGGACACCATGAAAAGACTAAACCAAAGAATAATATGTATAAAAGAAGGAGAAGTCCAAAACAAAACGACAGAAAATATATTTAAGAAAATCACAGAAGAAAACTTTCTCAATCTAAAGAAAGATATGCCTATGAAGATACAAGAAGCTTACAGAACACATAGACTAAATCCAAGTAAAAAGGCATCTTACCACATAATAATCAAAACACTAAACATACAGAATAAAGAAAATATATTAAGAGCTGCAAGGGAAAATGCCAAGTAGCATATAAAGGCAGACCTATCAGAATTACACCTGACATCTCAATGAAGACAATGAAAACCAGAAAGTCCTGGTCAAGCATTAAGCATTAAGAGACCAAGGATGCCAGCCCAGACTATTATACCCAGCAAAACTTTCAGTCACCATAGAAGGACAAAGCAAGATATTCCATTACAGAACCACATGTAACCAATGCCTAACCACAAACTCAGTTTTACACAAAGTACCAAAAGGAAAATTCCAACCCAAGGAAGTTGGCTATATCAACAAAAACACAAACAAGTGATGATCTCACAGCAGCAAATACCAAAGAAGGGGAAAAACACAAAATAACATCACCACCAACAAAAACTAAATTAACAGAAGATAACAATCATTGGTAATTAATATCTCTTAATATAAATGGACTCAATTCACTTCTAAAAAGACACAGGGTAACAAATTAGATATAAAAATAGAATCCATCCTTCTGCTTCATAAAAGAAACAACCTTAACTTCAAAGACAGACACTGCCTAAGGATAAAGGGTTGGGAAAATTTTTTCCAATCAAATGGACCTAAGAAACATGCTGATTATCCTAATATCTAAAAAAATACACTTTAAACTAAAGTCAATCAAAAGGGATAGAGAAGGACATTTCATATTAGTCACAAGAAAAATCCATTAAAAGGAATTGTCACTACTGAACATATATGGCACAAATACAAGGGCACCCTCATATGTAAAAGAAACACTTCTAAAGCTTAAATCATACATTAAACCACACACACTAATAATGGGAGACTTCAACACTCTACTCTCAACACTGGACAGGTCAGTCAGAAAAAATTTAAAGAAGAAATAAGGGAAATAACAGATGTTATGACTTAAATGGACTTAACAGAAAACAATAGAACATTCCATCTAAACATAAAAAGAATATACCTTCTACTCAGCACCTCAGAAATCCTTCTCAAATATTGACCACATAGTTTGTAACAAAACAAACGTCCCCAGATTAAAAAAGAATAATAATCTCATGTATTTTATCAGATCACCATGGTTTAAAATTAGAATTCCTCAGCAACACTGATTATAGAAAGCCCACAAATACATGAAAATTAAGCAGTGATCACCTGAAATATCAATAGCTCAAGAAAAAAATAAAGGGAGATATTAAAGACTTCCTAAAATTCAATTAAAATCAACCGTAGGCTTCCACATTCTTGATGAAACATGTGGACTTAACTTCATGTTACATATGCACATGCATGTGTCCATCCTAATGATAACACACACACACACACACACACACACACACTACACACCATGAACAGAAAAAAAAATGTATTTCCATGAGTCTACTTATAAATTATACTCACTTCTATTTTGACGTCTATTTTGAATATTATAAATAATATCCACAGTGCTTTCTATAAACAAATATCCATATTTGGATTTTGTCACTACAGGTATAATTGAAAAAGTAAATATGTAGAAAATATTTAGAGATGTCATCATAGGTAATATAAATTATACACACAAGATATAGGTTATAAAAGTACATTTAATTTCTCTAAATACAGCATTTTCTAAAGCTTGTGATTTTACAGTTTTAGCTTATTCTTTGAAAGTGTCATATATTTACTCAATATGTTTCAATTATATCAACTCACAGTTACTTCTCACTAATGCCTCCTATGCTTTCTTTCTCCAAAATTAATATCCTTTATTTTTGTGATTAGTAATTCTCCAGTGCAATAAGTAATACAATTTCCATATAAGTGTGGGACCATCAATGAGAATATAGACAACCTTTTACAAATCATATCTCCAAATGAGAGAACCCTCCCTTCTTCAGAAGGCATCAAATGCTAATAGATTCCCAGCCAATGGTAGGACCACAAGGAACACCTCCAACATCCATGCTAGAATTTTAATTGGTATGATATTCTAGAGAGTTTGTAAAGTTCTCACCAATATGTTTAGAAAGAGTTTTGGATCATAAATTTCTTTATTACATTGTTATGAAAACTTCATAAAACAGCTCTCATTTTGAAACATGGGCTTAGAGAAACTGAACCTGTGATCCTGGTTCATTATTATCTCTATATGGTTTCAGAATAATTTTCCATGTCATTTGAGGGGAGAGCTCCATTATTTTATGTTGACATTATTGAGTGTGTGCTTGGTGCAAATATGTGCATATGTGTGTATCTGTGTGGTGGTGATGATTTTGTGTGCTAATGCATGCAAGTGAATGGCAAGAGTATAACTCTGTAGGGTTGGTTGTCTCATTAAAAATTATATAGCTTTTGGGGATCAAACCGTTGTCATCAGACCTGTGGCAAGTGCTTTTACCCATTCAGTTATCTTAATTGCCTAATAATTTTATTTTTAAATCATCATAATCCCAAGAAAGATACCACACAAACTTTTTCAATTTATTTCCATAATATGGAGACTCCATTACAGGTCAGAGATCTGCAGGCTGGTTGAGGGTTTCTACCAGATCTGCCATGCATACACTTCTCTGTATCAGCTATTAAGGCTAACAAATAGAGAGAAATAGCTTTTTTGGTTGCAAGCAATCTATTTTATAGTAGTAGAGTACAGCCCTCAATAAATACAAACTCATTAGAAATAGTTTCTAACTTTCTTCTAGGACATCTATACATTTCTATTCAAAAGTTAATATACATCACTATCAACAATTTAATTCTAAAATTTCATCCTTTTCAGAAAAAATGTAAATGAAAAGTTTGGTAATTAATTTTTTTTACCATAGTAAGTAGAAAAATCCTCAGAGTAAGCAACATCTAACAGAATCTAACAAAAATCCATGTTGTGAGGAGTGATTCCCTGAGGTTTAAATACCTTTCTGTATCCATTTAAAAATTAAGCGATTACCCATTTTGTCAATATGTCTTTTCTTAATTTATGAGTAATCTCATACCTGAAAATGTAATTATACTTATTTTCAATGTGCCTCATTACACTGGCAGTAATATCCTCATATGAAAAATCAATACTTGCCAATAACCGATTGGATAACTTTTGTTTTCTGATTATAGCAAATCTAAAAAGCTTTGTGCTTGTTCTCATGCATTAGAAACTAAATACAGTATTTTTTCTATTATTCTAGACAGGGTTTTTCCATGTAATTCTGGCTGTCTTGGAACAAGCTCTGTACACCAGGCTTGCCTGACACTCATGGAGATCTACCTGCCCGTCTCTGGAGATCTGGGATTAAAGATGTTTGCCACCACCCCTTGCCTGAACATAATTTTTTTGTTAAACATAGTTTACAATGTCTCTTAAATATAATTGTATTTTCTTTTTGGATGGGAGGTAGAGTGGGTAGAAGTTTGGATTTTTGGGAGGGTGGGAGGGATTGGAAACAGAGATTGATATGTAAAGTAAAAAGATTTTTTTAAATAGATATTTTCATATAATATATTCTGGTTATGATCTCCCCTTCCCCAAATCCCCCTAGATTACCTTCACAATTTCTCCCTCATTAGAATCCATCTCTTCCTGTAAAATGAATTTACCTATAGAGAATTATACTAAAATAAAATAAAGTAGAAACCAAACATACTAAAATAGGACAAAATAAACAAAAAGAAGAAATATAATCAATGAAAAAGCAGGAAATAAACACAGCAGCTTAAATGTAAAAGTTGACAGCTATTTCTTAGTGTTATGAATACTTCTTGTTGCAGGGGAGAGCTGTTTGTTCTTCCAAGCCTCCCAGAAATGAAATAATCACACAAAAACCATATTATTTATTTAAATCACTGCTTGGCCCATTAGTTCTAGCTTCTTACAACTTAAGTTAACCCATTTTTATTAATCTGTATATCACTAATAGTTCTTGTCCTACCAGCAAATTTTCAGCATGTCTACCTCCAACTGTAGCTCCATGGAGTTTCGCTAACTCTGTCTTCCTCCCAGAATTCAGCTCTGTCTTTCCCACCTACCTAAGTAAGTTCTGCCCTATCAACCGGCCAAGTCAGTTTATTTATTCATTAACCAAGAAAAGCAACACACAGGCAAAAGAACCTCGCTCACCAACGTCCAATTAATAAATTCATTTTTTTT
>JAQHUG010000293.1:1990962-2014177 GCA_028555095.1 Dicrostonyx torquatus
CTATTCCCAAAAGACTGTTGAGCGCCAAAGACACTCCAATTGGAGCTTGTCCTCTTCTTGGCAAAACCGGCCTCTGGGCAAGGAACTGCCCATACCTCAACTACTGACAATAAATTCATTTTCATGTTTAGTTAGACTTAGATAAAGCACAGTTAACATGGACTAGCTTTTTGTATACACCACATGTATATTTACATGTGTAAATCTAGGTGATTTAGTAATATATGTAATCTTTACATATTTCTGGGTGATCTAAATAAAATCATTGCTTTTTAAAAACTCTTATCATTCTTATATTTTTCTTCATTTAGAAATTAAAATATGATATACAAAACAAAAGAAATGGCTCAACCATAAAGGCTAGGCTCACAACCAAAAATAAAACCAGAATTCTTAGATCTTGCCTCATTGCTTATTTAAAGGACTGATTATTTGAGATGTAAAATCGAAAGATCATCTTTGTAGTTCTTTTATTCCTTGACTCTGCCAGTTTTTTCTCTGTTTATTCTGTCGGTGTCCGAGTAATTTAACTTCCTAACTTCAGTAATCTCTTAATGTGCCTCCGACACATTTTTCTACTCTTGCTACTTTCATTCCATTCACAACCATTTAAATAATTTTTTGAAGAAGTGGTGTGTTGTCATTTGAAAACCATATTTTATCCTTTTCATATGAAAGACCCAAATGCCAACATCATTAATAAGTCTATAAATGATTAAAAGAAAAACAATCTATTTTGCAGAATTCATCTACTACAGTTTTCCTGCATTTGACATCTAATTTTTTCCCCTTGGGTTTACTAAACTTTGCATTTTCTCCCCTCTCAAAATTTTCCAATGGTGAGAAGATTTCAGTTCTTCCCATGATACAGTACTCTGCAATAAACAGTCATTTTGGCCTTCACATTGATGCACAAAATTAGAATGCTCTTATACACATGTGTGTCCACATATATTTTTGTCTAGCAATTATTATCTGTTAGTTTTCCTTCTCTGCACATCTATTTCTTTTCAAAGTTCATCATAATATATAGTTATATATTTAATTGTGTGTCTTGACACAAAAGAACATCTCTGGTTTAATGACTATTGAGAAGGTGAGTTATACTGTGACAAAGGCAACTTAAGTCTGGAAATAGGTTCAAACTGCCCAGGGAAGTCTGGTAAAGCAAATATAGTATTATTGCCAACAGCAGTGAGTGAGCATCAGAGATCAAAACTGACCCCTTAGTAACAATTCAAACAGCAAATTAGAAAGTGTCTAATTACATAGCATTACATTAAAGTGTTTCTACATTGTCCTCATAATGGAAGAGAATAAATAGTTAAGGTAATTGCTTTAAAGCCAGGGTTAAGTTGGCAAGACTTCAGTGTCCTTTATAGGGCTCTTCAGTTCTCCACACTCCTCTGTACTGGACCATAATGTTTATATTTTCAATAATCATCATTTCCAGTATATTGGTCTCCAAATGGTGACTCACTACTCGATCATCATCTCGAGTTTTTAGCTCAGCACACACTGATACGCTTTTATGTAATAACAACATGTCACTCTATTGTCTTAAATGATGAAACTTCAGATCTCTTGCTTATATTCTTTCCTATGTGAGCAATCTGAAATAAGAAATCCCTAATACACCTATTCTTAGCTGATTTTCTTTCTTTGACTGTACATTTCTTTTGCATAATTTAACATATAAATTATTTTTTTAAAAGAATCCTTATTTCAGTTACAACTTCTAGGCTCTTAACCAAAGTTCTTTGCATAATAAATTGTGACAATGAATTCTTGAATATATAAAAGCTCTATTATTGTTATAAGTGTTATTGTTCAGAAGAAGTCTGATTTATCATACTAAAGTACAATGAAGTAAATTCATGATTTATGAAGGAAACACCTGCAAGCTTAGAGTAAATTTGTAAATAGTAACATCTCTATTTACAGCAGAGGCAACATATACTGACATTCTTTGCTGAAATTGTAAATCATGCAGTAGGAAACTAGACCAGGAAGTGGTGACTGCCACCATCATTCCTGATTCAAATAATACATTAGTTAAAAAATGCTGCTTTTCTCTCTTCCCTCTTATATTTTATGGGTTAAGAATTCACAAGTAAGGTCTAATTTGACAAGAAAAATAATTGTGGTATGGGACAAATGGAAAAGAAGTGCACTTTCTTGTGAAATTAAACCAAGAAATGAAGCAGAAATCTTTCTGATTAGTGTGATTTGTTTTTATGAATCAAAAAGGGTTTCTCCACTCACAACATCAGAGAATGATCATCAAAATCTTATTGACACATCTATACTCTCTACTCATATGTGTATATATATATACATATATGTCCATATATATATGTCTATATATATATATATATGGACAGATACATATATGAGGAGACAGAATATTTTCTATATCAGCATCTTTACACAGGGATTTCCTAAGACCATTAGAAACAACCAATATTTACATTACAAGTCATAACAATAGCAAAACTACTATAATGAAGTAGCAAAAAAATTGGTTTTTTTGTTGGGGTCACCACAACATAAAGAACTGTATTGAAGGATTGCTGCATTAGGAAGTCTGAGAACCACTGCTAAATAATGAAAAGCAATGTGGTGGAGGCTTATTTCATTTTAAGTTAAATTGTTTACCTTTGAACATACATTCACATAACTAATGATATAGATTGACCTCCTAACTTTTAACTGGTAGCATATTAGACTGCATTAAATGTTTTAAGAGATAACTCAAAGAAGTTCCATGATAATATTTTCTTTTCTCATTACACTCTCATATGGCTGAGCTCTCATTTGTACAGAAATTAACCACACTATAAGTGAAAATCTCCTGACCACTTCTTAATTTAAGTGCTCATAGTTTAGACAAGACATCTGGAGTTATTTGAAAGAGCACTTGGTGAAGATTTAGAAATTTAAGGTGTGTAAATTAGCCTTGATTTTCACTTAGCAATGTAATATTATGAGAAAATAAAAGAGTAGAGACTTTAACTGTTTAAACATGACTTGGATTGGCTAAAAAACATCATTTTGAGTTAGGTAACCCAGACATAAAAAGACAATTATCTGATATCTTTCCCAACCCTTTTATCATCTGTGTACAGGAGAGCTACTGATTTATTTTAGTTAATCTTGTATCCTGTTACAATACTGAAAGTGTTTATGAGTGGTAGAATTTTTGGGGTCGCTTATGTAAACTATCATATCAACAGCAAATAATGAGAATTTGACTTCTTCTTTTCCAATATGTATCACCTTGATCTTCTTTTGTTGTCTTATTGTTCTAGTTAGGACCTCAAGAACTATATTGAATAGAAATGGAGAGAGTGGACAACCTTGCTTTGTTTCTGATTTCAGTGGAATTGCTGGACATTTCTCTCCATTTAGTTTGATGTTTGCTGTTGGCTTGATGTGTTTTGCCTTTATGTTTAGGTATGTTACTTGTATCCCTGCCATCTCCAAGACCTTTATCACAAAGCGATGTTGTATTTTGTTGAAAGCTTTTTTTTGGCATCTATGAGATGATCATGCAATATTTATTTTTTAGTTTGTTTAGATGGTGGATTACGTTGACATATTTTCGTTTGTTGAACCATCCCAGCATCTCTGTAATGAAGCCAACTTGATCATGGTGGATGATGGTTTTCATGTGTTCTTGGATTCAATTAGTCAGTATTTTATTTAGTATGTTTGCATTAATGTTTATGAGTGAGGTTGGTTTATAATTCTCTTTCTTAGAAATATCTTTCTGTGGTTTGGGTATCAGGGTAATTGTAGCATCATAAAAAGAGTTTGGCAATGTTTCTTTAGTTTCTATTATGTGGAGTAATTTGAGGAGTATTGATATTAGTTCTTCTATGAAATCTTGTAGAATTCTGAGCAGAAACCATCTGGTCCTGGGCTTTTTTTTTGTTGGGAGACTTTTGATGACTATTTCTATTTCTTCAGTATTGATAGGTCAGTTTAACTTGCTTATCTGGTTCACAATAGCCACAAATATCATAAAATATTTTGGAGTACCTCTAACCAAACAAGTGGAAGACTTGTATGACAAGAATCTTTGAAGAAAGAAAATGAAGAAGACACTAGAAAGTAGAAAGAACTCCCACGCTCTTGAGTAGATAGAATTAACATAGTAAAAATGGCAATCTCACCAAAAGCAATCTACAGATTCAACGCAATACCCAGCAAATTCCTTTACAGAGCTTGAAAGAACATTACTAAACTTCATATGGAAAAGCAAAAAAAAAAAAAAACCCAGGATAGCCCAAACCTTCCTGTACAATAAAAGAACTTCTGGAGGCATCACAATCCCTGAATTCAAACTCTAATATGGAGCTACAGTACTGAAAACAGCCTGGTATTAGCATAAGAACAGAAAGTAGGATCAATGGACCTGAGTTGAAGATCCAGATATTAATCTACACACTTTTGAACACCTGATTTTTTGACAAAGAAGCAAAAAATTATCAAATGGAAAAGCATATTAAACAATTGGTGCGGGCATAACTGGATATCAACATGTAAAAGAATGAAAATAGACCCATATCTATTACCATGTACAAAACTCATGTCCAAATGGATCAAAGTTCTCAACATAAAGCGTACTGAACCTAATAGAAGAGAAAGTAGGAAGTACACTTGAATGAATTGGCATAGGAGACCACTTCCTAAATACAACCCCACCAGCACAGACACAGAGAGAAACAATTAATATTTGGGATCTTTTGAAACTGAAAAGCTTCTGTAAAGCAAAGATCTTGGTAAACAAGACAAACTACATTCTTCAGAATGGGAAAAGATCTTCACAAACCCCACATCAGACAAAGGTCTGATCTCCAAACTAGACAAAGAACATAAGATATTGGTCATCAAAAGAACAACTTTCCAATAAAAAAAAATGGATTGCATACCTAAATAGAAAACTCTCAAAAGAGAAATCTAAAATGGCTGAAAGATAGTTAAGTATTGTTAGTATCCTTAGTCATCAGAAATATGCAATCAAAACGCTCTTAATATTCCATCTTACACCTGTAAGGATGACCAAGATTAAAAACACTAATGACAAATTATGATGGAGAGGTTGTAGGGTAAAGGGGACACTACTTCACTGCTGGTGAGAATGAAAGCTGGTACAGCCCCTTTGGATGTCAGTTTGATGATTTCTCAGAAGATTAGGAAACAACCTTCCTCAAGACCCAGTAATACCACTTTTGGGTATATATCCAAAGGATGCTCAATCGTCCCACAAGGACATGTGCTCACCTATGCTTATAGCAGCATTGTTTGTCACAGCCAGAAGCCTAAAGCAACTTAAATGTCCCGAGACCAAAGAATGGGTAAGGAAAATGTGGTACATTATACAATGGAGCAGAAAAAAATAACGACATCTTGAATTTTTCAAGAAAATGGATGGACCTACAAAATACCATCTTGAGTGAGGTAACCCAGACACAGAAATTCAATTATCACATGTACTCACTCAGAAGTGTTTTTAAAACATAAAGCAAAGAAAACCAGCCTACAAATCACAATCTCAGAGAACTTAGACAACAATGAGGACCCTAATATAGACAAACATAGATCTAACCTACATGGGAAGTTAAAAAGACAAGATCTCCTGAGTAAATTGGGAGCATGGGGCTTGGGGGAGGGTTGAAGGGGAAGGAAGAGGCAGGGAAGGAAGCAGAGGAAAATGTAGAGCTCAGTAAGAGCAATTAGAAAAACATGACTTAAATTATTTTTTCCTGTACTATATTTTCAGAAACCATAATCCATCTAATACTGGATTATCATACAAGAAGGTCCAAGCACAGCTTTCTTACTTTTTGTTTCTGCATATCTCTGTCTCTCGTGTTTATATTAAATATACCAATTATTGGATTTTATTATAAGGTTTGTATTCATTTATAAAATGTTCCTTGACCATATAAACTCCTTACCAACTTCCAATCATTTTTCTGATCTTCCATTTGCACACAATTATTACATAATGATCCATGAATTTATATATCAATATATATATTTATATATATATATATATACCATTTATATATCAATAAATGGTGTTATTTTAGACAAGTGAAACATGAATTAAAATCAGAAAATATAAAGCACCACAATTTAATTAAATGCATTTTCATAAATTTGAGTTTAGAGGATACTACAAGACATTTTAAAGCTCTATGCTTATTTCATTGATTTTGACACATATTCCTCCTTTATTTTTTTCCTTAATAGAGAATTTTTGAGTCGTTTTAGTACAATTTATATGATAATAAAGTTTATGTTCCTTACAATACCAAATAGCTACTTAGAAGTCGTTCTTACAGATAAATGAATGGGTTTATCTTCTGAACTTTTTTGTCATGTATTATTTCATTACAGTGCATTACTATATTAATATTTTATTCATATTTGAAATTAACTGTAATAGAAATTAACATGCTGGTTCTTATTTCCCGGTAGTAATGGGATGCATCAAAACATTTACTGAACTTTCCTGGTCATGAGACTATAGTTTCACTAAGTGCTAAATTATCTAAAGAGTCATGTCTTATATCAGTTAATGGAAAAATAACAATAAACTTAAGATACAGTTTTAAAAATACCATAAATTATGTTCAATACTCTTAAAATTAATAGTCAAGCCGGGTGGTGGTGGCGTACACCTTTAATCCCAGCACTCGGGTGACAGAGACAGATGGATCTTTGTGAGTTCGAGGCCAGCCTGGTCTACAAGAGCTAGTTCCAGAACAGGCTCCAAAAGCCTACATGTCGTTTATGAGGTCAAGGCTTTGGGTTCTTAGTTGTGGATTTAAACAACTGTACATAATTTTAAGCTTAGAAGTTACATTTTCGAGTTTACTTTCTACTACACTGTTCAAATACCAAGTATTTAAAGTATATTATATACTCCATTCTAGCACAGAAGTGTACCAATGACATAATATGTTTTCAGCTTGGTATTTCATCTTCCAGAGAACTAATGCTGAAGGCTATCTCTACAGTCAAAAGTACTAAAAGGTCTGGAATTTAGTCATATGTTAAAAAGCCAATACTTTAATACCCAATAAAATTATCAAGTTGTAACTCAAAGCAGTTAAAGATAGAATGACTAATAAAGCTTAATTTTAATTATATCATTTTAGTGAATCATTGAGTGTGTCCAAGATCATCTGGGGTATAGAAAAGGATTGGGGTAAATAACTCTTTTCTCCATTTTTGCAAATGATTAAAAAGAAATGCTCTTATATTGGGACAAATCAACTGTTCTCAGTATGATTTATTTTAAAGTTAAAAAAGAAAACAAACTCAAATTAAAAATTTTCACAAAGTAGTACCTGGGCTTTCTCTTATAATATCTCAGTAATTAAAAAGAAATTTTGAAGCATTGGATCTGATTTGATATAGTTGCAGGATTACTGAAAAACTACAACAGTGCTCATGTTCAAAAACTATAAAATTGTATCTAAATAATAATAAAGAAAACAAAAAGAAATTGATCAAAGGAAGGGAGAGAAATTAAAAATATAAACAATAAATGAAAATTACATATGAATAAATAGTGGAAGATAAAAAATATACCCAATTTACTTTCCTGTTCTTCATTGCCTAGTTTTATGCCAACTTGACACAAGCTATAGACATCTGAGAGGAGGAAACTTCAGTTGAGAAAATGCCTTCATTAGATCAGGCTGTAGGTAGGCCTTCAGGGCATTTCTTAATTATTAATTGATGAGGGAGGATCCAGCTCATTGTGGGTGATGCTATCCTTGAGCTGTTGTTCCTAGATTCTGCAAGAAAGCAGGCTGAGAATTCCATGGAGAACAATATAGTAAAAAACACTCTTCTGTGACCACTGCATAAACTCTGCCTCCAGATTTAAGTTTCTGTCCTGACTCCCTTTGCCAATGGAAAATGATGTAAAATTGCAAGCCAACTTGCTTTTAACCATATAATTTCAACATAGCATATAACAGTCTGAACTAAAATGTTTTCAATATTAAGAATCTGATACTAAAAGTTTTGTTTATGTAATTAGTAATCATTTAAACATATGTAAGTGAAATTTTAATAAGAGCAAAGGATGGTATTTTATGCACCTATATTTATATGAGAAATCTATTTATTTTCTCCAAAGAACAATGGATGTGTTTTCATGAAGTAATATATTTTATACTATTTCAGTATTTTCTTATATGTCAGGTCTTGACTATGTACTAGTAAGTCTATTGTAATTAGATTTAACCAGAAAAATATTGTGCAGGATTCTTTGGATGTTATTGTTTCAGATATCATCTAATCTAAAGCCAATTTGTATGTGGGTTTATGTATATGCTATTCATGTGCTCACATGTCTCTATGCACGTGTGGGGTTCTGTGATCAATGTTGGGAGTCTTTGTCTATCATTATCTATCTATTTTCAGTGTCAGAGTCTCAGACTAGACCTCATGCTCAGTGTGTAGCTAATTAGTGAGTGATTTCCATCACTATGCCTGGCTTACTCAAGAGTGTTGGAGTTGCTGAGTCTTATACACATGTCCTGCTTTATTCATTGGCACTGGGCATCTGAACTCCGATTCTCTTGCTTATGTAGCAAGCACCTTATTCAGTGAGTCATCTCTGATGCTCAACTTCTTTTTAATTAATTAATTGCATACCAGAAACAGTTTACCCTCTCTCATCTCTTACCATTCCCCCATCTCCCTTCTATCCTCCAATCTATTCCTTCTTTGTCTCCATTCAGAAGGGGTAAGGCCTTCCATAAATGTCAACTAGATATTGAATTTTTTTTAAAGAATTACTGTTTTCATTAATAGATCAATGGTAGATTTATTCATTAAAAGTTTTAAAACAAATTGGAACCAACCTAAAAGACTACCCAACTGATAAGTAAATAATGATAATGTGTCACATTCACACAATGGCTTCTTAGTTATTAAAAATTGTAAGCAATATTAAATCATGAAATTTGAAAGTGAATAGAACTGGAAAACCTTACACTGATTGAAGTCAAGTAAGCTTCTAAAGACAAATATGTAGAAATAGGGAAACTAGAAATTTGCCATTGAGGTGAATTCATGGAGACAAAGAGTAAAACAGAGGTTAAATGAAAACAGAAAATGGAGAATACTTTGTGCAGGTCCAGGCATGTAATGGAGCGATGGTGACTGGAAAATGATGTGCAGAAAAAAGGCTATAACTAGGTGACACAACTCTTTTTATGAAGACAATAAATACTTTAGTTGAAGGACAGATACATCAATCTGGAAATGTCCAGAAAATCATTTTTTGTACAAAATTTTTCATAGTGCTGAAGGGCACTATGAAGGCTGCAGGAGATAATATACATTAGAGGTCTTCACCTATGCTAGATCATAAATGCCACAACATCATGGCAAGCAAGGTATACCTACTGTTATAACAGTTACAACTCTTTATGGAGTAGCTAAGTACTCTGTTTTGGGGATTTGAGGCCTATTGAGGAGGCTGTTAATGTTTATTACTTGTAAACACAGTCAATAACCATGAGTAGGGGAGTCATAAACTCTTAAGGCAAAGCTATTAATGATATTTTCTTAGTGGTCTAGTTGTATAACAGTTCTATTTTTTTCTTCAAAATGTTCTCTTCATATTATGTTCAAATTCATTGATTTGGGAGGCTTTCAGATTGTCCAGAGAATCTACCTATTGTAGTGGTTTGCAGTTATTGTAGAAGTCCAAAACTGTTTCCATGACTGGGAAAAAGTTGTATAATTACTCAGTCTTAACAAGGAGATTATATATCTGGCAAGTGGATTGGAAGACTGTGAGAGCCAGAAGATATGTTATGTAAAAACAATGTTATTAAATTCTTTCTTTTGTGCTTGTTATGGAAAGAGCATGTAAGCAAAGTGTAGTGTAAAGTAACCACAAAAATACTAGTCCATAACTGGGGAGAAGGTTTTTATTGTAGATATGGCAGGGATAACAGGTAGAGGCATCTGAGTCAAAATCAGCCTGGTCATTGTAAGGGATAACTCTCAGAAACAGAAAATGCCAGCAGAAAAATATTCTCATAGGAGAGAATAGGAAAGAGAGAAGCAGGGGAGAATAGGAGGAGGTGAGACTAGCCAGATAGGGGTAGGGCATGAGGACCTTGTCATTATAAGAGAGCAGCATCTCTTTCTAGGAGAGGGAGAAATAATTTGGAACAGGCTGAGGGGCACCATGGTGAAAGGGAGAAGAAGGAGCTTGGGAGATGTGAAGGGTCAGGAAGCTCTGGGGGGCTTTGATGTTCATCAAAGGTACATGTTACCAGAGACCTGAAGACCCTAGAGGTTAGCTTTGGACTTTGATATGTAATCACTGGTTTACACCAAGTGAAGTGGAGTATTCTGGCAGGCAGATCAGTCTCACAGGTTCCTGGGGAACGTTGCAGCTTTGATCTAGCTTACTGAGCCCAGGCTGTCTTCTTGGTGTGATCAACTGTCTTTAGGGGAACTAGGAATTTGGACTTGGCATGGCATATATAAAATTACTGAAAATGGGATAGCCTGAACAGAACCTTGACAAAGTCAAAGCAGTTAAAGTTTTCTAGCACAGACTTAGGAAAGGCTTCAGAGACCCGAAGAGCTGAGGAGCTGTTGGTACTATATGGATGCCTGAGGAGAGAGAGTCACCCTTCTTTGGGAGATGACCACCATTAAATTAACAATGTCTCATTGTTTGACCGCAGAACCATTATCACATGAATATTGCTAATGAAGTCTGTATGCTAAGGGGAGAAAAGGACAATAATTTGGTAGATAGAAATGTTGGGAAAGCTTTGTGAAGGAGTCAGTGGGTTGGAGTGTGTGTAATGATAGTCAAGCTACATTGTCTACACGCATAAAATTTTCAAAGAACAACAAAAGCAAGTAAAAATAAAAAAGAAACTTAAATATAATTTTTAAGATGAAAAATAGAGAATAGTTGAGTTTTTAAGTAAAATATTGAATAAAAGGAATAGTTCATTTCAAGATACAGTATCTTCTAGGTTTGAAATCGCTAAAGTATTTTTAGATATTCATTATTTCTTTAAGAATATTGGCAGGCCAAATCTTAATCTCTGAACAGACCTTTATCTAGAAATTGGTTTTGAAGGATTTGTGTCTTACTGATAACAGTCTTCAGAGAAATAGAATTGTACGTCTATAACTGGTCTCTGCTTTTGAACCTTTTTGTGTGAAATGGTGATCCAAAAATATTTAACCTGAAAACGTGGATTTCTTAAAATCCTAGATAAGATTTTATGTGATTCTTTATTTTCTTACTAATAAAAAAAATGGTCTGTAGTCTACACAATCACTTTTTGCTCTGTGGATTAGTTGTAGTGGAATAGTCAAGACATTCATGCAAAATCCTCATTGTGCTTCCCTTCAGTCAGCAGTCAGTGTCATTTTAAAACCACGTTTTTTATATTAGAATAGAGTGTATCAGATATCATTATAGCATTTTCTCAACAAAGTGTGCTCCTTAAATTCACTCTCCCCTATCTTGTCTCTTGCCTTTCCAGCCAATTTGTTTACATCTTTCAAATCCCATATTTTCGTTAAAAGGATGGATAATCTAGAATAAATTCTAATCTTTAGAGTTTATCCACATTCATGGCCATGTATGCATTATAGGCTAAGATTAAAAAATGAGAAACCACGAAGTTAAGGTAACTTTCTTTAAGATTTCCAACTCTTTATTTTTCTGTAGTTTCTAAATTCCATTGTGTATATGTATCACATTTTCACATCTACATAAGCATACTTTGTTTATAATAAATGAGCATGCTTATTAGCTTAAACTTTATTATTTCTTCATAGGAGTTTTCTAAATTTTTTGTTAACTATATTCTCACTAATGTAACATACATCATATTTTTTGGTTATATGTGTGTACATAACCATTTTCTATCATAGAAATATTTGCATATTTGTGAATGCAGCAGCTCTCTTCATATAGCAAATCACGGAACATAGTCTAGAAGATAAATGGTTATCATTGTAGTTTTTTTTTGTAAACCATTTGTGTTTTCAGAGATCAGATCCTAGTTTCCGGCCTCTGAACATTCTCTATGCATGTAGTACATATGCATGCATTCAGGCAAAACCTTTAAACAAGTAAAACAAAAAATAAATATTAAAATATATAGTATTTCATATTTAATTAGCTTATTTTTGTTTCTTTTAATTTAATACTTCTATGCTATGGCAGAGAGTATATAGGTAATTTGTTCTATTTTATTTTGCAATCTTTTCTTATTGAAAATAGCACATTTTTCCACATAAAATATTGATTATGCTTTCCCCTCCCCATATTCCACCCAGTTTTTTCCCCAATTTATATCTCATCTGAATATACTCCCTTTTTGCCTCTATTAGAAAAGAACAGGCTTCTAAGAGGTAATAATAAAATAGAGCTCTCAATTTGATTATTTTCTGCCATCTAGTTTTCTTAGGTGAGAGTGCTTCTTTTTGTTCTAAAGTTTTCAAAAAACTTCTTTTAATTCACTAGTGTGGGTTTTTTTTCATCTTCTTTATGTAGGCATTTAATGCTATGAGCCTTCCTCTTAACACTGCTTTCATTGTGTCTCAGAAATTTGGGTACGGTGTGTGATTATATTCATTGAATTTTATGAAGTCTTTAATTTTTCCCTTTATTTCTGCCTTGACCCATTGATGATTCAGGTGAGCATTGTTTAGTTTCCATGTGTTTGAGTGCTTCCTCGAATTAATATTGCTGTTGACTTCTAGTTTTAAACCATGGTGATCTGATAAGATACATTGGGTTACTCCACTTTTTTTTGTATTTTTTGAGGTTTGTTTTGTTACTGAGTATGTGGTCAATTTTAAAGAAGGTTCTGTGGGGTATTAAGAAGAGGGCATATTCTTTCCTTTTGGATGGAATATTATATAGATGTCTATTAAGTCCTTTTGAGTCATAACATATGTTAGTCCCCTTATCTCTCTGTTTATTTCTTATCTGACTAACCTGTCCAGTGGTGAAAGAGGAGTGCTGAAGTCTCCCAATATTAGAGTGTGTGTTTTAATGTATGATTTAACTTTAGAAGTGTTTCTTTTACATATGAGGGTGCCCTTGTAAAAGAATCAAAAAGTCAAAGAATTGGTTCAAGGAAATCAACAAAATAGACAAACCTTTATCCAAAATAACCAAAAGGCGGAAAGAGAATATATAAATTAACAAATTCAGAAATGAGAAGGGGGACATAACAGACAGAGAAGAAATAGAGAGAATCATCCGATCATATTTCTAAAACTTGTACTCCACAAAATTGAAAAACTTGAAGGAATGGAAAATTTTCTGGATAAATGTCACTTACCAAAATTAAATCAATACTAGATAAGCAAATTAAACAGGCTTATAACTGCTGAAGAAATAAAAATCATCATCAAAGGTCTCCAAACCAAAAAAATAAAAATCAAAAAGTCCAGGACCAGATGGTTTCAGCTCAGAATTCTACAAGACATTGAATATTGAATACCAATATTACTCAAATTATTACACACAATAGAAACAGAAGGAACATTGCCAACTCTTTTTATGAGGCTATAATTATGCTGATACCCAAACCACAAAAAGACATTACTAAGAAAATTACAGACCAATCTCTCTCATGAACATTGATGCAAAAATATTAAATAAAATACTGGCAAATCAATACAAGAGCATATCAGAACCATCATCCACCATGATCGAGTTAGCTTAATCCCAGAGATGCAGGAATTGTTGAACATACAAAAATCTGTCAATGTAATCCACAATAAAAACAAACAGAAAAATAAAAACCACATGATCATCTTATTAGATGCCAAAAAAGCTCTCAACAAAATACAGCATCCCTTCATGATAAAGGTCTTGGAGAGAGCAGGGACATAAGGAACATACCAACACATAATAAAGGTATTATACAGCAAGCCAAAAGCCAACATCAAGTTAAATGGAGAGAAACTCCCAATGATTCCGTTGAAATCAGGAACAAGACAAGGTTGGCCATTCTTTCCATATCTATTCAATATATGTCTTGAGCTCCTAGCTAGAGCAATAAGACACCAAAAGGAGATCTGAGGGATACAAATTGGAAAAGACAAAGTCAAACTCCCACTGTTTGCTGATTAAATGAAACTTTACATAACTGATACCAAAAATTCTACCAAGGAACTTCTACAACTCATAAACACTTTCAGTAATGTAGCAGAATACAAGATTAACTCAATAAAATCAGTAGCCCTCCTGTACACAGACCATAAAAGGGGTGGAAAGAAATCAGAGAAACAACACCTTTTTAAATAACCACAAATAGCATGAAATATCTTGGAGTAACTCTAACCAAACATGTGGAACTTTGAATCTTTTAAGAAAGAAGTTGAAGAAGACACCAGAAACTGGAAAGATCTCCCATGTTCTTGGGTAGGCAGAATTAACATAGAAAAATGGCAATCTTACAAAAAAGCAATCTACAGATTTAATGCAAGACCCATCAAATTCGTAGAATAATTCTTTACAGATCTCGAAAGAACAGTACTCAACTCATATGGACAACAAAAACCCAGGATAGCCTAAACAATTCTGTACAATAAAAGAACTTCTGGAGGCATCACAATCCCTGACTTCAAACTCAACTACAGAACTACAGTATGAAAACAGCCTGATACTGGCATAAGAACACACAAGAGGACTGATGGAAACAAATCAAAGACCAGATATTAATCCACATTCCTTTGATAAAGAGCAAAAATTGTCAAATGGAAAAAAGAAAGCATATTTAACGAATGGTACTGGCATAACTGGATATCAACATGTAGAAGAATGATAACAGACACATATCTATCACCATGCACAAAACTCTAGTCCAGATGGATAAACCTGACATAAAGCCATCCACACTGAACCTTATAGAAGAGAAAGTTAGAGTATGAGGTGAGGGCCTGCTCATTTGGGATTCTGTCCCACCCAGTACCCTACAGCCAGCAAGCCCCCAAAAAAATCACAGCATGAGATTATAAACTGATTCGCCCATTAGCTCAGTCTTCCTACTACCTCTTGTAACTTATATTAACCCATTGTTCTTATCTATGGTAGCCACATGGCCAGTACCTTTTCTCAGCTGGGACAGGAACACATCCTGCCTCTTTGGTGGTCTGCTCAGGAGTGCCAAGGGAGCTTCCTGCTTCCCAGAATTCTCCTGTTCTTACCTCTACTTCCTGTCTGGTTTTCCCGCCTATAATTCCTGCCTGGCCAATCAACATTTATTAAAAACATGATTGATAGAATACAGACAATTCTCCCGTACCAGAAAGTGGGAAGTACAGTTGAATGCATTGACACAGAAGGCTACTTCCTAAAGATAACCCCAGCAGCACATAACTAAGAGAAACAATTAATAAATGGGATCTGCTGAGGCTGAAAAGCTTCTGTAAATCAAAGGTCTTGGTCAACAAGACAAACGACAGTGTACAGAATGGCCAAAGGTCTTCACTAACACCACATCAGACAGAGGTCTGATATCCAAAATATACAAAGAACTCAAGAAACTGGTAATCAAAAGAACAAATAATACATTTAAAAAAATGGAGTTCAGGCCTAAACAGAAAACTCTCAACAGAGCAATCTAAAATGAATGAAAGGCACTTAAGAAAATGTTCAACATCATTAATCACAAGAGAAATACAAATCAAAAAACTCTGAGATATCATCTTACATCCATAAGAATGGTCAAGATAAAAAACACTTACGACAACTTATGCTGAAGAGGTTTGGATTTCAGTTCGGTGATATCTCAGAAAATTAGAAAACAACCTTCCTCAAGACCCAGTTTTACCACTTTTGGGTATATACCCAAAGGATGCTCAATCATGCTACAAGGACATGTGCTCAACTATGTTTATAGCAGCATTGTTTGTCATAGCCAGAAGCTGAAAACAACCTAAATGCCCCCTTGACTGAAGAATGGATAAAGAAAATGTGGTTCATCTCTTTAGGAGTTAAATGTTCAGGTTTTAGAGACTAGAAGTATAACTCAGTTAAAATAGAAATGGGTCAAATATATATAACCGGAAGGGCAGAGAAGAAAGTTAAAGCCATATGTGGTTAGCAAAGCAATGAATTTTGGGGAACTTTTTTTTTCTAGATAGGGTTCTCTGTAGCTTTGGAGCCTGTTCTGGAACTAGCTCTTGTAGACAAAACTGGCCTCAAACTCACAAAGATCAGCTTGCCTCTGCCTCTCCAGTGCTGAGATTAAAGGTGTGCACCACCACTGCACGGCTGGGAACATGTTTTGCTACAGCAATGGAATATTCAGATTAACATTCTCCCAGTTTTAGAAACAAAAATAAATTGATATATGTTTCTTGGAAAAATACAAGGAGATATTTTAGAAAACAGTCACTGACAATTTTGGTTGTAGAAGATAAGGGCACAACAGCTGCTGATTTTCCAAAAGCATCAACAGACTTACCTTTAAAATGGTTGAAGGGCAAACAATCATTGGTTGCTCAATATCTTTTAACAACAGAGAAACTGCAGGCTTTAGAATAGCTGATAGAAGAGTAACTAAATGTTAAGCATATTTAAGAATAAACTAACCCTGGAAATTCTCGTCTATTTGTTATTTAAAAGAAACCTGGAAAATGGAGAATGATAACATAGCTAAGAACTGGTAATAAGGTAATTCAGCCAATGAACTCTCTATAATCTGGCATTCCTTTGCCTTCTCTATGGCCTAAATGATGGCCTTTTAATTCTTATTGACTTAAAAGATTGTTTTTCCACTATACTTTTACAAGAAAAGGACAGAAAAATTTGCCTTCACAGTAACTATTAATAATAATTCTCAGTCTGCTAAGAGACATCAATAGAAGATTAAATAGCATCACTAACTGCCAATGTGGTTTGTTTTTTATTGCACATCACTCCTTTATTATACTGATCTGGAAAAGAAGATTTAGTATGACCAAAACAAGTTCTGAACCCACAGGTAGGGTCAAGCATATGAACATGATTCAGACAGTGAAATACAAAACCCTGCACTTGATTAAGGGGCACTTCTCCATTACAAGACAAGCCAGAGGAACCCTAACACAGTAAGACACACTCCTGTCCCTTGAGGAAAAGGAGTTTATCACACTTGATATGAGGAATGGCTTATTTTCTGGTGACCACATAGGACTATTTCAATCACCACTAGAAACCTCAGAGGGGCTTTTGTGTGCTGATAAATATATATGTACTTTTTCTTGTTTTTATAAAAGTAAATGTAACACATAGACCTGGCAGGATTGATTCCAATCTTCTGGGGCCAGCAGCTCCTTTAGAGTCAGAGAGGAAAGTAGTTTATTTTTTAAATGCAAGCTATTTTTACCTTCCACTGGAATGACTATAGCCCCAAGTTACCTAACTGTGGAAGAGTGCAGGACAGGCTCCAGGGACAAAACTTGGCTGTAGCTTCTCACTGGTCAGGCCACTGCATGTTTCCTCCCTGACCTCCTCTTAAGCAGATCCTTGCAAACAAAGGACTAAGAAAACTATAATTATTACCTCTCAACTCTCCTGGGAAGAGGAGTCGTCCCTGGATGTGGACCAAGAACCTGCACCCTAGAGGTGTTAGTTACTCTGACTAGATTCTATGAAGTGAGTGGGTGCAGGGGATAAAATACTAAAACAAAAATGGGAACCATGGGTCCCCATCTGCAGCTACAACTTAAACTTAAGATTTTAAACATGGAGTCAGTGACAGGTGTTGGGAAAGGTGCAAGAGGCAGACACAGGGAGGGAGGAGGGTCTTGGGGTAGAAGTCTGTCTGCTCGCCCTCGCTTCTTGGCCTTGCCCTGAGCGGCCCAGCTTTCCGCACGGTCTCTTCATCTCCCAGGAACTGCATAGGTTTAACGGGCTACAAATTCTTGTCCAATTCATAAACAATGGGAATGCCAGTTGGCAGGTTCTGCTCCATGATGGCCTCTTCTGAGAGACCCTCCAGATGCTTGACGATCCCCCGAAGGCTGTTACCATGGCCGCAATCAGGACTCTCTTCCCCTCTTTGATCTGGGGGACAATCTCTTCATTCCAGAAGGGCAGTGCTCTGGCAATAGTGTCCTTCAAGCTCTCAAGGGAGGGTAGCTGGTCCCCAGTAAGGTCTGCGTACCTGTGATCCTTACTGATGTTGCTGTAGAAGGGATGATCAGGTTCTATTGGTGGTGGTGGGACATCTTAAGATCGCCTCCATATCTTTACCTGTGCCTCACCATTTTTAGCAGCAGTTTCTGCTTTATTGAGACCAGTCAGACCCCCATAGTGCCGCTTATTGAGGAGCCTCGTCCTGACCACTGGAAGCCACATCTGGTCAATGGCATCCAGGACTGCCCAGAGGGTCTGGATTGCTTTCTTCTGCACGGAGGTGAAGCAGATGTCATATTCATAGCCAGCATCTCGCAATGGCTGTCTGCTGGGCTTTGCCCCCTCGTGACCCGCTGGGTTCAGGTTGGTGTCACACCAGCCACTGAAGCGGTTCTCCAGGTTCCAGGCTCTCTCGCCCTGCCGGATGAGGATCAGCATATAGGCGGCCATGGCGATAGGCAAGAGGATGCAGCAGAGACTCAGGGCCAATATTTTGTATGGCACCTATTGAAAATGATACATAATTTCCTCAATCTATACCTTACAATTACATGGATGACATTTTACTATCTGATTCAAGTATAGATTATTTATAAAGAATGTTTAAAGAAGTAAAAAGAATTGCCTTCTTGGAGATTACAAATTGCTCCTGTAAAAATTCAAAGAAGAGGGTATATTAATTATTTAGGCTATAAAATAGATTTAAGAAAAATATACCCTAAAAGATACAAATTAGAGTCTTCAGTAGAAGATTCTAAATGGTTGTCAAAGATTACTAGATTATTTGCATATATTGTTCACTATGGGATGAAACCCTGATAAACTTATTAATTTAAAGAAAACCTTGGATGGTGATAAGAACTTAGAAAATCCCGGGAAAATGTCAGCTGAGGTTTAGAGACAATTGGCTTAGGGAAAGAGAAATTACAGAAGGCACATGTGGATCATGTGGATGTGAAGCTTTACTGAAATCTGGTCATAATACATTCCAAACACCCTCCTTAGGTATTTTAACATAGAGTGAAGATATGATCTTAGAATGGATCTTTTTATCACATAAATTGAGTAAAAAATTAAAAATTTATGCATAAAATGTCTGTAAGTAAATTCTAAAAGGAAAATGAGGACTTCATCAATTAAAAGGAATAGATTCAGCAAAAATTATTAAACTCTTGATAATGATGAAATTGACAAAATATGGGCATGAAGTGAATGAACTCTGTCAAAGATCTTGGAGTAGATTTTTGAGAGAAAATAACAACAAATATCCCCAAAACAAGAGAATTCAACTCATAAAAAGAGCTGGATTCTTCCTCACAGTATATGGGAACCACCAATATATGGAGGCATTGCATTCAATACTGAGGCAAATTAATCAGATAAGGCAGGCTACAAATGAATAAATTTAAGTAAAGTGGATCTAAGACTTATGATTCTGTCAAAATTCAGAATTCTATGCTATTCTCATGGTACTAAAAGATTTTAAGGAACGTTTCAACATAGTTACAAATTTGAAATCTACCCAAAGAGATATTTTGCATATTGAAAATGCTAAACATGCAACAGATTATAATTAATTCAATTATTTATTCAGTTATAGATATAATCAATAATAGGAACCATCCCATAAACATAACACACATATGATGACCATACGGGGTATCCAGATTTTCTAGCAGGTAGTGCAGATATTGATCAATTATTTATTGGAAATGTGTTGGAGTGGTGTAGGAGGTACTTCTGCATTTGTATTGCTTTCATTGGTTGAATAAAGAAAACTGCCTTGGCCTTTTGATAGGGCAGAAATCAGGTAGGTGGAGTAGACAGGACAGAATGCTGGGAAGAAGGGCAGTGTGGAAGACACCATGCTTCTCCTGCTCAAGGTGGACGCTGGTTAGACTCATGCAGGTAAGCCACAGTCAAGTGGCGATACACATTAATAGTGATGGGTTAAACTAATATGTAAGAGTTAGCCAATAAGGGCCTGGAGATAATGGGCCAGGCAGTATTTCAATGAAAACAGTTTCTGTGTAATTATTTTGGGTATAAGCTAGCCAAGACCAAAAGCAGGCCTAAGGCAGGGAGCCGGGCAAGACAAAACAAGGGGCCTGCACTCATTACTACATTGGAGGCCTCAGAATTACTTTTAAAAAACATCATGTCAGTAGCAAATATTTTTTTAAAAAAAGACTTTTCCATTACATAGCAACAAGTCAGGAAAATTATAAGGAAATACCTTACTTGATATTTATACAAGCTAACACCACTACCTGAAGGAAATATCCCAAAGGCACTCAAAGGAATGAAATCAGGTAGATGGATATGTTCCCTTTTGCAAAGTTTGGAAAACTGGAATATGTGCACCATGACATTGAAATCTATTCAGGTTTTCAATGGCAACTGCTTTAAGTTCAGAAAAGGCTGACTTGGTAATCACTTGTTAGTTAGAAGTTATGATCTACATGGGTATACATGTACAAATCAAAGCAGACAATGCTCCAGATGTCTCTAAGAAAATGAAACAGTTTTTTGCTTATTATAATATAAAGCATATTATAGGTAAACCACACAATTCTACAGAACAAGCAGTTACAGAAAGATTACAGAAATTGAACTCTAAAAGATATGTTAAATAAGCAAAAAACATGATAAAGACCCACAGAAATAAATTGCATAATGCTTTATTAACTAAATTATTTTAATTTATTTATTTCTAAGTGCTAATGAGAAAGGAAAAACAGCTGTGAAGAGACATTAAATAGTAGAAAAATCTACAGATTAAAACAACCTATACACTTTAAAGATGTACTGACCTCCAAATGGAAGCCAGGACATGTGTTATATTGGAGGACAGGTTTTGCTTTTGTTTCCACAGGAGAAGAAAAGCTATGGCTTCCACCAAAATTGATAAAGATTCAATTTGAACAAGAGAGACCTTTTAATTAGTAGAGATGATAACTCATCAAGCAGAATGGCTATTTAATCTAAACTATAAATTAACAAACACTTTTTATTTGATTAGATACAGCTTGTCAAAAGAGAATCCCCCTAAAATGAGGGTTGTAGAAGGGATTTTTTCTGTTTTTTGAAGGAAAATTAAGCTATTCAGATAAGGGACCTAAAGGCCAATGGACAAATTAGACAGTTGGAGAAAAAGGACAAATCATCCAGAAAAAAATGTCTCAAAATCAAGAGGAAATTGGCCTATTGATATATCACATTTCCAGAAGGATAACATTTCATAAACCTTCCCAATTGTTTGTTTCAGCTATTCTCTATGGTCATATATTTCATATGGTCTCTTTGTAGTCCCCATCTAATTAAAGATTAATGCTGGCTTTGGATTGGGAATGTGGCTCACTCATTCTCTAAACACAAGCATTCTTATTGAACTATGATCCAAAATACCTGTCTCATGTCAGAAGAGCCACATGATATGGGAAAGAAGAAAAACAAATATTTAAGGACTACATTATTGCCCCTAATGTCATAACATTTTGGTTTTATATTGACTCTTTAACAGGATTAGCAACATTTCTTTTTTTTTTTTTTTGATTTTCTTTTCTTTATTGATTTTTATTGAGCTCCACATTTTCCTCTGCTCTCCTCCCTACTGTCGGGGACCATCACCCCAAAATAGAAACTGGTGCTTTGCCCTGAATGTGTTCTCGGAGGCGCGTGGAAGAAACAGGCTTTCACACCATCACCATTCAAAGGCAGCTCAGGACTTCTTCTGTCCTTTTCAGCATGATCTTCAATTTATTTTCTTCTCCCCCTAAGCTCTGAATGCCTTCTGCAAAATGTTCCTCCACTCTCAGGAATTCTCTATTCCCATTCCTTTTCCAAGGACCCCACACTCTCTCCACACACACCTGCATATCTTACCAGCTTTGGAGCCAGCCACTTCTTCCTGGGCAATCTACATGTGAAAAGGAAGGCTAGAGCCAAGCCTGTACCTTTTGTCTTTCTAAGTTAGCAAAGTATTCAAGCCATGGCCTTGACAGCCTGGCAGATGTCAGAGCCCACAATCCATTCTCCTTTAATAATTTTAATAATCCCTGTGCTTTTCGCTACAGGACAGAATGACCACGCCTGTTTTAGACAAAGTCATCTACCTTTACCCAAATTTTTCCACCATCGGAAAACAAGCATCCTCGGCCTGTAAGCTGACTTACTTGTTTTGGGAAAGAAGACGCTTTAGATTCGTCATTGACTGCTGGTTTCTGTAAAGAAAGGAGATTAGTGAAAAGAAAAAGGTCTCAATAGCCAGACCTTTTTGTCAGGCACCATCATAATGCTTTATAAGTAAATATGCTCCCAAGACTATAGTCTCCTCTATTAAAGGACAGTAGAATTGCCCAAGTTGAAAAATGCTTTTCTAGGCTGGTTAGAAACAATCATTCAAATATACCATTCTCAGCATAAGTATTAACTCTCATACATTCCCCACATCACACTACCTCTTTTCAGTAATTGTTAACTATGAAAAATCAAAATTATAACTTCTTTTTTCATAATCGGTCAATACCGAATTTCCCGTTATCTGCTTGTATACCATATTCTGTATTGTCAGTCAGTACCGACTCCCCAATTACACTTTTTCATAACAAACCATTTTTGTCAGTCAATACCGATCTTTTTCCAGATTTCTCTTTGGTCAATACCAACTCTTAGTACCATTTGGTCAATACCAAAACTTTTTCTCAACATCTTAAAGCATTGTACATCTCAGGTAAGAATATAACCATTTGTTGTTACAACACATTATTTTTAGTCTCTGAGCAGTTCTTTAGCTCCTCGGTCTGCCCCTCCTTAAGTAAAGAAGGTTTTTAGTTATTCTTTATTTATCATGTGTCTTTCTTTCCTAAGGGGAAAGCTTAAGTCTCAGTTCTTAGATACAATTTTTTATTTAAAAGTGAGTTCTGTGTGTCATCTCAGCATTGGAGCAAAACAAGTTCAAAACGCTTTAAGTTCCAGACTCTGCAGAAGTCAGCTCAGCGGGATTCCTTTGTCCACAGTCTCTGGAGGTTGAATGTCTCTCTGCAG
>JAQHUG010000293.1:2019442-2031867 GCA_028555095.1 Dicrostonyx torquatus
GTCTCTCCGGATTCAGCAGCCGGTCCTCGCCGTCTCCTCACGGTCTCCATCTGCGTTGGTCCCTCAGGCTTTCTCCTTGTTGCTTCTCGAAGTTCCTCCATGTTGCTTCTTCTTCTTGAGTTGTCCGAACCACGCTGTTTTTCATATTTCTTCTTTTTTTTTCTCCAGGTTTCTTGGGGTTCAGTCATTAGCACCACGTTGCTGGCGCCATTATGTCTGGGACCGTCGCCCCAACATAGAATCTGGTGCTTTGCCCTGAATGTGTTCTCGGAGGCGCTTGGAAGAAACAGGCTTTCACACCATCACCATTCAAAGGCAGCTAAGGACTTCTTCTGTCCTTTACAGCATGACCTTGCGTCTATTTTCTTCTCCCCCTAAGCTCTGAATGCCTTCTGCAAAATGCTCCTCCACCCTCAGGAATTCTCTATTCCCATTCCTTTTCCAAGGACCCCACACTCTCTCCACACACACCTGCATATCTCACCAGCTTTGGAGCCAGCCACTTCTTCCCAGGCAATCTACATGTGAAAAGGAAGGCTAGAGCCAAGCCTGTACCTTTTGTCTTTCTAAGTTAGCATAGTATTCAAGCCATGGCTGTACCAGGCTGGTGGATGTCAGAGCCCACACCCTACCTTTCCTTTTCCCCTTCAACCCTCCCCCAAAATTCCCATGCTTCCAATTTACTCAGGTGATATTGTTTTTTTTTCTACTTCTTAAGGTATAAATAATTTATAAGATACACACACATACACCTTTGGTCATGAAATTAATGATCATTTAGAGTACTAACTATTTCTAGAAAAATGTTTCATCTATTTTCCTTTACATGATTTCCAGTTTGAGTCTATCAGTTTTCTGCAATGAACCATGAGCACACATAACAGTGACCATTGACATCACCAAAATGAGGATGTGCCTTACAACAACAATTCCTCCAAGACTATGATAACACCACTAAGCTTAAAAACCCACCTAAAGATCAGATTTGACTATAAAATGGTGAGAATAATTCAAGGTGGCTATCTGAGTCCTGCCTTTCATGATGTGGAGGCTGGACAACAAATGATAAAACTCCCTCTTTAAGTCTTGACAGTTAATCCAAAGTTTTCTTTTCAGCACCCCCTAAAAATGCCATAGCTGCCAAAGAGCATGATATAAACTTAAGACTATGACACCCACATTCCCAAGAGGTGGGTTGGACAGTTTTTGGTCATTCAACTGTTTAGGGGGATTGATAACAATTTTTCATTGGTTAGGACCAGAATGAAAGTTGAACAAAAGTGATTAGATTCAAAATTCTTGTTTTAAAAAGAAAAAAGGAAGGATACAGATATGATAGGGTAAAATGGCTAATTATTGAATCTACTCTGAAAAGAAAAAGGGAGGACATATGTGATAATATGAAAAGGCAGGTTATTAAAACTATTTTTAAAAAATACATGTTAGTTTTAAATATTTTACATTGGATTTCACTTTTGTATATTGCATACAAATTTTAAATGTTGATACAAATTCAAGATTCTTTTTGTTATGTGGTCTATGGTAGCCGCCAGACCAAGGTCACCTTGCAGGGCTTGCTGTGGAAGGCAACTATTCAGAATAACAATGGCAAAGTTTTGGTTTCAGCTTCTGATTCAAGTTGTAGGTTGCCCCAGGAAAAACGGCTATCTCTCCTGCTGAGATGAGAATGCGAGGGCGGATGCTAGCAGAAAAAGCAGGAAGAGAGATTAGATTCAAGGAGACCGGAAGGAGAGGCAGAGCGGGAAAAATACGGGAGCAGTCGGACAGGAGCAGTTTTTACAGAGAGTTTTACAGAGAGAGTTTTACAGGGACACAGGGCGAGAATTGAGGGGAGAAGAAAATATAGCTACACAGAGAAAGGGATAACAAGATATAGGGAGAAGAAATGGTCACTAGGAAGCCTTAGAAAGCAAAGGGAATTTAGGCTAATAGAATAAACGTAAAGCCTTTTTAAGCTGTGATGGTGTGAAGCTTTGGTTTTTTTCCACGCGTCTCCGAGCACATCTGGGAAAAAGCTTAAACTTCTATGTTAGGGCGACGGGCCCCTACATTGTTAGAACACACTGTACATATATATCAAGGCATTTTACCTATACGACTTATAAAACAATGCAATGTAAAACTCTAGTTCTTGAAAGTTATTATTACCAAATATTTAGGAAAATAATAAAATGCAGGTTAGCAATTATTTCTCCTTTTACAATTAAAGTTATAGTCATAGTATGCGTGCTTTCAAGGTCAAATAGATATATATTTAAGATATACAGGTCATCATCAATCACTTCAGAGATCTACAGATTATGGCATTTAAAATGTTTAAATAACATAGAATGTGTTTCATGACAATGACATGTTTTTCCTTGCAGCACCAATCTACTTCTGAGAAGATAATGGACATCAAAGTAACTTCACATAGAGTTTACTTTCTTTGAGGCAAAAGTAAGTCACTGGCCAAAAAAAAAAATGTTTTTACCTCATCTTCTGACAGTATGCTATCCAAATTTGACAAGCAGAAGACAAAAGTGTGACTTCTAGACTTTGTCAAGAAAAGATGCTACAGTCCTTCAAAAATCCTGCTCCATAGAAAAGTCTGTTGAATATTCTAGGCCTTGAGGCTGAAGATGGCCCAATGTTGCAGGGGAAATTAGAATGACTGTTCTGACAGCCAGCTCTTTCTGTCATTTCTCACATTTTTTGGAAGTCACTTGCTTGTGCTTCCTGCTTACTCAGTTAATATTATTTCCTTCTTGAGTTTCTGAGGTAGTTGAAGACTAGATATTTATAGTTGTAGTTTTCCTTGTTTATGAGACTCAGAAAAATATTCACTGAAAAACTGTAAAGTGTATAAGGTTGAGATATATCAAAAGATACTTTTGGAAAGTATTGCAAGCTATGATAGAAAGAAAATTAGATACAAGACTTTGAACTCACTAATATAAAATAGAGAATGGAATATTTTCTATTAAATTGTCAAATACAAATGGATTGTTGATGTACTTATTGCCTGTATATAGTCATTGTACTCATTGTATAGAGTTTTTCTTATATTATATAGACTTCTTTTTTATTTTAGACTAAAAGGGGAAATATAGTGATATTTTATTTGTATTTTACTAATTAAAGCTTGCCTTAAGATCAGAGTACAAAGCTAAGCCACTA
The DNA here is from genome assembly GCA_028555095.1 of Dicrostonyx torquatus. Taxonomy (NCBI): domain Eukaryota; kingdom Metazoa; phylum Chordata; class Mammalia; order Rodentia; family Cricetidae; genus Dicrostonyx; species Dicrostonyx torquatus. The sequence goes on from JAQHUG010000293.1 coordinate 2,022,623, forward strand.
GAAGCCAAGGAGTGGTGGCACACACCTTTTATCCTAGGTCTCAAGGCCACCCTGACTGCATAAGATTTGATCTGTGTAAAAACAGAAATAGAACTCACACAAAGGTTCTCTCAGCACTTGGGAGTCCTAAGACTTTAATCCCAGGACTAGGGAGGTAGAGACAAGATTGTTATGGCTTGGCAGAGAGAGGTATTTAAGGCAGAAGGAGACAACAGCTCATTTACATCTGAGTTTTGGTGGGTGGCTTTGCAGTCTGCAGCCATGCTTTGTTTTTCTGAACTTTGCTAGAGTTAAGAACCCTCTAGTGGCTTGGCTAGTTTGCTTTTATAATCTTCAGCTTGAGCCCCTATATCTGACTCTATGTTTTTGTTCTTTGTGCTACATATAGCAAAATAAAATGCAATAGATAAAACAAGTACAATCACATGGCAGCTGTACAAAACAAAATAGAGAAGAGAATAAAAAAGAAAAATGTAAGGAAAAGAGCACAAGGGAAGGGACAAGAATAAGTGACCAAATCATTTGTACACTCATAAACAACATTAACATTTATGCAAAGAAAGTGATATCAGCAAACTTATGCAGACAGCCTACAAAGAACTCCAGTTTCTGTGAGTTCATATACTTTGATCATGATGATTTAGAAGCTTTTGCATTCTTGGTGACCTTGATTCCCTCTAGCTCTTATAATCTTTCAGTTTCCTCTTTTGAAGTTCCCCAATCTCTAAGGGAGAAATTTTGTAGAGACATCCCATTTAGGTATGTTACTGTCACACTCTGCATAATGTCAGTCTCTGATTTTCTGTGTTTGTTCCCATCTTTTTCACATGATGGCTGAGCAAAGCACTGATCTGTGAGTATTATGGGATGCCTTTAGGAGTAATTTTACCACTGGTTTATTTGTATTTCTTTTTTCTCTTATTTTTTAATTCATTAGTTCAGCTTTTTTACATCTGACTACATTTTCCTCTCCCTTCTCTCTCTCCCACTCTCATCCTCTCTTCCTCTGTTCCTATACAGTTAGAAGAATGCCTCCTATGTGTATCAAATAAGCATGACTTTTGGTTTTACCATAGGACACCATGCTATCTAGTATCTGGCTCTAGTTAACCTAAGCCGTGTCTGCTACAGGTTCTATCACATGGAATAGGAATTAAGTCAAACAATTTATTGGTTGGCTATTCATATAAGTTTTGTATAACCAGTGTCCCATCATATTTTGCAGGTATCACTGTGCATCAAAGGGTTTATGAATGGCTTGTTGTTTCTCTTTTTGTAGCATACAGAACACCTTTAAGTCCAAAGATGCTTAAATGTAGGTATAAAGGCTCTATATTCGAAGCAGGATGGTATTTCCATGTTCAATGAGTTATGTAGGTGTTGTCTTTGGCAATGAGGTCTTGCTTTTCATTCGTGGTGAGCAACTTAGTGTCTTGGAAACAGCCTAGGTTTTTTGTGGATTCTCATTGGATCCCTTTGATCAACAACTCAATCAGAAGTAATTCAATTCTGGCACTGAAATCTTCATTTGATGACAAAAAATGTCCTGTTGGGACTTTTGTCTTATCATTTTTTAGCAATTTCACTTAAATTGCCATCATATATGTGTATATTTTAGGAAAATTTTACTGTGTTAGTTTTTCATATTGTCCTTGAAAGGCATCTTAATTTTAGCTGATTCTCCTTTTATTTTCTCCTTTGATCTCCATCCTTATTCTCTCCCCAATTAATCTACTATTATTATGGTTTGGAATAACTTTAGAGAATCTATAATCAAGAAAAAAGAGTGGTAAGATGTTATTGGTATGCAACAAATGACGTCCAGGAGTTCTACAACTCCATCTTTGCCAACTCAAGAGAGTTTCATTAGATAACCAAGCTATTTCCCCATGACAGTTTGGAAACTTAATGACTTAAAATATTCTTTTCTCTAGTCTACCATTTATTAGTGTGCAGAACACTCTAGAAATTAACCTTGGCTATAAATGTATCATGTGAGGCCACTGACAATTCATTATTTGCAATCATTAGAATTTGGGGTGTTTCTTTATTAGAAGGATTTATTTTCTTCAATTAATGAAGTCTGTTTTATTTGAAATGATTTCTCCAAGACATAATTTTACCTTGAGGGATTGCTAGTAAATTCACTTTTCCATGCGTGATTTCTAAATTACTTTTTAAAATTTATTATATGCAGAGGGAAACCATTTGAAAACTTTATAATAAATTTGATATATGCCAAAATATCCTCTTGTGAGAGTTAACATGTCTGTTTTGCAACCATAGAGACAGTTCACTTAGAATCTCCATAAATTCATGGTTTCTTTTCTAACTTTCAAAAATAAGAATGAAGAAGTAAATATTAGAATATTAAAGTTGAAAATTGAATCTGAAAAATAGACACATAAACCAATTGAAAATATACTTTTATCTTCATCATTACTTATACCTATAGGAGAAACATAAGTTCCACTGTACTCCTATTTATCTAGCTTTTATTACAGATTAAGCAACTATATGTTTGCTATAACATTATTTTTTCTATATTAGAAAATGTAACTTTAATAGTTACCATTTATATAAATAACAAACTAATTTATTATATATCATAAGTAGACACATAATACATAGACGGTGTCAACATCGAGTCAGCTTATATTTACAGCCAGTGATTGAACTGTGGTTTTCTGAGTCAGTCCACTGGAGGACAAGAAGAGAAGAGCAAGCAGAAAGCAGAAAGGTAATGATTATGGGTTATCAGGGTCTTTACTCAGCCATCAATAACACCTTGATTCTGTCACTTGCGACACAAATGACTTTCCTTCATACAATATAAGGTCACTGTGGACAGTGCATTTTCTACCTATCTGGAACACAAACTGAATGTAAAATATTTGACTTCACACAAGACCATTTATTGAAACAGACATAGCTAACAGTGTTTTAGAAACAGATTGCTCCACACATGCCCAACATTTTCTGCTTCCTCATTAGGGTGATATCTTACTGCTAAAAGCCAACAAAATATCATCTAAGGCCATGCTATTGAAAAATTAGATTTTACATTTGGTTTAGGAATCATTGAAACTAACTGGAAACAGCATACTTCATAAACAGACACCAGACTTCTTGCTAGAACACAGATCCTACAGAAAGTTTTTCACAAAACAATAATTAAGAGACTTACAAGATTTCATTTGCAATACTTGATAAAAATCACAGCTATAATTGAGCTTTGTAAACAATTAAATTATCAATTTGCACTGATTATGCTCAGTCAAGTGTTTTCTAATTATAATGTCTTTGGTCTATTTTAATGACTTTTTCGGTAATTCCATATATGTATACAATTTATGGAGTTTAATTCTGCTTCCACTATAACCCTGAAATTCCTCTGTATTATTACGAACAGCCTTTTCTGAGCTTCATGTCTTCTAGAATTCTTAAGGTCATATGTGGCTGGAATGCTTCTTTACAAACTATTTCAAAAATTCAAGACATTAATTTAATATTTATATTTCTGGACTTCAATAATTTGTGGGAGTTGATAGTAAATGGAATTATTAACATCAACTATTTAAGAATGTAAAATTATATATTGCTATATTATCATATTTTGTATGATCTTTCATTTTAAACATCAGACACTATATTTTGTGTTTATTTACTTTTATGTTGCTCATCTCCTTCATCTGAGTGTAGTGGTTGATACAGTATTCTATCTGAGTCTACATTTGCTACAATGCTTAACTAATGTTCTTAAAGAATTCATATTTATTAATAATTAAAAAGAAAACATTTTTTAAAATTACTTGGAGATGAGGTTCAATGGGTTGTTGAACTTGTTTATTATGGCCAAGACTCTGGGTATAATCAACATTTCAAAATGAAAAAAAAAATAAAAAATAAAATAAAATAGTAATGTGCTTTCTTCAAAATATCTTTTCAGCATAACATCAATGGTTATTTAAACGTATTAAAATCTGCCAACATAATCCACAATTAATTTAGTTTCATTCTTAATTTCATTTTTTTCCCTCATGGACACTGAATGACTGTATGGTTGGCCCCTGACCTCCTCCTCTGCTTGTTCTCCTGCTCCTTCTTTGCTTTACACCTCCTCTTTAATCTCTCTGCCTCCCTGCCCTGACTATACTTCCTCTTGCCTTTCTATTGACAACTCAGTTCTTTATTAGTCCATTAGGTGTATTAGACAAAGAATCACAACCCCACAAAGTTAAACAAATAGAGCATAAACAAAACAGGGCAGGGGTATTTTGGAGGTCAACAAAAATCTGGTGCAAGGGAATATCCCAGAAAACTACAAGGTTGACCTCAGCTAAGACACCTAGACATAATTGGCCATCTATGTGGCCAGTCAAAACTTCCAGGTGAGGGGATGAGATAATAACCCTGCCACATAACCTTTGACCTACAGTCTGTCCTGTCTATGGGATGTGCTGGGGTAAGAGTGGCCTAGTGATTGAAGGAGTGGACAATCAATGACCGATCTAAACTAAAGCCTATACCAAGAGAATAAGCCCACACTTGACACTTCCAGTAGCACCAGGACCAACAGGTTGGATGACTCAGAAATTTGTATCGATCTAAACATGACTGGAGAACGAAAATGACAATGTAATGATGCCTAACTATATTCTACTGTACACACAGATTGGTGAGTAGGCCAGTCATCATCAGAGAGGCTTCATCCAGCAACTGATGCAAACAGATGAAGATCCACAGCCAAATATTAGGCATCGTTTGTGGAATCCTGCATTAGAGGGGGAAAAAGGAATTTTAGGAGCCAAAGGAGTCAAGGACACCAAAAGAAAACTTACAGAATCAATTAATATGAACTCAGGGATTCAGAGACTGAACCAGGGAGTCTGTATGGGAATGATCTTGTCCCCCTGCATATATGTGACAGTTGTGTAACTTGGTCACCATTTTGGACTCAACAATGAGAGCATCAGATGTCTCTGACTCTTTTCTTGACTTTTGAGAACCTGAGCTATACTGAGCTATCTTGCCAGTTGATACTTATAGGAAACCTGTTCTTTCCTAAACAGAAATGGAGAAAAAGCAGATAGGGGTGAGAGTGGGAAGAGAAAGGGTAGGGAGGAACGACTGGGAGAAGAGGAGACAGGGAAACTGCAACTAGGATAAAAAGTAAATAAATAAATTCTGCAAAAAGATAAAAGAAATGGGAATGAAGAGGAGAATTCTTCAAGATACAAAAATCCAATAGTTAATTAAAACAGAAGATGGTTTCACTCAGAGCAACCAGCAAGAGAGGCAACTATAGAACTTCTGTTTCCAGGAGAAGATTCATGAGCGACATTTAAGAAAATAAAAAAGTGAGAAAGAAAGTAAAAGCCTTGACCACATCCTTGTCTTACACTTAGTGAGATGCTTCCATAAGATTTTCCTTGTCTTTTGACTGGGGATTAATTTAAAGTACATAGCTGCTAACCAACATTGACAGGAAAAGCCCAGGCAACTCACTTTTGCCTGAGGCTGTACAGCAACACAGCCCTGGGGCCTGCTTCCTGCACTTCCGACAGTCTCTAATTGGGACGATAATGCTCCTGCCTTCATATTGTCTGGAGGGGTGGTTAAAAAGGAAACTAAAATCATTACTATAATTCTACTACAAATAATATTCCAAATCACAGTAAGATAAAAATTCATCAGCTTAAACTTTAACAATTATAAAAAGTCATGCCTAGAACCTAAAGCCCATTATACTTTTCCTCCATCAAAAGAGATACTTTACTAACAAGTAGAGTGTGTAAACATTTTAAGCCAATCAAAATCAAAGTTACTGTCACCATTGTTACTTTTATTTTTATTTTTGATTAAATCTATAGAATAGTCATCAAAATTAAGCACCTTAATGAACATGAAAATTATCTTTAAAAAATTGTTGGCCATTCACACATAAGCTAAAATAAAAATATGTCTCTGCACCATTGGACAATATAAAACCATATTAGCATTTCTTCCCCTTTTTTAAGAAATTCTATGAAAGCTGTATTGTTGATATTCAAAGCAACAATGATCTGCAGCAAATCCTATAGCAAATGATCAATAGTGATTTAAATTTTTAAATTTAACTTAAATTTAAATTTCATATGTTCTTTTTTTGTTCCATTATTTAAAAATTTAATCAAATTGAATTTTAAAATCAGTTAGATGCTAACTGTATATTGTCAGAAAAGTTATCTGTAACATGAGGGGCCTGCTTGTTGGGGTTTCTGTCCTGCCCAGTACCCCACAGCCGGGAAGCCCCAAAGAAAATCACACAGAGAGTCTACATTAGGTTATAAACTGATTGGCCCATCAGCTCAGTCTTCCTACCAGCTCCCATAACTTATATTAACCCATTGTCAGCCACATGGCCAGTACCTTTTCTCAGCTGGGACAGGGACACATCCTGCTTCCTTGGTGGCCTGCACAGGAATGCCAAGGAAGCTTCCTGCTTCCCAGATGTTCTCCATGCCCTGCCTCTACTTCCTGTCTGGTTGAACCTATACTTCCTACCTGGCCAATCAGCATTTATTTAAAACATGATTGACAGAATACAGACAAGTCTCCTGCACCAGTTATCTGATGTCATAAAGCATGGCAGAATATTCTCTTCCATAGGTCTAAAATGTTTTAATTAAAATGAAGTGTGAAATGGTTTTGTTGTGATAAGACATATACAAATCTTCATAAACACTAATGTCAAACTAATGAACATAGTTCATATATTTATTGCTTGGGAAATGTTGAAATTAATCTTCTCTTATCATCAAAAATGATTAATACCTACAGAACAAAATAGGATTTAGTAACATTTGGTACAGATTTTAAAGAATATGTATGTGTGTGTACACGTGAGCACAGGTGCATTAACACATCAGACATCTATAGAGACAAAATGGGTGAAATAAATAGGTTTATAATGTTTTCATCTTATGTTTGGAAAAACTATCCAACAGAACCACATGCTCACTGTTTGAAGTACACTGGTTGGCCTCTAAACCTCTTCACTACAACTCCTAGTAATGTATCTGTCTCTGTCACCAGCTCTTGGAGCTTACAGGTACAGACAGCCAAGTCTGGATTTCTCAAGGGTCTAGAGATCTGAGCTCAAGTCCTCACTCACATGTAGCATGCTATTTTTCAGGAGAAGCCTCTCATCTCCAGTCCCTAATAGTGTGTTTCTGTGTTTAAGCCAAGCTTGTGCAACTTTTACAACTTGGCATCAACACAACTGACTTCCCAGTGGCTAATAACCTAATCATAAAACAATGCACCTCTAATGTCCTGGTACCAACACAATTGACTGCCAGTTTGATTGGAAAACCACTACCCAGTGATGGTTTTTTGAAGCATACTCCCCAATACAGTATATATTATGAAGCTTTACATTATTTCTAGAAATTTATGTGACAATTCAAACAAATAATAACAAAGGCATAAATTCATCAGTAAATAAAAAAATTCATGAAAATAAAAAATAAAAATTTAAGAATAAATAAAGTATAAAACTGCATAAAGGACGAAAGAAACTTAAGCAAAAAGAATGATAAATTAGGGAAAAATAAAATTTGTCCCAATTTGCATAGAATATACTTGAAATGCTTGAAAAAAATCAAAAATCTGTAGTTGAGAAGATGTAAGGAACTTAGGCATGTAACTGGTAGAATTTGCTACTTACCACCCCTTCTGAAAGCATTTTTGGCTGGAGTTATGGAACTGTAATAATAGGTCAGTCACTTCATTTTGACAATGTACTCTGAGCAAGTGAAATATATCTGTGTGTAATGTTATATAGCAATGAATATTTCTTGGGATGATAGATGATGAAATAAAACCAAAAATAAAAATAATTCACTTGAGAATTTGTAAAATAAGTATTGATGCACCTATATCATTTAAGACAGTGTTACCATTAGAATACTATAGATAATCAATACTTATTCATCAGTAGGATATTTTGATGCATTTATCAATTCCATATATGCATAGTACATGCCTAATACTAGACTTGTCAAGTTCTGGGTAATGGAGACACATTATGAAACAAGAGACATTTACCTTTGTGACAATTAAATTCTAGTATATATTGAATGAAAAATATGGTAGACATTGTATACATAAAGTTTATTCAATTAATAGGAAATTATCTGTATAAAATATTTTGTATTTTTGTTAAAGGCATTTTTATGTAATTTTACTGTTACAAATATTTCCTAATGCTTTGGTTACTTATGTGTATTCTTTTGATTAAAGACAATATTCTATACTTGTCATTAAGGAAGATGTTTAAATACTATTTCTAATTGAACAGTCTTTTTTACAAGATCATCTTCCTTGTAAAAATATATATATATATAATATAATCAATATGGTAATATTGTAATTTACACTTTTCAAAAAATGAACATTCCATATAATCTTCCTTGCAGTATGATGATATTGAAAATTGTTTCCATTTCAGTAGCACTGGAGAGCTCACAGTGATTCCTTAATAGTTAGAAAATGCTGGAAGAGATAACTAAAGCATTTAGACAATGATCACCTTGCGGTTTTAAGTATATATTAAACCACATGGTCTGGCAGTCCTGTGAGGGTTATCTACTTTATGTAGATATGCTTTAGCCAGTTCACATATTAAAGGTATGTAGTTCCCACAACTCTTCAACCAAAGTACATAACTTTTCATGCCATCTACCATGCATTAGTCATTAATCCACTATTTTATAATTGTAGAAGATATATGAGAAATAGGTATGAATGGAATATCTATTTGTTGACCTAAAAGAGTAAATAGATAAGAATTGAAAATATATAATTCATGCACGTTTTAAAGATATTATGTAGAGATTAACATTTGAATTTGGGGGTCTATTGATTTATAGTTCTTTAATTATACTTCAATCTTAATTTTTCCTTAAAATAGCTCTCAATACTTTTTAAGAGAAATATTAGAAGCGTCATCACCATTATCAAGTCAATTCTACTTAATAGACTGTGGTAGCCGCCAGACCAAGGTCACCTGGCAGGGCTTGCTGTGGAAGGCAGCTATATTAGAATAACAATAGCAAAATGTTTTTGGTTTCAACCTCCGATTCATTTGTAGATGGCCCCAGGAAAACAGCTACCTCTCCTGCTGAGGTAAGAATGCGAGGGCGGATGCTAGGAAAAAAAAGCAGGAAGAGAGATTAGAATCAAGGAGACCCGAAGGAGAA
>JAQHUG010000293.1:2035027-2062385 GCA_028555095.1 Dicrostonyx torquatus
TCACTAGGAAGCCTTAGGAAGCAAAGGGAATTTAGCCAAATAGAATAAATGTAAAGCCTTTTTAAACTGTGATGGTGTGAAGCCTTGGATTCTTTCCACGCGTCTCCGAGCACATCTGGGGAAAAGCTTAAACTTCTATGTTAGGGCGACGGGCCCTTACAATAGACAGAGACCACAGCAGGAAACCACAGCCATTTTAGAAAAATAGTGATTGAAGTTTCTTCTCCAAATTCATAACATATTACAATTGAGTAGATTGGTAGATTTCATGTACCTGGTTTGGTTTGCTTCTCGTCAAGTAAACCTTCAGTACAACTAGAGAGTTGTTGGTCACTAACGAGGTCCGCATTTGACTACTCAGATCTTATAGGTGTTGTGTAAATGACAAACAATCAAATGTTGACAATTGGAGCTTAACACCAGTAGCTACATCTACAACCTTTCCTGGACACACACAACCAAAACTCAGAGAATATTGCAGCAGGTAGAGCAGAAAGAGTGTAAGAGCAAGAATATTAGGGCATTTTCTATGAGATTGTGTATTCTAGAATAACAGAAGTTACACACACAAAGTCTTACCCATATGATTGCCTTACCATGATTCAAAGAAGGGCAACACCAATAGACGTGGTTAAGTGTACAAAGAAAATCCCAGTAGGCCTCAAGAGTATACAAAGAACTACAGGAAACTATAGGTTTAGAGTTAGGAATGCTGAGAGAGAGAAAATAGTCTTCAACTGTGAAGAGCTCACTAATTAAATATCCAATACCAGCTGCTCAGTGCTGAATACATACAAACAAGTAATATCATACAAACTGAGTAGTTTAAATTTAGGAATAAAAAGAGGCCATGGATTTATGGCTAGAAAGGGCTTATCAGAGGATTTTTTAGGGGAACAAAACACCAGAAGAATGTTAAAATTACATTGCAATCTCAAAAATAATGAAGTATTTAAAAAGGGAAAAGAAAAGCTAAGGATTATAAATACCTAGAAAACAATTAGAATTTTTAAATCAGTTAACCTCATGGTAATTCATGAAATATTTACACAGTTTTATAGCAATTATATTTGTTATTTTCAAGATATACTGTATATCTGTTAGAACTTTTTTATGGTGTAGAAGTGAATTAAGTTGATTCCAAATGACCTTGTATCATGTCCTATCATTCTAGGTATTCCATATTTTCTAAGAGATTAATATTTACAGTTTATGGTCTTTATATCTGAAATGAATCACCAAAGATGAAAACAAGCTAGGTCAAAATACATACTTTTTTTTAACGTACCTTTTTTAAGCAGAAATTAAAAGGTTTGTTTAAGTCTTTTTTAGAAAAAATTAAATTCGTGAAAATAATAAAAGCATAGAAATTTGAATGTCCCAATAATAGAGGATATTGGGGAACAAAAGCAGCTCCTTCAAAAAGCAACTTTTGAAGAATACTAAAGGGCATTTCCACCAAGTTTTAATTTTATTTTCATTTATATAGCATTAGAGTTGAATTTCAGAGGACAATTTTTGGTGATCTTCTTCCTCCACCAATCATACGGGTTATGGAAATCAAATCAAATTCAGCACACTTGGTAGTGTCCATGTCTTCTGCACTCTGCATTTGAATATCACCAAGATCTAGCAAAAGACATAATGTCTTTTTCAGGATATGGGTGTAAAATTATTTATTGGTTTTAAAAAGAAAACAAACTATTTTCTTTTCATTTCACACCAATCCCAGTTCCCACTCCATCCCTTCTTTGAATTCAATCCAGCTACCACACCTGTCCCCATCCACATCTCAGAAAAGGTATGGCATGTTGATTTGCTGACAGTCCAAGGCCCTTGCTACTATATCTAAGCTGAGCAGGGTATTCATCCAAAGAAAATGTGTTACCAAGAACCTTAAACAAGCAGTAGGAGTAAATCATGGTGCTTCTGTCAGTGGCCCTGCAGTCTGCCTCAGACATAAAACTGTCACCTATATTCAGAGGGCTTAGTGTGGTTCTATTCTGGTAAACACTCATTAGCTCAGGTAAACTGTTTCGTGGGTGTCCCCATTATGGCCTTGACCTATTTGTGGAGTAGGATGGTTCTTCTGTATTTCTGTTCTTTGATTGGTTAAATAAAGAGGATGCCTGACTTTTAAGATAGGACACAGCCCTTAGGTGGGCGGAGTAGACAGAACAGAAGGTGGTGAGAGAGAAAGGAAGTGAGAGAGATGCCATGATCCTCCATCCAAGATGGATGTACCTTAGAATCGTCCGGTAAGTCACCACCTCGTGGTGACATACAGACTTCTATAATGGGTTAGTTTAGATGTGAGAGCTAGCCAAGAAAAGGCTAATGATAATGGGCCAGGCAGAGTTTAAATGAATACAGTTCTCATGTGGTTATTTCAGTACAAGCAGCTGGCAGCTGAGCAGGCCGGTGGCTGGAGGCTGGGAGCCGGGTTCTGGGAACACAACCCGCACCTCCCTTTTACAACATCTTTGCTTATATTCTCACCCATACCACTCTTTAACTGGACTATAGAAACTCAGCCCAGAGTGGGTCTCTGCCTCTGTTCCATTAAGTTACTGGATGAAGGTTCTATGGTCACATTTAAGATATTCATCAGTCTGACTACAGGGCAAGGCCAGTTCAAGTACCCTCTCCACTATTGCATATGGTATTAGCTGATTCATCCTTGTGGATTCCTGGGAATTTCACTAGTGCCAGGTTTCTTGCTAACCCCATAATTGCTTTCTCAAATAAACTATCTCTTTCCTTGCTCTCATCTCTGTTCTTCCTCCATCTCATCTATCTGGGTCCCTCATTCACCTCCCCCCCTTACATTCACCCCTTTTATTCCTCTTCCACACCCCATTTCTCCCCCACCCCCATGCTCCCAATTTTGTCAGGCAACCTTATATATTTATTCTTTCTAGGTGGATATATGTAAGTATTTTTTTTTATTTTCTTTTTTTATTGATTTTAATTGAGCTTTCCATTTTTTTCTCTGCTCCCCTCCCTACCATTCCCCTCCCCTTTCAACCCTCACTCCAAGGTCCCCATGCTCCTAATTTACTCAGGTGATCTTGTCTTTTTATACTTCCCATGTAGATTACATCTATGTAAGTCACTCATTGTCCTCATTGTTGTCTAAGTTCTCTGGGATTGTGATTTGTGGGTTGGATTTCTTTCCTTTATGTTTAAAAAGCACTTATGAGTGAGTACATGTGATCATTGTCTTTCTGTGTCTGGGTTACTCACTCAAAATAATGTTTTCTAGCTCCATTCAATTTCCTGAAAATTCAAGATGTCGTTATTCAAGATGTAGTACTCCATTGTATAAATCTACCACATTTTCCTTATCCATTCTTTGGTTAAGGGTATTTAGGTTGTTTTCAGGTTCTGGCTATGACAAACAAAGCTGCTATGAACATAATTGAACACATGTCCTTGTGGCATGATTGAGAATCCTTTGGATATATACCCAAAGTGGTATTACTGGGTCATGAGGAAGGTAGTTTCCTAATTTTCTGAGAAATCTCCATACTGACATCCCAAAGGGATGTATCAGCTTGCATTTCCATCAGGAATGCAGGAGTGTTCCCTTTTCCCCACAACCTCTCCAGCATGAGTTGTCATCAGTGTTTTTGATCTTGGCCATTCTTACGGGTATAAGATGGAATCTCATAGGTGTTTTGATTTGCATTTTTCTGATGACTAAGGATGTTGAACATTTTCTTAAGTGTCTTTCAGTCATTTTAGATTCCTCTGTTGAAAGTTCTCTGTTTTATTTTGTACTCCATTTTTTTACTCCGGAGGCATCACAATCCCTGACTTTAAACTCCACTACAGAGCTACAGTACTGAAAACAGCCTGGTATTGGCATAAGAATAGACAGGAAGACCAATGGAACTGGATGAAGACCCAGATATTTATCCACACACCTTCGAATACCTGATTTTTGACCAAAAACCAAAAAAAAATTCAAATGGAAAAAGAAAGCATATTTCACAAATATGGCATAACTGGATATCAACATATAGAAGAATGAAAATAGACCCATAACTATCATCATGCACAAAACTAAAGTCCAAATGGATCAAAGAGCTCAACATAAAGCCAGTCATACTGAACCTTATAGAAGAGAAAGTGGGAAGTACACTTGAATGCATTGGCACAGGAGAACACTTCCCAAATATACCACCAGCAGCACAGACTCTGAGAGAAATAATCAATAAACGGGACCTTGTGAAACTGAAAAGCTTCTGTAAAGCAAAGTACGCGGTCGACGAGACAAAATGACAATCTACAGAATGAGAAAAGATCTTCCCTAACCCCATTTCAGACAGAGGTCTGATCTCCAAAATATACAAACAACTTAAGAAATTGGTCATTGCCGGGTGGTGGTGGCGCAAGACTTTAATCCCAGCACTCGGGAGACAGAGGCAGGCAGATCTCTGTGAGTTCGAGACCAGCCTGGTCTACAAGAGCTAGTTCCAGGACAGGCTACAAAGCTACAGAGAAACCCTGTCTCGAAAACCAAAAAAAAGGAAAAAAAAAAAAAGAAAAGAAATTGGTCATCAAAAGAATAATCCAATATGTAAATTTTTCTTAAGGTTCACCTTGTGGCTTAGCTTCTCTAGGTTGTTATCCTTTGCTTTACAGCTCATATCTACTTATGAGTGGGTACATACCTCTTCATTTTTCTGGGTCTGGGTTACCTCACACATAATGGATTTTTTTCTGTTCCATTATTCATTTGCATGCAAATTTCAAGATGTGATTTTTTTTAACACTTAGTAATATGCTGTTGTGTAAATGTACAACATTTTCTTTATCCATTCTTCTGTTGAGTGACATCTAGGTTGTTTCCAGGTTCTGGCTATTACAAATAATGATGCTATGAACATAGTTGAAGAAATATCCTTGTAGAATGATTGAGCATCCTTTGGGTATGTGCCCAAGAGTGGTATTGCTGGGTTCTATGGTAGATTGTTTCCAAATTTTCTGAGAAACTGCCATTCTGATTTCTAGAGTGGTTTGCATTTCCACCATCAATGGAGGAGTATTCCCCTTACTCCACATCCTAACCAACATAAGCTGTCATTGGTGTTTTTGATGTTAGCCATTCTGACTGTTGTAGTATACTATCTCAGAGTTGTTTTTATTCGCATTTCCCTGATGGCTAAAATTGTTGAACATTTCATTATATGTTTTTCGATTATTTGAGATTCTTTTTGAGAATTCTCTCTTAGTTCTGTATCCCATTTTTAAATTTGATTATTTGTAATTTTGATGTCTAATTTCTTGAGTTATTTATATATTTTGGAAATCTGTCCCATGTCTGATGTGGGATTGGTGAAGATCTTTTTCCATTCAGTACCTGCCTTTTGTCTTATTGACCGTGTCCTTTGCTTTACAGAAACTTCTCAGTTTCAGGAAGTCCCATTTATCAATTGCTTCTCTCAGTGTCTGTGCTACTGAGGCTATTTAGGAAGTGTTCTCCTGTGCCCATTAATTGAAGGCTACTTCTCACTTTCTCTTCTATCAGGTTCCGTGTGGTCAGATCTATAATAAGGTCTTTAATCCATCCGAATTTGAGTTTGTGCATGGGGATGGATATGGAATTATTTTCATTCTTCTACATACCAAAATTAAACCAACACCAGGTGAACAATTTAAATAGACCTATAACCTGCAAGGAAATAAAAGAATCAGTTGTGTTGTGTATATAATATAATTTTAATCAACAGATAGCATGTATTATATATAATTGTTAAAAGGCACAGGACCTAAGCTTGATTCTTAATATCCATGCTGTAGTTCACAAATAGCTGTAATTAAAGTTCCAGCAGATATTACACTGTTTTATGTACACTACTATTGATGCACAGGCCAATACTAAAAAGTATTAATAAGATTAACTACTCACAACTTCCTTAGCCAATCAACAACTAGCCTTATTTGGAGAAAGAGCCTGCCTCACACATCCATATACCTCATACATTCCTCCAACTTTTGTTTATGAAAGTACCAGTTCAGAGTATCTGATCACTGTTCTCGCATGGATCCTTCATTGGGTCCTAGATGACATGTGGCCCTAAACCATCATCCATAAGTTCCAACTAAGAAGATAACACTGCCTATTCTGACCTCCTCAACCATCATATATGTTCCTTTTACACATGTATACATGCAAAAAAAAAACATACACATGAAAAATTTTAAAAATAAAGAGCAAAGCAAGCTAATGATATATTACTTCTAAATTTTTATCAATGTGATTATTGTTTGTGATAAAGGAATGTAATTGGGAGGTTAAGAATCTTATGCAACTAGCTCCCTCTAAAATGTCTGGACAACATTCATGGCCTCTTTTTTAGCTCTGCCACAACTGTACATCTGGCTATGTTAGTAATCTTAGTATCTCAGTCTATGAATTTGAATGAACCTTGAGTTTCTAGTCTTTACTCAAGACATGTATTTTCAGTTTCTTTGCAACTATTTTCCACTACCTGAGTACTCCACTTATATTAATTTCACAGATCCACAAAAATACATGCAAAACTACACATGCATGTTGCGATTATCCACGGAAAAATGAAAGTTTAAGAGTTAAAATTAAGAAAATTATTTATGAATTTTTTATTTTGTAGATTATTTTCCAAGAAGTCAAAACTTTTCTATATCCTTAATAAACATTATGGAGTAGGAGGGTCTTCTGTATTTCTGTGCTTTGATTAGTTAAATAAAGACTCTGCCTGGCTTGTAAGATAGGTCAGCCCTTAGGTGGGCAGAGTAGACAGAAAGGAAGTTCCGGGAAGAGAGAAGGAAGTGAGCCAGATGCCACGAGCCACCGTCGCAGATGGATGCAGGTTAGACCTTTTCAGTAAGTCACCACGTGGTGAATTACAGACTTTAATAATGGGTTAGTTTATGAGGTGAGGGCTAGCCAAGAAGAGCGTGGTGATGATGGGCCAGGCAGAGTTTAAATGAATACAGTCTCATGTGATTATTTTGGGCATAAGCAAGCAACCAGTGGCTGAGTGGGCCAGCGGCTGGGGGCTGGGAGCTAAATGCTCAGAATATAACCCACACCTCACACCAATTACAACAACATTATATACTATTAAATTTAAACGAATAAGCATCATTTTGGGAAAAGTTTTGTTTTCATTTAGTTACATGTATTTATAAATAATATATTAAATTTTTATAAGGAAAGATATATTCCAAAAGATATATGTACATATTGGAACATTAAAATTAGATCAGAAAAGAGTCTACATGCTATATGTTTTTCCCACCACTTCTTTGCATTAAGGCTAAATCCATATATCTAATGATTTATGACTATTTTAGATCAGCTATTAAAAGGTCCTGTGTTGAGAACATTTACTTAATAAATGCATCATGTATCAATGTAAAATATTGGTTGGAAAAATGTCTGACTCCTATACATATATATTTTTGATAATATTGATTTTTCTCGGGAAGTTATTTGTGAACAATTATTTCTTTGTACATAATAAGAATTTGCGTGTTTTAAGACTATATCAATTTGAGGTCTGAAGATGAAGACTATATGATATCAAGTTCATAAGACTGCATAACATCTAGCTCATTATTTATAAAAACTCAACATAAATGTAATGAGTCTAAATATCAAGTAAAATAAATTATTTAATATTTAACTTCCTCTTGAATATATTAGAAAATGTATCAAATCTGGAAAGACAATTATTAATATTTTTCAATTATGTGTCTTATTGATAGATACTCTTTATAAATAATTTTTTACAAAATTATATAAAATTATATATGGAAGAAAAAAATCAATATAACATATTGGTAGTACACAGGATCTATAAAGAGAGACATATATTTATTTTGCTACAAATTATTTATCTTGTATTTTCCTATTTCTTAGCCCACAGCTGAGTACTTTAGTCACTATGGTAACTATACTTTTGCAGAAATACAAGTTTCTACTCATGGCCAAATAATCCAACAGAGGTTCATAAATAATCCATGTAAAAAGAATCGTGCTGTCGCTTTTTTTTTCTGGTAATCTTGTCTCAGCAAAGATATGATTATGATTTGAAGGTGGTGAAATAAATTGTTTTCCATCTTTAGTAATGATGTAACCTGTATTGACAGAAACAACAAACATCTTAGAGATGGTCAGATCCACAAAATGGCAAGGAAAAGCAAGTTCTGTATTCTTTTTTTCTAACAATGTTTTTATTACCTTATAAATAATACCATTCAAAATTTCCACTTCCTACCCTCCTCCCACTTCCCTCCTGCTCCTGCACTCACTATCCCCTCTCCCCCTAGAGTCCTAAGAGAGGGTAGGGTACCCTGCTCTGTGGGAAGTCCAAGGCCCTCCCAGGTCTATTCAGACTTAGGATGGTATGCATGCAAATAGAATAAGATTCAAAAAAGCCAGTACATGTATAGAGACAAATCCCATTGACATTATCATTGGCTTCTCAGTCTGACTCAATTGCTAGCCATATTCAGAGGGTTCAGTTTGATCCCATATTCCTTCAGTCCCAGTCCTGCTGGATTTGGTGAGTCCCCATTAAATTAGGCACACTGTCTCACTGGGTGGAGAACCCTTCATCGTTCTGACTTCCTTGATCATATTCTCCCTCCTTCTGCTCTTCAACTGGACCTTGGGAGCTCAGTCCAGTGCTCCCATGTGGATCTCTGTCTCTATCTCCATCTGTCACCGGATGAAGTTTCTATAGTGATATTAAAGGTAGTCATCAGTCTGACTATGGGAGAAGGCCAGTTCAGGTACCCTCTCCTCCACTGCCCAGGGTTCTAGCTGGGGACATCCCCGTGGACAGCTTGGAACCCTCTAGAGTCAAGCCTCATGCCAACTCCACAATGCCCCCGTTAATTCAGATAATTTCTTCCCTGCTCCCATATCAGTCCTTCCTCCATCTCAACCAACCCATTCCCTAAAGCTCTCCCCAACCCTCCCCTTCTTCCTTCTCTCTTCCCCTCTCCCTTTTCCCCATTCAACCCCCACCCCCAGGCTCCCAACTTTTGCCTGGCAATCTTGTGTTCTTTCAATTTCCAGGAGGATCTATATATGTTTTTCTTTTGATTCACCTTGCTATTTGCCTTCTCTAGGCTTGTGAGCTATAAGCTTAATGTCTTTTGTTCATGGCTGGAGTCCACTAATGAGTGAGTACCTACCATAAGCATCTATTTTGGGTTTGTGTTATCTCACTTAGTGTTTTCTATTTCCATCCATTTGTATGCAAAATTCAAGATGTCATTGTTTTTTTTTTTAACCACTGAGTAGTACTCTAGTGTGTAGATGTGCCACAATTTCTTTATCCATTTTTCCATTGAGGGACATATAAGTTGTTTCCAGGTTCTGGCTATTATAAATAATGCTGCTATGAACATAGTTGAATAAGTAATTTTGTAGTATGATTGGGCATATCTTGGGTATATCCCCAAGAGTGGTATTGCTGGATCCTGAGGTAGGTTGACTCTCAATTTTCTGAGAAACTGCCACACTGATTTCCAAAGTGGTTGCACAAGTTGGATAAGTGTTCCCCTTACTCTACATCCTCTCCAGTATAGGTTATCATTGGTGTTTTTGATTTTAGCCATTCTGACAGGTGTAAGATGGTATCTCAAAGATGTTTTGGTTCACATTTCCCTGATAACTAAGGAAGTGGAACATGTCCTTAATTATCTTTTGGCTATTTGAAATTCTTCTGTTGAGAATTCTCTGTTCAGATCATTACCCCATTTTTTAATTGGGTTATTTAGAATTTTAATGTCTAGTTTCTTGAGTTCTTTATATATTTTGGAGATCAGACCTTTGTCTGATGTGGGGTTGGTGAAGATCTTCTCCCATTCAGTAGGTTGCCTTTTTGTCTTAATGACTGTGTCCTTTTGCTTTACAGAAGCCTCTCAGTTTCAGGAGGTCCCATTTATTCATTGTTGCTCTTATTGTCTGTGCAACCAAGGAAGTAAAAAATCTATTTGACAAGAACTTTAAGTCTTTGAAGAAAGAAATTGGAGAGGATACCAGAAAATGGAAGGATCTCCCATGTTCTTGGATTGGTAGAATCAACGTAGTAATAATGATAATTCTACCAAAGTCAATCTATAGATTCAATGCAATCCTCATCAAAATCCCAATAAAATTCTTCTCAGACTTTGAGAGAACTGGTGCGGGGCAATTCTGTCAATCATGTTTTAAATAAACACTTATTGGCCAGGCAGGAAGTATAGGCGGGAAAACCAGACAGGAAGTAGAGGTGGAGCAAGGAGAACAGGAGAAATTGGGAAGCAGGAAGCTTCCCTGGGATTCCTGCACAAATCTCCAACAAGGCAACATGTAGCAGCCCAGCTGAGAGAAGGTACTGGCTATGTGGCTGACAATGGGTTAATATAACTTATGGGAGCTAGTAAGAAGCCTAAGATAATGGGCCAATCAGTTAACCTAATGTAGACTCTCTGTGTGATTTTCTTTGGGGCTTGCTGGCTGTGGGGTACCGGGCGGGACAGAAACCCCATCAAGCAGGCCCCTCATGTTACAGAGAACAATAATCAACTTTATATGAAAGAACAAAACAATTCTATATAACAAAGTAACTTCCGGAGGCATTACCATCCCTAACATCAAACTCTATTACAGAGCCACAGTAATGAAAACAACTTGATATTGGCATAAAAACTGAGACGTTGACCAATGAAATAGAATTGAAGACTTGGATATTAATCCAGAAAACTATGAAAACCTGATTTTTGACATAGAAGCTAAAACTATACAATGGAAGAAAGAAAGGCTCTTTAACAAATGTTGCTGGAATAACTGGATGTCAACTTGTAGAAGAATGAAAATAGATCCATATCTATCACAGTGCACAAAACTCTAGTGCAAATGAATTAAAGTCCTAAATATAAATCCAACCACATTGAACCTGATAGAGGAGGAAATGGGAAGTAGTCTGCAATACACGGGCACAGGAGACCACTTCCAAAGTAAGTTCTGTATTCTTAAAACAAGATTGCATAAGAGGAACTAGAGACATTTTGGAAATTTAACTCAGTTTTAGTTTCTTTTAAAGGATCACATATTTATAATGTTGTCCAGTTGCCATGGTGTCCAATATCAGAATGAATTCTGACATTCATTTCTTATGTTTCTCATCTTAAAAAATATTTTTTATGTTTATTGTTTCTTTCCCTTTAGAGGAAGAATCACCTGGCAATGGGCCTCTGAGGATACAGAACCTTCTTTTCTTTACTATTTTTGTAGATGTAGGAAGATCTATATTGTTTCTGGAGCTTTTTGCTGAAAACAGTGCTGATGTCTATGAATTGTAGAGTGATCTTGAAGCACTAATAATAAAAGTCCAGAAACAGAAATTGTTTCAGCCCAAAACCAGAAAAACAAGGCAACCAAGCCACTAGAGAGGTCTTTACTCTACCAAAGCTAAGTGAT
Source organism: Dicrostonyx torquatus (assembly GCA_028555095.1). Taxonomy (NCBI): domain Eukaryota; kingdom Metazoa; phylum Chordata; class Mammalia; order Rodentia; family Cricetidae; genus Dicrostonyx; species Dicrostonyx torquatus. The sequence goes on from JAQHUG010000293.1 coordinate 2,046,498, forward strand.
GACAAAATTAAGTAACTGAAGCCTTCTCTCTTCTTGCATTTTATATTTCCTCTAGTGCTGGGTTAAAGGCCACCACCACCTGCATTTGTTTCTGCATTGATCTTGTGTAGCACAAGGTAATCACATTTCATTTGTATTTTAAAAAATAAAACTTGACTGATGATCAGAGAGTAAAACAGCCAGCCACTGTCTTTTACCTTTATCTCAGTCCAAAATGGTGACCTGCCTCCAAAATTCTCAAAATGAAACTCAATCTGAGACCCGTCTCCTCCAGTTTTATAATCTTCTTTAGTTCTGGGATCAAGGGCATGCGCCACTCTTACCTGGTTTCTTTTTTTCTTTCTTTCTTTCTTTCTTTCTTTCTTTCTTTCTTTCTTTCATTTTTTACATTCATTTATCTATTCTTTTATTTGTTAGTTTATTTGTTGTTTTTATTGAGCTATATGTTTTTCTCTGCTCTCCTTCCATCCTTCCCTCACCCTTTCTGCCCTGGTAAATGATCCCCACACTCCCAATTTACTCAGGATATTTTGTCTTTTTCTACTTCCCATGCAGGAAGGAAGAGAAAGAGTCTGTATAATTGTTTACTTAATATATATTTATGCTTACATATAAATGAACATATATGGGTGATATTGCATGTTTTCACCTCAAATGTGGTTTATTTTGTTTACTAGATAGATTAGTATTTGTCACTTACAGTTTTTACCATTTAGTATGATACAGATTAAGTATTAATTTTGCTACATTATCTAAGAGATAAACATCTTCTTAAAGTAAGAGTGTTATCTTCAAATTTTTGTTGTATTTTGCCAGTTTTTATTTTTCCTTTTTTTGTTTTGTTTTTGTTGTAAGTGGATGGAAAGGTGTGGGTTGTGTTCCCGGCACCCAGCTCCCAGTCCCCAGCCGCTGGCTGCTCAGCTGCTGGTTCCTTGCTTATGCCCGAAATAACCACATGAGAATTATATTCATTTAAACTCTGCCTGGCCCATTATCATAGCCTTTTCTTGGCTAGTTCTCACATCTAAAACTAACCCATTATAAAAGTCTGTATGTCACCATGAGTGGTGACTTACCGGATAATTCTAACCTGCATCCATCTGCAGTGGAAGCTCATGGCGTCTGACCATTTCCTTCTCTCTTCCCAGAACTTCCATTCTGTCTACTCCACCCACCTAAGGGCTGACCTATCTTACAAGCCAGGCAGAGTCTTTATTTAACCAGTCAAAGCACAGAAATACAGATAAACCCTCCTACTCCATGTTTTGATCTCTGCGTGTCTGGTTCAATTAATTGCTGTATCAATTACTTAATTGTTACTTTTCTCATACTAAAAATCACATGTAATAACATTATGTATCAGTAAATAATGATACAAGAACAAAAATGAAATTGGTAGAACTGACATGTAATTTTTTAAATTTTCTGAAAGTGTTTGACGGTGAGAAAGATATACCAGGAGTTATGGCAGTTGACACTTAAATGAAATCCCACACCAGCTCAGAAAGAAGAAATAGATAGGCATTAATTAAGGGGTAAACTCACAAATCAGAATTCTCCCCTTGACTGGTTGAATCATGCTACACAAGGAGCAGCTGACCAGAAATGGAACAAGGGGAACTAAAGAGAGAGATGAGGCACAGGCATGCTTGGCTTCGCGAAAAAAGGTAAAAGAAATAGACGTTAAACATGACATTATGAAAATAATGGAGGTAATTAAACAGGATGTAAAAACTCCTTTAAAGAAATGGAAGAGAGGACAAACAAAAGGTTAGAAGAAATGAATAAAGCTCTCAAAGATACCCAAGAAAACCAAGAAAAAGCAATCAAACAGGTAATAGAAACAGTTCAATGTAACATGAGGGGCCTGCTCATTGGGGTTACTGTCCTGCCCGATAACCCGCAGCCGGCAAGCCCCAAAGAAACTTAAACAGTGAGTCTACATTAGGTTATAAACTGATTGGCCCATTAGCACAGTCTTCCTACCAGCTCCCGTAACTTATATTAATCCGTTGTTCCCATCCATGTAAGCCACATGTCTGGTAACTTTTCTCAGTGAGCACCTTACATCCTTCTTCATAGATGGACTGCGCAGGAAAATGTGTGAAGAGCTTCCAGCTTCCCTATTCTCCTTGCTCCACCTCTACTTCCTGTCTGGTTTTCCCACCTATACTTCCTGCCTGGCCAATCAGCATTTATTTAAAACATGATTGACAGAATACAGACAATTCTCCTGCACAATTTCCCTCTCTTTTTTAAAAAAAAAACAAACAAAAATGTCCATAGTCTATTTTTTGGGAATGTGGGCATAGTATTCCAGGCTACTTCTGGCTGGTTGGGGGNTGCTAAAGAGGGGAATCTCTGTAAACTTCCTGGAGGCTATGGCTTTCTTATCTTAGTAAATTTCCTAGAGTCAAAATTCCTAGCTGGCTCTGTTAAGCATTCTAAGTTAAAAGGTCTTATATGACCTTCTGTAAATATTAGGGCAAATGGTCCCTGACATATCTGTAATTATTAGGGGGAATGGTCCCTGACATTTCACCCAAACAGAAAAGACGATACCTTCTTCTCAGCATCTCATGGAACCGTCTCAAAAATCAATCACATACTTGGTAACAAAGCAAACATCCACAGATTCAAAAAAATTGGAGTAACCCTTTATGTCTTATCAAATCATCATGGAGTACAGTTAGAATTTAACAATAATCCCTCCCCCCAAAAGGCTACAAGCTCATGGAAACTGAACAGTCGACTACTGAACCATGCCTGGGTCAAGGAAGAAATAAAAAAGAAATTAAAATCTTCCTTGAATTCAACGAAAAAAAAGAAACAACATATCCAAACCTATGGGACACTATGAAAGCAGCGAAAGAGGAAAGTTCATAGCACTTAGTGCTCGCATCAAGAAAACCTAGAAAGCACACATTAGTGAAGTAACAGCACACCAGAGAGATCTAGAAAAAAAAAGAAGCAGACTCACCCAGGAGGAGTAGAATACTGGAAATAATCAAACTGAGGGCTGAAATCAACAAAATAGAGAAACAGAAAACAATCCAAAAAATCAATGAAACAAAGGGCTGGTTTCTTGAGAAAATCAAGATTGACAAACCCTTATCCAAACTAAGCAAAAGGCAGAGAGAAAACATTCAAATCAACAAAATCAGAAATGAAAAGGGGGACATAACCGCAGACAATTAGGAAATTCAGAGAATCATTAGATCTTACTACAAAAGCCTGTATGCCGGAAAACTGGAAAATGTAAAAGAAATTGAAAGTTTTTTAGATAAATACCATATACCAAAATTAAATCAAGAACAAGTGAACAATCTGAATAGACCCATAAGTCGTGAAGAAATAGAAACTGTCATCAAAGAACTCCCAACCAAAAAAAGCCCTGGACCATGTGGTTTTAATGCAGAATTCTACCAGAACTTTCAAGAAGAGCTAATACCTACACTCCTTAATGTATTTCACATAATAGAAACAGAAGGAGCATTGCCAAACTTATTTTATGAAGCTACAGTTACCCTGATACCTAAACCACACAAAGATGCAACCATGAAAGAGAATTATAGACCAATTTCACTTATGAACATCGATGCAAACATCCTCAATAAAACACTGGCCAACTGAATCCAAGAACATAAAAAAAATCATCCATTTTGATCAAGTAGGCTTCATCCCGGAGATACATAAATCTATCAATGTAATCCATCATATAAGTAAACTGAAGGAAAAAAAAACCATATGATCATTTCACTAGATGCTGAAAAGGCATTTGACAAAATTCAACACCCCTGTGTGACAAAGGTCTAAGAGAGATTGGGGATACAAGGAGCATATCTAAATATAATAAAAGCAATATAAGCAAGCCCACAGGTAACATCAAATTAAATGGAGAGAAACTCAAAGCAATTCCACTAAAATCAGGAACCAGACAAGGCTCTCTACTCTCTTCGTATCTCTTTAATATAGTGCTTGAAGTTCTAGCAATAGCTATATGACAACATAAGGAGATCAAGGGGATTCGAATTGGAAAGTAAGAAGTCAAACTTTCATTATTTGCAGACGATAAGATAGTGTACATAAGTGATCCCAAAAATTCTACCAAGGAACTTCTACAGCTGATAAATACCTTCAGTGAAGTGGCAGGATACAAGATCAACTTCAAAAAATCAGTAGCCCTCTTATACACAAAGGATAAAGAAACAGAGGGGAAATCAGAGAAACATCACCTTTCACAATAGCTACAAATAGCATAAAGTATCTGGGGGTAACACTAACCAAAGAAGTAAAAGAGCTATTTGACAAGAACTTTGCGTCTTTGAAGAAGGAAATTGAAGAGGATACCAGAAAAATGAAAGGATCAGGTATTGGTAGGATCAATATAGTAAAAATGGCAATTCTACCAAAGGCAATATAGATTCAATGCAATCCCCATTAAAACCCAAACAAAATTTTCATAGACCTTGAAAGAATAATGAGTAACTTTATATGAAAGAACAAAAAGCCCAGGATAGCCAAAACAATCCTATACAACAAAGGAACTTCCGGAGGCATTACCAACCCTGACTTCAAACACTATTACAGAGCTACAGTAATGAAAACAGCTTGGTATTGGCAAAAAAACAGAAAGGTTGACCAATGGAATCGAATTGAAGATCCGGATATTAGTCCACAAACCTATGAACACCTAATATTTGACAAAGAAGCTAAAAGTATACAAAGGAAGAATGAAAGCATCTTTAACAAATGGTGCTGGCATAATTGGATGTCAACCTGTAGGAGAATAAAAATTGATCCTTATCTATCACCATGCACAAAACTTAAGTCTAAATGGATTAAAGACCTCAATATAAATCCGACCACACTGAACCTCATAGAAGAGAAAGTGGGAAATAGCCTGCAATACATGGGCACAGGAGATCACTTCCTATGTAAAACCCCAGTGGCACAGACAATAAGAACAACAATGAATAAATGGGACCTCCTGAAACTGAGAAGCTTCTGTAAAGCAAAGGACACAGTCATTAAGACAAAAAGGCATCCTACTGAATGGGAGAAGATCTTCACTAACCCCACATCAGACAAAGGCCTGATCTCCAAAATATACAAAGAACTCAAGAAACTGGACATAAAAATTCTAAATTACCCAATTAAAAAATGGGGTAATGATCTGAACAGAGAATTCTCAACAGAAGAAGTTCGAATGGCCAAAAGATACTTAAGGTCATGTTCAACTTCCTTAGCGATCAGGGAAATGCAAATCAAAACGACTTTGAGATACCATCTTACACCTGTCAGAATGGCTAAAATCAAAAACACCAATGATAACCTATGCTGGAGAGGATGTGGAGTAAGGGGAACACTCCTCCATTGCTGGTGGGAATGCAAACTTGTGCAACCACTTTGGAAATCAGTGTGGCGGTTTCTCAGGAAACTGGGAATCAACCTTCCTCAGGATCCAGCAATACTACTCTTGGGAATATACCCAAGAGATGCCCAACCATACTACAAAAGCATTTGTGCAACTATGTTCATAACAGCATTATTTGTAATAGCCAGAACCTGGAAACAACCTAGGTGTCCTTTAATGGAAGAATGGATCAAGAAAGTGTAGAATATATACACATTAGAATACTACTCAGCGGTAAAAAACAATGAATTTTGCAGCCAAATGGATGGAAATAGGAACACTATCCTTAGCGAGATATCCCAAACCCAAAAAGATGAGTATGGTATGTACTCACTCTTTAGTAGACACTATTCATAAACAAAGGACATTAAGTTTATAGCTCACAAGCCTAGAGAAGCCAAATAGCATGGTGAACCCAAAGAAAAACATATATAGATCCTCCTGGAAATCGGAAGCAAACTAGATTGCCAGGCAAAAGTTGGACGCACGGTTGTGGGGATGGGGGTGGATGTAAGGGTTGGGGATGGGGGTAGGAAAAAGTGAGGGAGTAGAAGGGAGAAGGGAAGAACAGGGAGAGCTTGGGGGTGGTGAAGGGTGGAGATGGAGGAAGTGTGGATATTGGAGAAGGGAGTTAGATATCTACATTAAGGCAGTCATTTTAGGTTTGGCAAGAGACTTTTCTCTAGAGGGGATCCCAGGTATCCACAGGGATGTCCCCAGCTAGGTATTTGGGCAGCAGATGAGAGGGTCCCTGAGCTAGCCTTGTCCCATATTCACATTGATGAATATCTTGATCATCACCAGAGAAATTTCACCTTCTGGATGGAGATAGAGCCAGAGACCCACATCCACATCATAATAAAGGACTGAGCTCCCAAGGTGCAGTTGAAGAGCAGATTGTGGGAGAAGATGAGCAAGGAACTCAGGTCTGCGAGGGACTGGCCCATCAACTGAGACAGTGTACCTGATATATTGGGAGCTCATCAAATCCAGCTGGACCAGGACACAATGAGGATATGACCAAACCTGAGTCTCTGAATATGGCTGCGAAAGGGGACTGACTGAGAAACCAATGATAATGGCACAGGGACCTATCTCTTCTGCATGCAGTGGCTTCTTGGGAAACTAGTCTATATGGTTGCACACCTTATTAGCCCAGGATGGAGGGGGAAGGGCCTTGGGCTTCCCACAGGGTATGGTACCCTGCCCCCTCCTAAGGAAGGGGGAGGGAGGAGGGATAATGGGGGAGCGGGAGGGCCAGAGACAAGGGGAGTAAATGTAAATTTCTTTTTAACAATAAAAAATAAAGAAGGATATACCTATGAAGGTAAAGGAAGCATACAGAACACCAAATAGACTGGATCAAAAAAAAATCCCCTCACCATATAATAATCAAAATACAAAACATACAGAATAAAGACAGAATATTAAGAGCTGCAAAGGAAAAAGGTCAAGTAACATATAAAGTTAAACCTATCAGAATTACACCTGACTTCTCAATGGAAACCATGAAAGCCAGAAGGTTTTGGATAGATATCTTCTGCAAACACTAAGAAATCACGGATGCAAGCCCAGACTACTATACCCAGCAAAGCTTGCATCCAACATCGATGGAGAAAACAAGATATTCCAGGACAAAAACAGATTTAAACAATACATAGCTACAAACCCAGCCTTATCGAAAGTACTAGAAAAAAAAAAAAACAAACCAAGGAACCCAACAACACTCACAGTAGCACAGACATCTGAAAACCCTTCACCAGCACAACTCAAAGAAGGAAAACACACAAACACTACCACCAAAAAAATAACCAGAGTTAACAACCACTGGTCAATAATATCACTTAATATCAATGGATTCAGTTCACCTATAAAAAGGCACAAGTTAAGAGAATGGATAGGAAAACAGGATCCAACATTCTGCTATTTACAAGAAACACACCTCAACCACAAAGACAGATATTATCTCAGAGTAAAGTGTTGGGAAAAGATTTTTCAATCAAATGGCCCTAAAAACAAGCAGGAGTGGCTATACTAATAACTAACAAAATTGACTTCAAACTAAAATCAATCAGAACAGATGGAGATGGACACTTTATACTCATAAAAGGAATGATCTATCAGGATGAAGTATCAATCCTGAATATAAATGCCCCTAACATAAAAGCACCCACATATGTAAAAGAAACATTACTAGAAGTCAAACCACACATCAAACCCCACACTAATAGTAGATTTCAACATACCTCTCTCACAAATGGACAGGTCAACCAGACAGAAACTTAACAGAGAAATACGAGGACTAACAGATGTAATGAATCAAATGGACTTAATAGACCTCTATAAAACATTCCATCCAAACAGGAAAGAATATACCTTCTTCTGAGCATCTCATGGAACCTTCTAGAAAATTGATCACATACTCGGTAGCAAAGCAAACATCCACAGATAAAAAAAGTTGGAGTAACCACCTGTGTCCTATCGGATTACCATGCAGTAAAGTTAGAATTTAAAAGCAATCTCATTCCCAGAAATCCTCAAACTCATGGAAACTGGACAGTAAACTACTGAACCACTCCTGGGTCAAGGAAGAAATAAAGAAAAAAATTAAAGTCTTCCTTGAACTCAACAAAAATAAAGAAACAACATACCCCAACCTATGGGACACTATGAAAGTAGTGCTAAGAGGAAAGTTTATAGCACTAAGTGCCCACATAAAGAAAACGGAGAAAGCACACATTAGTGACTTAACAGCACACCTGAAAGTTCTAGAAAAAAAAAAGGAAGCAGACTCACCCAGGAGGAGTAGAAGACTGAAAATAATCAAACTGAGAACTGAAATCAACAAAAGAGAGACACAGAAAACAAACCGAAGAATCAATGAAACAATGGGATGGTTTCTTGAGAAAATCAACAAGATCGACAAACCCTTATCCAAACTAATCAAAAGGCAGAGAGAGAACACTCAAATTAACAAGATCAGAAATCAAAAGGGGGGCATAACAACAGACAATGAGGAAATTCAGAGAATCATTAGGTCTTACTACAAAAGCTTGTATGCCACAAAGCTGGAAAATGTAAAAGTAATGGACCCACCCCTGTGCATCCAACTGCTTCTGTGTTTTTTGTAGTACTAGCGTTTACTCTGTGTTTATTAAATCCTTTAGGAAATCATGTTTTAAAGCCAAAGATCCTGACCACAGAACCCCTGACTTTGCCATCCAACAATTCTTGTTACTTTAAGAGTCTTCTTAGTACCATTATTTGTTTCATTATATGTTTTCTTTCTATAGTTACAGAGATTTAAAACCACCCACACATTTGGATATGAGAGGTTTAAATAAGTAGGAAAATGCAACACTAAATTTGGGCAGCTACATGCTTATGGTCTTAAGTTTCAATGTAAATCAAAAGAACAAACTATGCCAAGAGCAACACTTTTTTTTTTTTTGCTTATTTTTCTGACTGCGTGCAAGTGATCACCTCCCTCGTACTCCTGGTGCCACCACTAGAACATCTTTGATGTTATGTTTTTTCTTCTATGATAAAATATTTTCTCAAACCCTTTCTTTTTCAAATATTTATTTATTTATTATGTATACAATATTCTGTGTGTATATGCCTGCAGGCCAGAAGAGGACACCAGACCTCATTACAGATGGTTGTGAGCCACCATGTGGTTTCTGGGAATTGAACTCAGTACCTTTGGAAGAGCAGGCAATGCTTTTAACCACTGAGCCATCTCTCCAGCCCCAAACCCTTTCTTTTTTAAGTGACATTTGTCAAGTATATTTTTGCTATGAGAAGAAAATAAGGTAAAAGTACAAACACCCACCAAATACAGGACTTAGTGTTAAACTCAAGTTGTGTCCGAAGAACTATATTGTTACCAACAAATTTCAACTTCTGAAGAAAGAATCACATGCTTTGCAGTGTTTTTTTTCTTTTTATTTTTTTATTTATTATCATTATTACTATTGGATTTTTTTGAGGCAGGGTTTTTCTGTGTAACAGCCCTAGCTGTCCTGAAACTAACTCTTGTCGATAGGTTGACATTGTACTCAAAGAAATTTACCTGCCTCTGCCTCCAGAGTGCTGAGATTTGGCATGCACCATCACTGCCTGGCTTTATTTATTTACTTGTTTGCTTATTTATTTATTTTGGTTAAATGGACATAGTTAATTCCTCTGACAAAAAATGCAACACACACATGCATAGGTACACTCAAACACTCACTTCAAATATATTGTTAATATTTTCTAGGTCCTAAGTTTCTACTTAAGTCAAGTCAGAGTCTACAGAACATTTTGGAGTCTATATCTGACTCCAAAACAATATGCAAAGACTCCAAAAACAATATGCAAAGTTCATGTTCAACATCAAACACATTGGAAATTTGACCTATATGACCAAAGTCACATTGACCTGTTCAATAACTCAGTCATGCAGAAACAGACCCAGAAATCCAACTCTCCATGGCCTAGTTCTGAAAACAAGCCCATCTTGGGAATCTGTCAGATTTGAGCAACCTGGAGCTGCTGAGTTGACCTTTTACTGTCAATAGCTAAAAATTTCAAAATTTAAATTTTGGAAGAGCCCTATTCATTTCTACAATAGTGATGTAGATCAGGAAAACAGATTCAGGGGAACTCTCACTAGGTTGTCCCTGACAGGCAGCTATGATGGTCAGAGACGTTGTAACCTCAGAGTCCCATACTTGTGTACTTGTAAGTTCTTTTACTGAGAAATATATTTCCTAGCTGCTTATTGACTGAGAACAAGTTTCAGACTATATCTTTCTTTCTTCAATAGAACAGTCCAAAACTTCAAAGGAAAGAGCAAAATGTGTTCTTGGAGAATATTCTGTTAAGAATAATGTAATTTTACTTATAACCACTCATGGAAGGGGAAACTATACCTCTTGATATAGTGTATTTGAAGGAAGTTATTACGTACATTCACACATTACAATTATTACCCAAGTGTGTAAGAGTTGAGTGGGTTTCCTGTAACTAACAAGTGCCATTAACGTGTTTGAAATGTGGAATTTTCTTATTCCTTCTCAGACACTTCTTGATCCAGAAGACACCAATATCTTGTGACTTATAGTAGAATACATTTTATACCCCACCCCTCCACTGTGTCTGTGTACAAAATTCTAGTTTCCTTTCTGTTGCTATGATGAATTACTGCTTGAATAAACTTGGGTAAGGAAAGTATTTATTTCATTCTATAATTCCAGGCTACAATCAGTTTTTGGAAGAAACCAGGTAGGAACCATGGAACAATACTGCTTATTGGCTTTCACCATAGCTTCCCAGATGCACCTAATATTTTCATTCCTGTTTCCCTTATTTACTTTCACAGGGGTATTGATATTATCTATTCATGCCACAGCAACTAGCATATATAAAACACTTTTCATACTGAGTCATCTTTGCACCCTAGCTTTATCAGTAATTTCTAACACAAAACTCGAAATAAGTTTATTCTAAACCTTCTTCACAGACTTATCTCCTGTTTTCATGTGGAATAGTTTCTCACATAGTACAACAATGTTATAAACTATTTTTTCTATTGTGATTTCTGTGTTTTTTAGCTGGTAGGTATTGATACAAGTCTCTGCATTTGTAATTTTATTTGTATATTTTTATTTATATCCACAAAACTAGGGAAAGATGCGAACTATAATAAAGTCACTTTTTCTTTGGCATACACAGCTGAGATTTAAAACGCAGAAGTATATCTCTTGCATGAGTTTTAAACTTCACTCATGACATCATTGAATTGGCCTTTTGCCACGTACTACCAGAATGGTGCAATGGTACATTTTTATGTCTCTCATACTCATTAAGCCTAATAATCTTATTTTGAAGGGCAAATATCTTTAAAGGTTTACTTTATGAAAAAATACTGTCTTAATTCAAATATTGTTATGTTTATATATAAAACTGTGTTTTATTTTCATTCTTTACTTCCATTCTGTTTATAATTTATATAAGTTATTCAAAATGCTGGCTTCATGTTTCTGTGACAGGATCATGCATTTCTTCCTGACCACTTTTTCTCTTTCTACTGTATGTCCTGTGACTATCATCCTGTGTCAATTACCTTTCTAAAGATGACTACTTTTATGGAAGTATGATCTTCTTTGGCAATTTATCCCATTGCCACAAACTCATGCTCACCTAAATTTAAATTAATTATCCTTAAACTAGTAGTAAATAAATCTCAAGGCTTCTGAGACTTAATAAGAGAGATGATTGGTTCCCATATCTGTCATTTTATTGAGTCTCCACCATCTGTTTTGTTCTTTTTGATCAAAGACAAAGTTTGCTCATTATTTTATTTCTGCACTGCTCTTTTCCAACATAATAAGCTTCTTTGGAATTGTGACTGAACTCTGAATATGATACACCTATACTCTAGATGACTGGGGAAAATATATTTGCTTGAGAATAGTAAAAACAAAGAAAGGTCCTTTAAACTAGCATCTATTTATATTAAAGTGATATTAGTTAATAATCTATTTCCATGTCCAACATAAACCTTTTCTTAAAATGTCATGTTATTATATTACAAAATTTATTGGTTCTTATTCTGTCCTATGTAGCAACTTTTCTCTTGGGGATATAATACATAAAGTTTTAGTGTATTTTAACTTTTCAAGTCTTATATACAACATATACACTTCCTATGTCATTGAGACCTTGTTAACACAAAATTCATGCACATGAATAATTATAAATTAATAGTTCTTAAGATGCATACACACACATGCACACACACAAACAATCACAAACACACATGCACACACTCACAGACACACACACATATATATATGTGTATTTTAAAACCTATGAATTCAAAATTTGTTCATAATATCACTTCTTTTACTAACACACTTGTTTTGTGAGCTTAAATTTAGAGTACTTGAAACTATTATGTAAATCCAATCTGAAACTGTCTGTCATTGAGGACTTCATTTCTTACCTGAGCTACATTTTAAAAGGAACATGTGGTGATGATTGAGAAAATCCTTGAAGAGTATTTTCTTAAAGTAGAAAAGAAATGACACAGATAGTTTAAAGTGTCTGCTGAGAGAAACAGCTCAATGAGTCTTTTGTGAATATAATGGGTTCATAGTTCTTCACTTCCCCAGAAGTACAAGCTGAGACAAATAAAGTGTGGCAACTATTTCACTTGGAAAATGATTCTAAGAACATTGCTAGGGCAATAGGGGAATGAATCAGTAAAGCAAGAAATGCATAAGGGTTAAGAAAAATACCACTGTGGATCACCAGAGTTCAGCTCTGTTTGAGAATTTCTGAAAAAAAAAAAAACTAGCCAGACTGATCACAGTATGGGGAAAGGGTGATCTTTTCTCATTGACTAATGTGTCATGAGTTGAAGACAGCTTCCAAAAGCCATAATTCCCATGATTCCCAGTTGGACTTTGCTTCCAGAGAAGATTGAGTGACAGACAAAGTCCTTAGGCCAAATTTGATAGCTGTGATATAATTTGGAATTTGAATTAGGTCTCATGGAAGAAGATCTAGTAATATATTGATTCCACCTTACACTTAAAGCAAACAAAAAATAATAATTATAATGTGAGAAATGTGGATGCAATGAAAAGTTGTTATATGAGTAATTTTGCATACTTTGCATAACACCAGGTAAAAGATTTTAAGTAATAACGACAAAAGAACCTATATACAACAGCAAATGTTGTGATCACTTTGTTTCCTTTATTGTATATGAAGTCATTCTGTTTGAGTGCTCTCAGAGTCATTGTCAGTATGTTACTGGTCCACCATAATGAAAGGAATCTTTGTTATAATTAAAATACACTAACGCAATCACGCATTAATAAGATTGGTTAGGATTCTTCTTTCCATTCTGCAGAAGCTTTCTGATCTCGCTGCACTAGGAACATAAGATTGACATTCTAGCTCTATTAAAAGAATAAATGCATGAAATTAATTTTGCTTCCCCCATGCGATTGCATTCATTATAAATAAAGCTAATTTTATTCCTTTTCTTCCAAGCTCTTCCAGTCGTTTTTGGAAGAAAATGCTCTGAAGGAGCAAATTAGATATGTAAGTTCAAAATTGCACTTCATTTAGTATTTATGTTGTTGTAGTGGATTAATAAATTTTCTCAATTCTTACAGCATTGTGCAGCAGGTTTTGTTAATACCATCGGCTCTTGGGAGGCATTTTCTAATAAATGTGCTGATGACACCGCATGGAGGATACCTGAAGGGTTTTGCTAGATTCTGAAATACAGTTGTTAGTATTTAAAGAAAGCCTAAAATAGTCATGTACCCTTAAGTGGAGGGTTTTTTTTCCTTATTCCTCTGTGATAATATTGGATAGTAACTGACAGTGACAGAATTTATTATTCTTCACTCTTCTAGAGCCTAACTTCTTACAAGAGTTCAATGAACATCATTGATCATCTCTACACGTTGACAAAGTAGCTTTGAACACTTATTCCAGGATATTAATGATCAAATAATGAATTGCTCTCCGTTGAGGTGACATTAGTGGATCATTTAGTGAGATACTTAAGGAACTGTATTAAACTACATTTTCCGAGAAATTAAGTGCAAACAATAGCATGTATATGTGTGTGTGTGCATGTGTGTGTGAGTTAATAGTTTGATTTCTATTCTTGAGTGCATGATCTACATAAAATGGGCTCCATAGGGTTTGTTTGGTTTTATTTTTTGTTGTCTTTTGGGGATCTACAGTTTAGTGGTATTTTTTGTCATTTTACTTGTTTGTTTGCTTTGTGTTGCTTTTATTTTCTTAATTTTGGTTTTGTTGTTGTATCTGTTGTTTGTTTCTTTTGAGAAAGAATTTAAAGTTGGGTGAGTAAGAATGGGGAGCATATCTGGAAATAACTTTTGAGAGAGGTATAATATGAACAAAATTTATTTAAATTTAAAAAATGTTTGAAATAATATAATTTTTAATATTAAAAATATGTACAAAAATAAATAAAAATAACTAGTTTGCAACTCTTGTACTTTAATATTGATGTGACTGCACAGAGCATATGTAAACCATATCATAACACTTTCAATTAGCTTGCTCATAATTTAATCAAATATATCTTATATTTAAATCCATAAATTAAACTAAATAGTGCTCTATATGGTGGTAATTTGGTCTAAATTTTTCTGAATTGACACTTACATAGTCTATAAATAGAAAACTAGAAAGTTTCTATTCTCATCAAAGAAAGCAAGTCAGCTAAGCAAAGAATGATAAGAAATCATAAAGTCATATTGCAGAGACAACCATACAACTGAAGATATAAAGAGGGCTGCACATGCATACAAATTGTGCCTGTTCATGTGTGACTGATCACATTGACACACACTATACACGCTGCCATGTGTCTACATAGACATGGATACTGTTTCTTTTACTTTCATTTATTTACTTACTAATGGTTATACATTTTATTTTTTACTTTAATTAAAATGAAATTGCATCAATTTGTCCCTTCCTTTTACTCTCTAATATCTGATTTCGATTATTGCAGGACAGCTTCATTCTTTTCTCAACTCTCTGTCCTGTTGTAATATTTTAAATTGCTTATTATTATTATTATTAACATTATTATTATTAATTACTGCATGCTGTATGCCAGTGTACAGACAACATTAAAGGCATGTTAATGTCACAATCTGGTTATTGTGTAGAAATGACAACTTCTTTTGGGAGATGTTTCTCTTCTTCGACCAAGGGTTTCTTGGCTCAGACCCCCATCTGCAGGCATAAACCACAGCTACTTTTTCCCTCTGACCTCTTTTTTTGCCCATTTTGTGTATTTTTAAAGTCTGAGTTTCCCAAAAGGCATATTTCTTCTTTGTCTGAGGATGTCCTGCTTCATTCTCCTAAGTGTTAGCATTACTGATGAAGTCGGATTGCATTTATTTATCAAGCTTTTCCATTCTGCCAGTAATTGAAAACGCCTTATCTCTTTTTTGTCCTTATTATTTCTTTCTTCTATTTATTGTAAGATAAAAAATTAATAAGTGAGACCTGGTGACACTAGAAAACTTCTGTACAACCAACAACACTATCATTTCTACAAAGAAGTAGCCAACAGAGTTAGAAAGAAAACTTTACCAATTATCAACTGACAGATGGTTTGTATGTACAATAAAGAAATTAAAAAAAAAATTAACACCAAGAAAACAAATAACCCAATTAAAAATGAGATATAGTCCTAAACACAGAAAATTCTCAAAAAATAAAACTCGAGTGAGTGGCTAAGAACCATATTTTAAAGTTTCAGCAGTAATAATCAGGGAGTGGAAAATTAAAATTGCTTTCAATTTTTCTTCTCCCCAAGTCAGCTATTTACTTTCAATTTTTTTAAAATTTTTAAAATTTTTTTCCTTTTTTTTTAATTGTTAGAAGAAAAATTTACATTTACTCCCCTTGTTCCC
>JAQHUG010000293.1:2065590-2089564 GCA_028555095.1 Dicrostonyx torquatus
TTCTTTAAAGGAGTTTTTCACCTCTTCTTTTATGGACTCTATCATTTTCGTAAAGCTATGTTTAAAGTCGATTTCTTCTACTTCTTCTGTATTAGTTTGCTCAGATCTCCTTTTTGCATAAATGCTGGATTCTGGTGTTTTTATGTTGCTTTTCAGGTTGTTAGAGTAAATCTTGGATTGGTGCCTGCCCATTTCTTCCTCTCCAGGTGGATCAACTAGTAGTAGATAGTGGTTACTTTGCTTGGTCTGAGGGGATTGCTCTGTTCCACTTCAGTAGGAGGGAAGTCTTCTATTTCTTTCTTTTTTTCTGTTTTAGTAGTCATACAATATAGATTTGTACATTTCTCATTTGTTTGTAGGTTTTCTATTGTTTCTGCTGTTACTGAAGTGACCTTTAATCCTTATTGTCTGATAGAATAGAGGGGGTTGTTTTCAGTTTTCTCATATATGTTGAAACTTGCTTTATGACTGAGTACATGCTCATTGTTAGAGAAAATTCTGTTTGACCTGAGAAGAGGCTATACTCTTGTGTTTGGTTGAAATACTCTATAGATATATGCTAGATCAAATCGGTTTATTATATCAAGTAGCTCTAGTATTGTTCTGTTTATTTTTTGTTCTGGAAGACATATCGGTTGGTGAGAGTTGGGTATTGAAGTTTTAGTTATCAATGTGTGATGATCAATGTGTGATGATCAATGTGTGATTTAAGGTTCAATAATATGTTGGGTTTTTTTATAAACATTGATGCCCTTACATTTTAAGACATGTACATTAAGTATTGAAGCATGAACTTGATGGACTTTTCATTTGATGGGACTGAATTGTCCTTCCCCATCCTTCTTGATTAATGTTGGTTTGAAGTTAATTTTGATTGCTATTTTAATGGCTACAGCAGCTTGTTTTTTATGTCTATTTTCTTGAAATGCATGTTTCTAACACTTTTACAGTTTGGTAATGTTTATCTCTTATGGTGAGTTATGACTCTTAGGTGAAACAGAAAGATAGATACTGTTTCTATTTCCATTTTGCTAGTTTGTGTCTCTTTATTAGGGAATTAGATTCATTGATACTGAGTGATATCCATGATCAATGACTGTTATTTCTTGTTTTTCTTGCTGTTGTTGTTGGTGATAATAGTGGTAGTGGTTTGTGTGTGTGTGTGTGTGTATGTGTGTATTTGTTTCCCTTCTATTGTTTTTTCTTGTTTGTTATTATTTTCTGTACTTTCATGTGTATAGATAACATCATTGGGATAAAATTTCTCCTCTAATATTTTCCCCAGGGGAGAATTTATGGTAATATATGATTTTATGTTGACTTTATGATCTTGTTTTCTCATTCTTTGTGATTGATAGTTTTGTTGGGCCTAGTAGTCTGGGCTGGAATGTGTGTTTTCTTAAAGGTTACAAGAATTCTTTTCAGGCCCTTCTGATTTTTAGAGTCTCTACTGAGATGTTGGAAGTAATTTTAATAGATCTGCATTTACATGTTTCTTGACTTTATCCCTGAAGCTTTCAGTATTCATTCTTTGCTCTGAATATTCAGTGTTTTGACTATAATATGCCATAATATGCCAAGAGGGGGTTTCTTGTCCAATACATTGCATGCATGTTCTTTATCTTCTTGTACTTTCATATGCATGTCCTTTTTTAAGTTAGGAGTTTTTTTTATATGATTTGGTAAAAATAATATTTGGGCCTTTGAGCTGGTGTTCTTCTCTTTCTGGTGTTTCTATTATTGTTATGATTGGTCTTTTCATAGTGTCCCAGATTTCCGAGATATCTTGTGCCAGAAACATTTTAGATTTAATATTTTCTTTGGTAGATGTATCTCTATCTTCATTGTAAATCAATGACTGAAATTCTTTCTTCCATATTTTATATTCATATTTTGTGATGCTTGAATCTGTGGTTCTTGTTTACTTTCATATATTTTTTTATTTACACTTAATTTTCCAAACTTTTTAACATCCTTTATTGCTTTTATTTCCATTTTCAGATCTTCAGTTTCCTTCAGCTGTCTGTTATATTTTGTTACCTTTTTTTTCTGGGTTTTATCATTTCCTTCAATTGTTTATTTATGGTTTCCTGAAATTTTTAAGTGATTTATTCATTTCGTCTATAAGGTCATCCATTATCTTCATGAAGACGGTTATAAGGTAGCTATCTTGTGTTTGCTTGTTGGTATATATCAGATTTGCTGTATTAAGAAATGCAGAGTTCTGGTGGTGACACATTGCCTTAACTGCTGCTTATAGCATCCTTTTGCTCACCTTTAGGCATCTGCATTTAAGAGCTGAGTAACACACCTTTATGCAAATTGACATTTTCCTTATCCATTTTCTAATTAGGGAACATTTAGACTTTCAGTTTCTATTATGAGAAAATCAGATATGAACATAGCTGAGCAAGTATTTGTGTTAGGTTAGAGCATCCTTTAGGTATTTGCCTGAGAGTGATATTGCTGGGTCTAGAGGTAGACTGGTTCCCAGTTTTCTGAGGCACTGCCGTATTGATTTCCACAGTGTTGTACAATTTTGCAATCCCATCAGCAATAGAGAAGTGTTCTCCTTGCTCCAAATCCTCACCAACATGACCTGTAACATTTGTTTTTGATCTTAGCTATCCTGACAGGTGAAAAATGGAATCTGAAAGTAGTCTTTATTTGCAATTCATTTATGACTAAAGATGTTGAATATTTCTTTACGAATTTTGTGTAGGATAATAAATATGGGTCTATTTACATCTTTTATATGCAGAAATCCAGTTTGAAATTATTAATCCACATTTGCATTATTACAAAAAGTTAAATGCATTTGAGAAAGAAATATATATCTTTTCTCTGTCATAAGGCACGATACTGAAATGTACTAAATAAGCATTATTCCTACATTGAATAATTTTTAGAAAATTATGCACCTATTTGACATTGGCTTAAAAATACATTATATAAAATATACTCTAATTTTAAGTGGTTTAATCTTTTGTAATTAAATTCATTTATTAAAATAGTTCTAATAAAACAAAAATGACTGTGTTATTTAAATTGACATAAATAGCTTGCTTTTATAAAGTATAGATATTTTGATCCCTATTACATATTTTCCAAACTTTATATATTTTCCAGATAGTAAACCTGTCTCTATATTATATTAATAAAAATATTATTGATGGCACTTATGATATTGATACAAAGCCACATCTATAAATCAAACACTACACACTGATTCAGACCATGAATCCCTCTCTTGTCTCTTAATTTGAGACACTGTCACTAAGGGGCTCTACATGACCTTGAACTCCCTCTGTAACTCAGGACTGTGCTTTTTTCAAACAGACCACAAAGCCCACCTGAATGGCATATTTGCCTAAGAGAGCTCGAGAAGTTTAGCTAGCTTTTAGAATTATTGCAATGACAGAATTTCCATGCAAAAATTTCAGTGAAATTGACCTTACTTTTTCATGTTACAGTTACACAGATGTAGGAACAAGTTATTTTTCTTACTATTCATTGTATGTGTGTATATACATATATGTGTGTGTATAAATGTACATATATTTATGTATAATATGTGCATGTATATGTATGTACATTACTACTTATTTTCCATTTATTTTTTGACAAAGTGCAAATGGAGCTAGGATATGCATCACAAATCTTTATTTGTGGAAAAGAAGAGCAAAAGGACTGAATGCATCTGGTTTTCAGTTTAGCCTTTTCCCACACCTGTGTTTTCAAGCCCCTGGCAGAACAGCAATTTCCCAAATAGTAGGAGGTAAAAATGTATGTCTAAAGGGCTTATAATGAAAAGAAAAGTGGGATGTGTATTAGTGAACACAAAATCCACAGAAATACTGCATATACAACTGATTTAGAGACAGTCAAGCAAGCAGTGTGAATTTACGACTGAATATTTTTCAGTGTAATTATCCGTATTGAGCTAATTACAGACTCACGAACCACTCACTTATGTAAATTTCAGTGGCTCACAATGCAACAATATATTTTAAGAGGATAGAGAATATTTAGAAGAACATGGTATATTCCTTGGACTATCCCACCCATGAATCTATGCAGTACACTCATCAAAGTAAGTAAAGCACTTTAAAACAGAGACCAAGTTAGAATTCAAGAGATCAGTTACATGGATACTGCACAGTTATAGATAGTCGTAAAGTCATACATTTTCTTGGAATGTGGTCCTTTACAGAATCTGAAAGTTTTATTTGATTTAATTTGTATCTTGCATTGACCCTGAAATGTCCCTTAAGGACATCATCTATTAAGGCAAATTCTTTTAAGCAACAGTTTACAGTTGCAGTGTCATATATCTGATTTTAAAAATAATGTCTCATTTAGATTTTTAATAATTTTAATAAAATGTGACAAATACACTAATGCAATCCTTTCTGTTTTATTTGATTCTTGCATATTTTCTATTCTTACTTATGATTATAATGACATATTTGGAATTGATGTGTACTCATTTTAATGAAAATGACTACTTAAAATTTAAAAAAAAGAAGAGCTCAATTTTATTAATTCCCATGAATTTGTATTAATGATATTCTTTCCCTGAAAAAGAATTTACTACACAATAATGTCCCTACCATCTCTGTTTTCAATGTTTGCCAAATTATTAAACACACATCTAAATTTTTTATTATCACTCCTATTGATATGTATTGGTTTGATTTTATTTGGGATTATATTTATAAGGATTTTCCTATGGTTTGTTTCTATTTTGTATTGATTTTGAAGGATACCTTGTAACCATTTAGGACCTTTGACTTGAGTGCTGACCAATTTGACCTCAAATTTGAGATGATACTCTTGACTTCCTCCCTAGTTCTGGAACTTTAAGACTACATATATCTAAATTTTCTATTGTTTTGAAAAGGGTTGTAAATAGGAAGAACAATAAAATTCACAGTTACTTATTATACTATGGCTATGGCTCAATTCTGTAATTTCTTTGTTTTATTTATAACAAAATGCCTTACAATATTTCACCAAGTGAATACATATTACTTTAAAATATCTGAGTTTCATATAAATTAAGAGGATAACTATCATATTTGTAAAAATTTTAGAAATCTTCCCTTTCTTCTATCTTCCTGGTTTTCTGTCTTCGTGTTTTTCTATGCTATTATCTTCAAAAATGTCTGTGTCAATATCAAGTATGTAACCATATAATAAAAAAAAGATATACTAAAAACAAGTACACCATTTTATTATCACATATTAAATTAAACTTTGTTTCCTTTCAATTATTTTACACAACTGTATTAGCAAATCTAATTTGATTTCCATAATGCAAAAATATTAAGGTTTCTGATTGGATAAAATTAAAAATGAGATATTTACTTTAGAAGACCTAACAATAAAGAGTCTATGATAAAGAAACAGACAATATCTTGAGATTTCAATGCTCAAGATCTGACGGACTAAACAATAAACAGCAAGTGTTATCCAAAAGGAAATGAATTTCAGTGCTAAGGGGACAAAGGCACATAAGGATCTCATAAAGCATAAGAAAAGAAAGGTCCAGTTTTAAATGACAGGAATATGGTCAGAGACTAGAGAGAAAATGGAGAAAAACAGGAGATGAAAATTCCAGGGAAGTTGATATTAAAAATGACAAGTAAAATAAACATGGAAGATGTGCCTTAGACACAGATTTCACTAATTAAACATTGATAGACAATGCCTAAACACACATCCAATTTATAAACACTACATTTATGCTAACATACATTCTTAAGCAAAAATTCTAATTGTTTTAAAAATCATGGCTTGATATAACTATGCATGAAACAAATGTTATACATACCTTATAAAATATATTCACCAAAAATAACTTTCCATATTCTTATAGTATATGCAGTGTTTTATAGAAAAACAAAATACATAGACAAATAAATAGATTTTAAAAGAGGAAGAGAGTGTAAGAGAGACAGAGATATATAAACAAATTATAGATCAATTGTAAAATTTTATAATATTTATTGATATATATGTAATGTATCTACCATATGTGTGTGTGGTAGATGGCAGATAGATTAATGATAATTAAGAAAAAATACAGGAAATTAACTGAAGTTTATTAAGACAATGTCCCATGTAGACTGCATTTTGTAACACATAAAATCAAAAAAAAAAAGAGAGAAAAAGAAAAACTAGTGAAGAAATAGTCTTTAAAAACTATGAAAATAATAATAATAATCATAAATCAAAATCTGTGGCTCGGGACCTGAAATGCAAATCTCCCTTTTTATCAGAAAATTCTAGACGCAAAAGCACTGTTACCCAAAGTTAGAACAAAAAATGCTATTGTCCAGACTCGAAGAGAGAATTAGTTTGTCCTGCTTCCTCCAGTATGTTTCATCTGGCCCTGGCAAGATCGATGAGCATGAGTTTCCTTTCTCATTAATCTCATCTAAAAGCTGGAATATGCTCCTCATTCAGAAATAATGTATAACTTCTCATTGATCAGTCATAATCCAGTTTTATAGATGCACCAGATTAACCGTCATTTCCCAGAAGTCAATGAGTCCCACCCTGAATTTTATTTAAAAGTTGAGTTGTGTACAGTTTTGTGGTAATTTAGATTTGAGGTAGGGGCATATTAGCTACATGATTTGAAGTCTCTGCCTCTGACAAATAAGGAAACAGTTACTTCGTTACTTTCATGTACAGGCATAAACTAGAGGAAAAAAAGACCACAGGCCATGAAAACTGACAAATCCACTGGTCAGAAGCAGTGAGCAGGAAAACAAGAGAAAAGTCTGAAATGCTTTTGATATAATCAGAAATGTTATTTGTACTTAAATATGTGAAATGTAGGACATTAAAACATTGAGAGTGTAAACAAATTCTCTTACATAAACACACATTAGCGATACCTCATATAGTCTTGGGGTTAAAATAATTCTCATTAGTAAGGATAATTTACTCTGAAGAAATATTTCTAGCATGTGCTGAAAGAAAACAAAATTTCTATTTTTCTCATATTTCTTTTCCTCCACTCCAGGACTTAGAAATTAATTGCTATCCAAGAACATAAAACAATTATCTGATTAACAACCCAGGTGGCTTTACTAAATTCAGGTCAGTCGTTCACCAATATCCAAGGAAGCAGTATATTCAGATTGTTGCCAGAAGATACTGTTACACTTACATTGAGTGTTCCTTTACAACAGAGAGAAAAAGGAACAATGTATAACCTCTCCTGTCTACAGACTTACTTCTCTCAGACTCTCAAAGGCAACATCGTGGTTGAGATCCAGAATGCTAGGAAACTTCATGCTATGTGTTTGCTTCTTTTATTTCTTTTTCTCTCCCTTTTCTTTTTTTCCTTTCTTTTGGCATTAAATTTTGCAATGTAAGCATTGAGCTTTGCTGGACATTACTGTCTATTGGTACTAGATGTCTTTAAAGGATCACTGATTTAAAAACCTGGCACTCCAAGTGAGCTCAGCATCTGAGTTTCTTGCTAAATGTGTCTTATGTACTTGACTTTGTTTTTTCAGTGCTTGGAATTTCTGTGTATGAAAAATATTCTAATTCCCTCTCACTGGATACATTACTTACTTTATTCTGTCTAAATCTTTATCTTAAATACAAAATTCTCTTGAGAGTAAAGCCCCTTGTCCAGCTCATGCTATTCCCACCTACCAAGATAACCACATAGGGCAAGCCTACTTCAGGTTCCAACTTCTGGGTCTACAGGAAAGGAAAACAGACTTGTTCCTAATGCTTTGTTGTGCTCAACTGACTGAGGGTGCCCCTTACAGGATCTTGGCATATCAAGTTGAGCAGGACCAAGCTCCTTCCCTTCTTAATATAAATGGAGGAGGAGTATATGCATGGCAGTAAGGTGAGGAAAGAAATGGGAGAAGAGGAGGGTGGGGAAACTCTGGTTGGTATGAAAAATAAATAATAAAAAAATCAGGATTGTGGTTAGTTCAAGAATAATGATGGGGCTGGAGAGATGGCTCAGCGGTTAAGAGCATTGCCTGCTTTTCCAAAGGTCCTGAGTTCAATTCCCAGCAACCACATGGTGGCTCACAACCATCTGTAATGAGGTCTGGTGCCCTCTTCTGGCCTGCGGGCATACACACAGACAGACTATTGTATACATAATAAATAAACAAATAAATATTTCAAAAAAAAAAGAATAATAATGATCTAAGAATTTTAAGTCATTTATTTTTAGGTAGTAGAACATGGAGGAATACAAATATATCTAAAATAAACAGAACATCTAAATGAAGACTGTGGTTAGAAAAGTATGGAGGCCGCTCTCTTCTCAGTACTTGTTGCTAGAGTCTTCTGTGTGCTTCCCTCAGCAGTGCAATGCTGAGCATAGTATTCATAGAGTCTACTATTGTTGAGAGTACTTTTTAAAAATTTATTAGATTTTGTAAAAAAAAAAAAACAAGTTCCCACTCCCTCCCCTCCTCCCATTACCTCAACACACCCTCCCACTCCACCCCCATCCAATCCTAAGAGAGGGTAAGGTATATTGCTTTGTGGAAATCAAGGCCCTCCTTACTATATCTAGGCTGAGTAAAGTATACATCCAAAGAGAACAGGATCCTAAAAAGCCAGTACTTGTACTAGGGATAAATCCTGATGCCCCTGCCAATGGTCCCTCAGTCTGCCCCAGACATGCAACTGTCAACCACATTCAGAGGAACTAGTTTGGTCCTATGCTTGTCCCTTGTCACCCTGGCTGGAGTTGGTGAGCTCCTATTATCTCAGGTAAACCATTTAAGTGGGTGAACCCATCATGGTCTTGACCTCTTTGCTCATAATCTCATTACTTTCTCTCTTCAACTGGATTTTGGGAGCTCAGTCCCATGCTCTGATGTGAGTCTGTCTCTTTTTCCATCAGTTGCTGGATGAAGGTTTTAGGGTGATATTTAAAATATTTATCAGTTTGACTACAGGACAAGTCCAGTTCAGGCACCATCTCCTCTATTGCCTAGGGTCTTAGCTGGGATCATTCTTGTAGATTTCAGGGAATTTCTCTAGAGCCAGATTTCTTCTAACGCTATAATGGCTCCCTCAATCAAGATATCTTTTCCTTGCTCTCATCACTGTCCTTCCTCCATCTCAACTATCCTATCCCTCAAGTTCTTCACAACCTTCCCCTTCTCTCCTCCTCTTTCCATTCTATGCTCCCTTCACCCTGCCACCCCCATGCTCCCTGAGCTCCAAAATATATAAAGAACTCAAGAAATTAGACATTAAAATTCTAAATAACCCAATTAAAATGGGGTACTGAACTAAACCAAGAATTCTCAACAGAAGAATTTCAAATGGCCAAAAGACAATTAAGGAAATGTTCAACATCCTTAGCCATCAGGGAAATGTAAATCAAAACAACTCTGAGATACCATCTAACACCTGTCAGAATGGCTAAGTTCAAATCCACGAATGATAGCTTATGCTGGAGAGGATGCGGAGAAAGGGGAACACTTATCCATTGCTGGTGGGAATGCAAACTTGTATAGCCACTTTGGAAATCTGTATGATAGTTTCTAAGAAAATTGGGAATCAATTTACCTCAGGATCCAGCAATACCATTCTTGGGCATAAGCCCAAAAGATGATCAATAATGCTGCAAAAGCATTTGTTCAGCTATGTTCAAAGCAGCATTATTTGTAGTAGCCAGAACTTGGAAACAACTGCAACAGAAGAATGGATAAAGAAAGTATGGCACATTTACACATTAGAGTACTACTCAGTGGTATAAAACAATGATATCTTGAATATTCATGTAAATGAATGGAATTAGTAAACACTGTACTGAGTGAGGTATCCCAGACCCAAAAAGATGAATATGGTATGTATTAACTCATTAGTAGATTCTAACCACAAACAAAGGATATGGAGCCTATAGTTCATGATCCTTGCGAAGATAATAATAATAACAACAACAACAATAAGGTGAACCCCCAAAAATCATATATAGATCCACCTGAAAATTGGAAACAACAAGATTGCCTGTTGAGAGTGTTTTATACTGTAGAGCATACTGTCTCTGATCATTATGCTGCCTTAAGAGTAAGCCATGTTTTCAATAGTTTGTGTTACAAATATTACTAAGAAATGTATTACACAAATACATTCCAACCACCCCTTTCATAATCTTCCTTAATCTGTAGTAATATAAAAATTTAAATGATTGCATATGAATATATGTATATATGTGTATATATATACATATATATATATATGCATTTTCTCTATGTTTAGAGCATCTAAATTTTGTAAATGTTCAGGCCAAGGCAGCAGTCACTCAAACTTGGATCTATGCACGGCACAATGCAGAAAAATGGAATTTGACAATATTGTTCACCACTATTGAATATAGGGGCAGACATGTTAGTGAAATGCTAAAATACAGTAAATGTATTTTTCTTCCTTTCATTTTTAATTTATTCTTCTCTCATACAATGCATTTCTTCCATATATTTTTTCTTCCCTCCACTCCTCCAAGTTTCCAACTACCTCACCTCTCCCCAAATCCACTCCTTAATTTTCTTTCAAAAAAAGAGCCGACCTCCTACAGATGTGAACCAAAAACATCATAAAAAGATGTAATAAAAATAGATACAAACCCTTATAAAGGCTGGATATGGCAACCCAGTAAAAGAAAAAGGGTCCCAGAAGTAGGCAAAACATTCAGAGACACTCCCACTCCCACCATTAGGAATCCCACAAAAACACAAAACTAACAACCAAAATGTATATTCAGAAGACCTAGCTGAGGTCCATATAGGCTCTGTTCAAAACTCTCTCAGACTATAGGAACCACTCAGCTTGCAAAGTATTGCTCAGCACTTACAAGGCTACTTGGTCATAAACACAATGAAGAAAGAGGAGGAAAAAGAAAAAAAAGTAGAAAGAGGCAGGGGAGGAGAAAGAGAAAGAAAGGAAGGAAGGAAAGAAGGAAGGAAGGAAAGGAAAGGGGAATAATTGAGAGAATTAACATGGACCCAGTAAATGTTGCTCCACACTTCCAATTCTAATTACCAGGAATGTTTAAATACACGATATGAGAATTCCAACACCCAATAATTGAAATTCATAAAATATATTAACTTAGCATATTACCTAACACCAAACTGTCTGTGTTTTGAGTCTCTTTTTTCCATTTAAGAAAAATCATGTTATTACTTTTATTTTCATTAAGATGATATTGTTATGTGTATAGAGGAAAACCAAAGCTTCTATTTTAAATTTACCTATGAATAGAGGAATGTATTGATGTTTCCAGTGTCATTAGAACTGCAAGACAGTTCTAAGGTTTAATGAATCCCTTTTATTTCTGTACAGATTGTTGCTTTCTACAATGCATCTCAGTAAAATGAGTGAAGTTCCTGATGCTGGCTAGGACCCACTCAAGTTGTTGTATAACTCAAGAATAAAATCCTCAGTCTCTGTGAAATTAGAAAACACACGGTGGCACATCTTACTGCTAAGGGTTATGCTGAGGTGCCAATGTGTTATTAGCCAGAGATGGTGCTTGCCAAGAACTACAATAGTTCAATTGTCAGCACAGGCACCTGCATCCAATTGCTTGAAGTAATATTACCTCCTTCTCCAATTACTCACAGATTCTTGACCATGTTCCATCTTATTCAGTGAAAATTATCCCTGCCCTCATCTTTTCCCTCAAGCAGATAGTTCCCATGATGAAGGTATTGCCAATTTAACCCGAATCGCACTAAATGTGTGCTTGATCTGTCACAGCTGATTTACTTAGAGAGAAAGCTATGATTGGATGGAAGCAAAACCAAAAAGTTCATTATCTTTCCCTTCCAGGCTTCGCTTGCATCTCAATTTGTTCTTCCTTATACATAGGGAACATCTTCAAATGAAGCAATAGGGCAGATGCTCATGACATATTGACTAGGAGATAAAGGCATGGCCATTCCTTCCTCCCTTTATTCATTGCAGCACGAAAAGGAAGAGAAAGCCACAAATGCCCTGAGATATGGTTCCAATTATAATTCCTCTGCCTACATCTGCAAAGACCATGTACTCTTTTAGGACTTAATCATTGCCTCTGGCGTGATGATATGCACTGCCAGGTGCTCTTTTAATGTACAAGAAATGGTTTCCTGCCAGGCATCTTCCTGTGTAGCTTAGGCAGCGTGAATAGCACTGCATAAGTGGAGAAGGGTTATCACGTAGATAGAAGCTTCGTGAGACAATGTTCTTAACTTATTATTAAGAAGTTTCTAGGAACCTTTCAAGCAATCTGATCACCAAGAACGTGTGATTATTTGTTTGAATTAAAGGAAAATATTACACAGGCACAAAGTAGTTTTGTTCAGCAATGTGTTAGCATTACATACCCTATTAATAGTAGTCAAGGTGGTTCTGTTAGCCAAATATCCTACCATCATCTCCTTGCTTACAGCAAAACATAGACTTAAAACATAACAGAATACTTGCATCATTGATAAAAAGGGTCTTTAAATAACTATGACTTAAATGCACTTTAAAGTAATTTAGTACCTTTAAAGTAACAAGTGTACATCTTTCTGAAAATACTTTCAACATATCTAATGGCCACATTTATGAGCTCATGTTTTGTGATCCATAAATGTAAGGATCCATTGCCAGTGATAGGGTTGTTATCAGTATTAAGTATTTGTGCTGGGAACACAGAAGGCCACATAGAGATAGATTCCTAATCCTGAAAAATCTTACTACTATAAAATAGCATATTATGTGTAATTTAAAAATCAACATTGGAATAAAGGAAAGATGTAATTTGAGAATTATGTGAAATTTTACTGAACTATAACAACAAAACATATTTTCAAAATAAAAAATGATTCCAGAAAAGATAACTAATGATAATGATTTTATTCAAAAGACATGCCATAATCATCCTGAAAGATAAGAATGGATAATTTAAAACCAAGGAATTCAGGATTTTACTATAACTTTCTCTAATAATTTCCACATCACGAAGAAACTAGGGATTAATTGGGTGGGACTAGCTCTGATAGCAATTATTGTCAATTTAATCCTTTTAGAGTTGGAGTGACAGCATGGCATTGACTTTATTGTGGGTTTAAACCACGTGAAGGGTTTGTGCCAAGTGTTGATCACACTGTTTGCCTTAGAAGTCCTCCTGAGCCCAGAAAGTGATTTCTGGGCTAGACTTTTGTCCTAGAGCATATTTTTCTAACATCCATTGAGAAAATCCCATTGCTGATGAAATAAATAAATGAAAGCTTTGCTTCTCAAAGAAATGAGATATCAGAAATTAAAGGAACAGAATGTGAGCTACGTTCCACTCCTATTGTCAGTCTTGCTTCACATTGATACAGACATAACCAGAGTACATCAACAAATGGGACGTACTCAATATACAAACCACTTTGATTTACCTATCATCCTACTTGTAATGAGGATTATTTTTAAAAAGAAAATTTCAGAATACTGAATAAAAAGATTATTTCATGGAAGGGGATTTGAAAAAAACCAAACAAACAAAATATTGTTTCAAATTTCTAGTGACTAGAAAGAACATATGTGCCTATCACTGCATATAAAAACATTTGCTTCAAATGCCACATTTAAATCAAAAATAATTACTTCAAAATGTCTGTATTCGTCCTACAAAGTTGTTGCTGCTGATGCTTGAATTCTGAGGCGCTGGGTCAGCTGGTTGGCTGACTGGAAGCTTGCGCAGCAGAAAGAATGTGATTGCATTTTCATTCCTTTAAAATAATATTTCCATTGCTTTCTGGGTCTAACAATGACATAGACATCACTAAGTATGAAATAAGTATCAAGAAAGATGGGCTTCTTGCAAAGTAATGATGCCTCTTAACATAATGGTAATTAAGATGTGTTGCAGTGTAGGCTGGTGCATGAATGCATGTGGTGGACATTTTTAGGAACGGTCATGGGATATGAACATGAGAAGCTTCTAATTCTCCATCATGATGCTAGATTACATTTATCCTTAAAATGCCTACTGTACATGTAGGGACTTGAAGAAGAAATGCATTTGCTATCAGAACGAAAGCTTACATCACAACTACTGGAATTAAATCTTCTGTGCTTCACTTGTCTCATATCTGTCTTTAATATTGTCATTTTATTATAAGAGTGGAAGAAATTATCTCACTTTTGGATAGTAAAATTATACAAATGATTATACTGCTCTTGACTGGCAACCCCCTGCAGTGTTACTTTATATTTTTGCCTCCTTCCAAACATATGAACAACAATAAAGTTCTTTCCACTTACAAATGTTATCATTTTTGGTTGCTATATCTCATTACTATGTATGTTCTACCCCCAAATTGCTAGTATATTAGTAAAGGACTTTACCACTCCATAAAGAATTCCAAGGAAAATTAAACAATTTTTGTTATAAATGTATATCATTTGCTCAGTACTGGCATAACTGTTATGTAGGAAGACAGAATATTGAAAATTCCTATCACAGTCATGTTAGAATCTTTCACTTTCTCATTCATTTTCATAAAAGAACGTGCTATTGCATCAGATGCATGAGTTTCTTTAAAAAGACCTATGTCTGCTTATTTACATGCCTTTCTTCTCTATTTTTTTGAACTTTATATATTTGATGTGTCCTCTCACCTACACCCTAATTCTTTTCAAATAATGTATTCTTTATTCTATGAAAATTGTGTAATTTATATAGTATATCAATATCATACATATCCTTTCACCATCATTGTCCTTCAACTCTTCCAAATGCCTCTAATTCATGACCTCCCCAATTTCATAGCTGCCTTTCTTTTTTCCCTTTTCCTTTTTGACATCATTCTATTAGACTATTGACTTTTGATAAATTTATAAATTATTTTTCTTTTTTAATATGAAAGTTGCATTCAAACTTCTAGTTACTTTTGTTAACTAAAGACATATAACTCACAGACCTTGAAAGAACCCAACTGCATACAGTGCCTTTCTCTACCAGTTACAAAGGAAGGCTGAAAATCTGCCATGCTCAGCATCACTTAGTACACCCAAATGGCCAAGCACGCTGTTCAACCCTGGCATCACCCTCTTTCTGATCTTTTCTGGTTGGAAACCAGCAATTTAAACTTCCCTCTTATTTGCTTCAGTAAGTTTTGTCTTAACTCCACTTACTGTAATTTAAAGTGAGGTATTCCTTATGTGCTTATTGTCACGGATGCAAATATTCTTTGAAATTGTAGAAATACAGGCTATAAATAAAATGAATGAAAGACAGCCTTAGAGACTGTTGGGACATCTCCAGAAAACTAACTGAGAAATTTAAGTGCTACAGCACTGGGTAAAGTCTTAGAAAGAAAAGATAGGATGGATGGATGGATAGACAGACAGACAGACAGACAGACAGACAGATAGATAGATAGATAAGAGAGAGAGAATTTTAAGGTAGATCATTAATGCAGGTATACACATATCAAATGATTATGTAAAAGAAAATTATTCCATAATTCAGCATTTTATATTCAAATGCATATCTTCCATAGAACCCTTAAAATTCTGTGAATAAATGTATAAAATGATATCTTCATTTTTCTGTTATCTAAAACACAATAAAGCATGTAAAAACATTATCTCTGTGGAATTTAAAACCCTGTTTTTAGAGTATAGAAATATCAAAAAGATGCCAGGGTGCAAACCAATTAGTCCAAGACATATGAATATTAACATAAACTGGTATTAAATGGTTAAAATCAAGTTTACTGAGGGGAGAGAGAAGAGTGAGGGCACAATTAACGTTCCACGTGTACCAGGGAATAAGTATAACAGACTGATTTTAAAAAATGATCCAGAGGAGTATGAAAGGAAAAATTTGCCATATGTACCTCTAAAAGACTTAAAAACTATTATTTTTAAATTACATGCAAATATATCAAAATATGAATATACAGTTATGTTGCTTTCATCATGATTTAAGGATCAAATGGAATAATGGACTGCAATAAGAAATCAATGTCTTCTAAACAAATACATTGTGTCAATTAATCTCACAAATATTTCTTGAAAATGAGTCAGAAATTGATTTCTTGTGAGGTAATGATGTTTTCAAATTAATATTTTTATAAAAGAAAGTATGTACACTACATTACATTTATATACTTAACATCCACCAAAAGAAAAAAGAAATCTATGTGACTACAGGAAAGCTTGTTACATACTTCCCTTCTGAGCTTCAATACTTTGATAAAATTATGTTAGATAATTAACTTAAAAAGTTTAAATATAAGTGGGCTGTTTTAAGCAGCACATACTAATATAAAGACTTTATTGTATTCAATTTATATTTCATGATCTAACCCATCACACCATTGTTATACAAAGTGTACAGAATTAAAATACTTTGAGGTCACTAAAATTGCTTTATTTAAAACTCTTTCAGAGGAGATCTCAAATGCATTACATGTTAAATATACCAAGAAGTACTGCCAGCCTTTTTTATAAGATAGGCACTCTGCAGCAATGGCTAATCATAAAATCATATATTTATTTTACCTTGTCAAATAAATTAAATTTTGCTGTTGCTCTAGTAAGTAGATCAATTTCTCTAATCTGAGATCTATGTTTTCTCTAAAATGTAACTGAATAACATGTTCACCGTTCTTCCAAAATGCCTAGTTTCTCTCTACTACTGTTGCCTTCAATTAGTTGAATGAAAGTCTTTAATATCAGTTAAAAAATGTCTGGTTGAAACATCATTTTTCCAACATGTGTAATACCTTTGACCCTATTAATACCTTTACATCAGCCAAAGAATTCAAAGCATTAAAGTAGAATTGCTTACAATTGCCTGTGATAACAATAGCTATGTCATTTACACATCTATTTCTTATTAATCAAATGGAAAGTAACACACATCTCAAGAGATTGCATAAGAAATTACATATTAAAGACCACACACACGTTATAGAGAATTTCCTAACAAACTATGGATTGGGAACTCCCTTTTAGGGGATTAGAAAGGTGATTTCCCTTGGCAATCTTACGTAAGCACTGTATGCAAGGATTTCCCATGACCCTAAGGGATTTGTGGGAAAAAGCCTCACTGGGGAAGACCAGAAACAAAACAGGCAGTTTAACAAAGATGGAAACAATTGTCCCTGCTTTGTTCCAGCCATTCAAGAGAAAAATGATTCTTGTTTCCTCTGATTTTTTTTCCTACAATGGGATTTAATGTCCCTGGATCATTACTAATAGTATATAATAATTCCCTAGCCCAGCCATCATATCGAATGCTCCCAGACTTTAGTTTGATGCATTTGCTAAAGTCATCTTGAGAGGTTCCACAAATATTAATGTGACCAGAGGGACCTGTAAAAATATAAGTAGTTATGGTTTAGATATTATATAAAGTATCACCCTGCACATTGCGCAGAGATTAAGGAAACCTACCATAGAAGAGGCCAAGTTGCTATACTCCATATATTTCATTTCTGCCTGTATGAAGAGTGCCTTTTGCAGGAAATCTGCAGCAGAAGGCATAATTCTGAGGCTGAAGGAGCAGGGAGATACATTTATTTCTATGCCACTCAACTAGAACCATCATAAGAAAACTGGGGCCTTAACCTTGCATGCGGTAAGAATGATAAATGTTCCATAAGCCATAATGCTTTTTTCTTCCTATATAAGTTTCAGTGTCCTATGAAGTCTGCAAGTGTGTGTGTGTGTGTGTGTGTGTGTGTGTGTGTGTGTGTGTGTGCCACATCTTAAGGCAGGCAATGAGAAGTCAGGTATGATCTTCCTATTTTATGACTTATTGAATTAGGCTTTTAAATTTGTTCAGAACATCATTATGTTAAGAATCCAGAATCATTTTTTTTTTTTTTTACAATTCATCATTCCTTATATTTTCTGATCCTTTCCAAATGGATTCTTGGGCACGGGCATAAAAAGCATTCTCATTTTAAATCTGCACCCATCAGAGCTGAAAACAAAACAATTAGAATTAAATTATTCCCTCAGTGCCTTAGGACTCCAGCAATGATTAAAAATAGCTGTTTGTGAGGCAAGTGAACGTGGGGAAATCTGTTTACTGCACTCAGAAAACCTCAGAGGAATTCCCGCATGCTGTGTGCCTGAGGAGATGTGTTCAAGGGATTCATTTTCCACTCTTTATTTTAGATTAGCAAACAAAAGCTATTGGAGTAAGAGAATGAGAAAAATATAGGTACTCAGGTGTATTTGGGCTTGGCACGTACTTCAAAGCACTCTCATGCCCGTTCCATCCATCCTGAATAGTTTTATGGTTTATTTGTCTGCAGTCCATGAAAACATTGTGACTGTTAATGATGCTGTTCACAAACTTACACTAATTGCACAGGATGTCTTATATTGTTGAGGTACTTCACATATAAAAAGGTAAGTTCTCAAGTTCATCTTGACCTTTGAGTACCAGTAGTCTTGGTGATACTGCCCATTACATGTAAACTACTATATCTTTTACTACACTATTATGCATCTGAAAAATACACATAAACAGGTGTTTAATATGACCTGTTTATGTTATGCAACTGATGTTGTGCTTTCTAAAGGTACCTGAAGTAGCCATTATCAATTGTATAAATATCTGAACAGACTTCTTGAAGGTGAATGTATAGAAAATACAAGAAAATGTTTCAAGTGCAAATAAGAACATAATGAAAAAATACATTCAATATTTTTTCTCTGCCTGACACCTGGCCTAATATCATCACTTTTAAAAGAAAAAATGCAGTCCCTCAATACCACAAATTACTAAACCAAGCTTCCCATGTTGAGAAAATGTTATGGGTTGTGCAAGCAAAGTTCAGCAGGTGATCCTTAAGTTGAATTAAAAATGAAAAATTCTGATAAAGCATCAAAATGACCCTCCTGTCAGCTGAGATTTAAGGAAGGTTTACTTATTTTTTATATCAGAAGTGTGTAAAGCCCATGGTACACAAGTGTAAATTGCTAAATTCAGATACTCAGAACCCACTTTGGTGAACAAAAGAGGTATTGTGATGCTGGATGGACCTGGAACACCAGTGCTCTGAAGTTGGTAATGGGTTTTCAGAGCAAGCTGGCTAGCCAGGATAGTATTGATGAGTTTTGGGTTTATGTGAAACACACTACATGAATGTACAAATTTAAAAATTGTCGAAGACTTTTATTGTCAACCTTGGACCATCACATGCTAGTGTACAGGTGTGTAACCAGATGAGTATGACTGTGCGTGCACACATTCATACACACACAACCACCAAGAAGAAGTAGAAATATAGATAATGATAAGAATTAAGGCAAACACATACAATGATCATAATTTTAAATAATAAACTACATTATGTAAATATGTAATATAAATAGTATACATAGTAAAATTTATGCTGTTTAATTAAAGTAGTGGACATTGCAGCTCTGAGAAAAATCATTTCCAAAATCCTTGATGTTTCCTGAACATGGATGCTTTAATTTTAATTATACATTTCCTTGAGTATTAATGTGTATTGAATATTGCACAGATTGAATTCACCTCTTTAAAGTAGTGACATTTTACCTGCCAAATTTGTTATTATGACTTCTCCTCAGTATAAAACTCTTGAAGATAATCAAATTACCATGTGTTATTTGATGGACTTAACATTACTTTGACTCTGTCCTTGAAAAATGTGAATTTTGTACACAGAGACCAACACATATTGTTGGAAAATTGTGATAAAACACCAGGAAAATAACATTTGCTCATCCAAAAATGTCTAGTGGTACCAGATGATCAATTATCCTCCCCAATCCCAGGGGAAGCCCTACTTAGATTATTGTGGACTTAAATTGTTGAGTAAAAAGCTGCAAGACTGTGATTCTGTCCATGCCACCCAATGTATGATTGTCTTCAGACAGTTCTGGAAATCTTATTAAATTTTCTTTCACTTCTACTGCATTCATCTCTATGCTTCTGTTTGTTCTTATTATTACCTAAGAAAGCTAATATGCATTTATGTAAAATACCTTAATATATGACTTTAATAGTAAGAACATTCACATTTAAATAATTCATAAAATAAAATTATATATATTTTATTCATACAATGAAAAGAGTTAAAAAATCTTAAATCAATTTGACTTAGTTACTATTATCTTTTAAATAGACAGAATATAAAAGCTATATTTCCACAGAAGGATCTAAAAGAGTGTAATGATTAAATCACTCCTTTTCACAATATCCCCAAGGCTTATGCTCTGTGGAAATCATATTATTTTTTATTTTTTGCTCTCATTAGCATCATTTCCAGTATTTTAAGTTTTGTAATTCACTAAATGCTTTATCATGAACTGGGTGTGGTGCCACGGTAAAAATCTATTGTAGTCGAGGTCTTGGGTAGTTTCATTCACAATCTCTTCATGGTTTGTCATTCATAGTAGACTGGGCAACTGCTCATGTGTCTCAAATAAAAGTTCAAACTTCCGCATTTTTCCTAAGCAGACCCTCTTGAGAGACTCTCTGCTCTTTCTACCCAATTCTATTTTTCATTTTTTTTTTAATTTTTGTTTTTGATTTTATTGAACTCTACATTTTTCTCAGCTTCCCCTTCTGCCTCTCCCCTCTCCTTCAACCTTCTTCCATGATCACCACGCTCCCAATTTACTCAGGAGATCTTATCTTTTACCACTTCCAACGTTGATTAGATCCATGTATGTCCCTTTTAGGGTCCTCATTGTTGTCTAGGTTCTCTGGGATTGTGATTTCCAGGCTGGTTTTCTTTGCTTTATGTTTTAAAACCACTTAGGAGTGATTATATATATTAATTGTCTTTCTGTATCTGAGTTACTTTACTCATTATGATGCTCAATCATATCACAAGGACATGTACTCAACTATGTTCATAGCAGTATTGTTTGTCATAGCCAGAACCTGGAAACAACCTAAATGCCCTTCCACCAAAGAATGGATAAGAAAAATGTGGTATATTTACACAATGGAGTACTACTCAGCAGAGAAAGATAATGACATCTTGAAATTTGCAGGCAAACAGACGGAGCTGGAAAACATCAGATTCTATTGTTCTGAGACATCCTTTAACTTGTTCCAGGATGTGGGAGAATATTCATGAATGTATGTATTGTGAAGACAGATACAGGAAGGATGTCATAAATTTCATAACTGCCAGTGGATAAAAAAGATATTATTGAAAAAGACTTCAAAAAGAAAAAAGTACTATTTTGATTTAAATGATTTTATGTTATGTTTAGCAGCACATATATAGCTAAAAGTATATTATCAAATAGGTGCATTAAATAAATAAGGAGTGAATATTTATTTGAACATATAATTTATAGATTCTGGGGGATTTTTGATAGAAGAAAAAAGAAAAGCAAAATCTGGTACTTGTGTGTTACCAATGTGAACATTTTAAAACACTTTGAACATTTAAAGTGGAAATCCTTATACTTTTCATTATTGTGTAGAAAGAATGACTGTCAATGATATTATATAGGCAACTTATTAGAGAATAAGCCCCCATTGTTTTCATTAAAAAAATGAATCATATAATAGTTTAATAGTTTTCTGGACTTTAGTTTTCTTTCACCTTCTTCCATGTTTTGTGAAATTTCTCCTCTTTGCAATCCCATGACTCTTGGCAACTTTGTGCTCCCTTCCTTCTTCACCGCATTATAATGTCAAATCATTGGGACTTGCTTTGGAGATACATGGAGAGTCATGTCTTTCTTTGGCTTAAAACGAAAGGAAGGAGTTTTCTTGAGTATTTTCAGCTAACATTACAGCCCATACTGCTGTAAGTTTTGTTGGTTGCATAGCAGCTCATTTCTAAGTGGGAATGGTTAATTAGGAGAGAAGTGGCAGTATTCCCACAGGATCTTCTCAGTGACTCCAAGGGTATGAGTCAGAGACGAGGAATTTGGTCCCTTTACCGAGATTGCCTCCTACTGGTTGAACATAAGAATTGCTAAGGTTCTCTTATCCACTCACAATGACTTTGATATTCAGGTTAATGTTGAATACAAATTCAAAAGAAACCAGGAGTAATAGAAGCTAGATTTTAAGTTTAAGATTAAAGTCTGGATTAATTTCCCTTGGCCTTGTAGAGAACCAAGGGGACAGAGACATAGTTACATCCATGCAACAGATGCTCCTGTAATTTTAGAAAATGTCTAGCTAAGAAATTGTAAGATCATTTCAACTTGTTTTCACCACAAATGTTCAGGATACACACATGACATTTTCCTTTGATGACTTTTGAGAATTTCTTTCACTGTTTTCTTATTCTACCCTCTTAGATTTTTTTGCCAGTATATATAATCAGATAATTGAAGTAATAATTTGTCATGTTTCTGATATTGTGCCTATTTTTGCTACCTTACACATGCAGTCTGAGAGAACAGAGATTATAGTTTGCTTCGGTCACTGGCCCAAACATATAGTCTGAAATCAGATCTGGCTCTAGAAAACACTCAAGGAATATTTATCTAAGGCATGGTTAACTCATTTTAATCAGTATTAAATTGCATACTATAAATTTATTAGGTGAGATATATAATACAAAATTTAATAGATTCATATGTATATATATATGTATGGGTAAACGTGTATATATATATATATATATATATATTAGTCATTATATATTATATTAAATATATTAATATTAAATATTACATATTTTTAAAGTGTCAATTTAGAACATAACAAGTAATGCCAGAGATATGTAGAATTGCATTTCTGTTTTAAAAATTCAGGTGCCAAACTAAAATTTATATGTTGCAAAATGTTTTCAACAAGTATACTGAAGAACAGAACTAAATCAAGCCTAATTTATTATGTTTAGCAAATTCTAAAATGCAAACATTCCTAATCAACCATGGTGAAATTCAAACTGTCTTGTTCTCAGTTGACTCAAAAATTCCAATGTGTTTCAAAAAGCTCACAACGTTAGCTTCCAGTGCAGGGACCGTGCGATAAAGATTTCCATGAATGCCATCTAGTATAGTTTATTATAGATGGCATATCTGCGATGTCACATGGGTTGCAGCAATTGCCCAAGCATGCTAGATCTTGAACACTTAAAGTAGTGTTCTTAAATAAATAAAATTAGCAAATTATACATATTTACTTTAGGTAACTATGTCTTCCAAATTATGTGTTTCTTTAGCTGCCATTTACTCTGGCTATTAAATTAATGTTCTTATGTGTAGTATTATTTTTTGGACTGTATTTGTCTGTAATTTAGAAAAAAAGGAGTTTTATTATCAATACCATTTTTAAAAAATATTTGTTTATTTATTATGTAAACAATATTCTGTCTGTGTGTATATGCTTGCAGGCCAGAAGAGGGCACCAGACCTCATTATAAATGGTTGTGAGCCACTCTGTGGTTGCTGGGAATTGAACTCAGGACCTTTGGAAGAGCGGGCAATGCTCTTAATCGCTGAGCCATCTCTCCAGCCCAACCAATGCCATTTTTATGGTTATGTACTTGATATTTGTATTTTTAAAGAACTACTTAATTTAGTGTTAATACTTTGAGAGTTGGGAGAACTATCTACCTTGAAGGATGCAGCATATTCAAGCATGTCTAATCTCCTAGCACATATTGCAGCAAAATAAAAGAAACAGATGTCAATTAGTATCAAAATACAAAGAACAGACGATCACTCTGAATCTCAGGGGTGCAAAGTTGGAGGACATATGAACCACATTGCCAGATGTTCTACATCTCCTGTGAATTCAAAACCAAGAGAACTTGTTAACTGGAAATAGCCGAGGTCGTGATACACTTTAAAAGTACAGTTAGAACTTTACAGAATAAACAAATACAGCCCAGAAATAAGAGACATCAAATCTGAATAAAAAAAATTAAGAAAAAGTATTTGTACTTTGGTGTATTTTTTAAACTTCTACCAGGATTTTGCCTGTCAGGATCTGTATTTTCTGTTGTCTCTTCTGCATGGGAAA
>JAQHUG010000293.1:2091166-2101184 GCA_028555095.1 Dicrostonyx torquatus
TGCCACCATGCTTCCAACAGTGATGAAAATGAACTAAATCTGCCAAACTCTAAGCAAACCCTCAACCCCATATTTTTTCTGGTTTTTCAAGACAGGATTCTCTGTAACTTTAGAGCCTGTCCTGGACCCAGCTCTTGTAGACCAGTCCGACCTCAAACTCACAGAGATCCGACTGCCTCTGCCTCATGAGTTCTGGGATTAAGGCATGATCCACCACGCCCAGCCCACAAGCCCCATTCTCTCATGATAATAATGAACTAAACCTCCCCAACTGAAAGCAAGCCCTATGAGAGCTGCCTTAGTCATGATGTCTGATCATGGCAATAGAACACTAACACATACATACATACATACATACACACACACACACACACACACACCTGCCTATGTAATCTACTCAGTCTGTATAATGTTACTTGTATGTATGTTTTCAATACTATTTGATATTGTATAACCAATTGGTAAGCTCTTCTTTGAAATTAACAATTAGGCAAGTCTCTATGTGAGAAATTACAGAATAGATTTACTGAGGAGAAGATACCCTCCCAAGCATGGGTGGACTCAGCCTACAGGAAGCATGGATATAAAACGTTCTGATGAAAATTCAGTTTTGCTTGCCTGTGTATTTATTGCTTGCAGGTCATTTCATCTTTCTTCTACTGCAGCTGCTGTGCCACTGCTCTTCATCCTGTCATTCTTCACTGCAAGGCATTGCACTGTCATTGGCTTTTGAAAACAGACTAAATCTAGAACCCTGTCAGCAATCTTTCAGACCCACAGAATAGGTAGATGCCTACTGTGGATGAAGTATGCTCCATGAACTGAATAATTAGCCCTTCCAGGGTGCAGAAGATCACAGAATCTTAGAAACCTCTGCCTACGTAAGTAAATTAACACAGGAGTACACCAAAAGCTTGTACATGGGCTTTTATACCAGTCTTAAGCATGATTGTCAAGTCTTTAAGGAGAAAAAAATGTCATTTAGTAAGTGAGCAAATGCAGTGGTATATCCAAGACATGTGATATTATTTAGTTCTAAAAGAAATGATATTTCAAGTCTAAATAAATAAAGGAGAATCTGAAATGTCAATCTATCCTACGGTAAAGCAAGATTATCTGAAAAGAAAGTAGGTTATTTTTCTAAGTATGATAATTTGGGTGTGGCAACTACACTTCCTCCTTCTTGGGTGGGATCCCATACTAATTTCTATGATGTAAAACCCACTTGTCAAGGTCTTATCAAATTTCAATACTTTTAAAATGAAGACTAAGCATTCAACATGTTAATGATGATAGGAAAAGCCATATTACCTCCCAGGGGTTGCTGAAGGACTTAATTAAACTCAAGTTCATCCTAGTGACAAAGGCACATTTGAATCAATGTTCTAGCAAGGCCTGTCATCTGAACTTCATGAACTTCAGTCCCAACTGAGCTCATTTCTTTTTTAATACAAATCATAGTCAATAGCTCAGACAATTATTAAACTCAAAGTAAGACAATTGCTTCAAATAACTGTTTTTAAAAGAAAATAGTCCCTAAGTAAATATTAATTTTAATAGTTCCTCTGTATCATAATATCAAGCACATCTGAGGCAACTCGCTATGTATCAAGCACCTCCATCTCAACTGTTCAGAAAATTGGAAATATATATATAGCAAGTGTCTTGTGTAGAAATTAGGATTAAAAGCTCACTGTATAAAACAAATAGCAAAATTCATGGAGATTCCCAAAGCTGAACTCCATTATCATATGCCAGCTATATATTATAAACTTTACTAAGATCTGCCTCAAACTTAGAGCCTATTTCAAGAGAGATTATTTTATGATTTAATCAGAAAAGTTTTGATGAACTCCAGGCAACTCTGGGTGTACCCAAACATTTCTGTCATATGTCTGGACTAGTCCAGTCATTTTGTTTAACGTCAAGTCATTTCTACTAGTATAGTACCTAACAGCTTAATTTTGGTTCTCTTTTGCCATAGAAGATTGCATAGAATTCAAGACTCTTGAGTCGCAGGGAAGTGAACTTTCCATTACAATGCACAGCTGTAGGAATAAAAGGGAACAGTAAATGCTACTTGAATTTCATGATTTCAAATATTCAGGCAAGATGAATCCACTTGCTGCACCTGCTTGTATCATCCTATTTTCCGTCTCCCCTGTGAATAGGCCCACAGACACAACACCTATTTAATTAGATTGGATCTTGAAAAAAGAAAGTAAATTGGTATTTTGTACCACATAGGTTCTTCAGGAATGGTAATATCTGTGCTATGTGCACATTGAAAATTAAATCATTTTTAAGGCAGTGTAGGATCTACTAGTAAAACCCTCAGGAAACCCCACTGTGTATCTGCACAGCAGCTTTCCATAGCACATTTGAGCATTTAAAAAGCACAAGAACAAATAAGATTGATTATCAGTCCACATGCCAGATTCTACATAGAAATTAAAGAACGTAAAACCTCTTTTATGAAAGTGATACAACCACCTGCAATATTAAACCAATAAAATGTGTGTTCTGCTGCTTATGAACTGTCTTGACCCAGATCCATGAAGCAACTTTCTTGTGGAGGAGTCCTACACAGCCACTGATCAATTGCTCCCAACTGTGGCAAAGCAGCAAAAAGCATTCCAAATTGACTAAAAGGTCAGAGCACTCTGAGTGAATTCCATCAGTGAAGCAAATGTGAAGTTAGCCACACTTGTGATAAGCAGAACAAAAGAAAAAAAAAAGCTGTTGATTAGGATGTACGTGGGGCATTCAAAGAATTAGCAACTCATTATTAGGCTAGAGTCCAGTGCCTTGATACATAATAAAGATGAATTTAATTAAGCTTCCATTTATTTTTCTGTTTATCTGAATATTAACCAATGCTCTGACGATTTCAAAGGAGTTGATACAGTTCTTTAAAAATAACTTCAAGAGCTAAAAATATGCCTTTTTATTTTGCCTCTATATGCTAGATTTCCAAAGGTTTCAGATGGTATATCTTTGTATTCATTAGTTGCAGGATAGTAAACCCAATCAAGAAAAGCAGAATTCCTACAGTAATGTCTTTATTTTAAAATTAAGATATCTACTAGAAAGTATGTCAATAAATATGACTACATTCCTTTGCTATTCTGTAGCATGAGAAACTAGTCCAGTGCTTGTGTGGGCTTGTTTAAAGAGCTATTCTCTTTGATACAGAAAATTTCAGCACAATCAATTAAAATGTAGAGAGGAGAAATATATTTGCAACCCTACAGGTTTTGCTATAGTTTACCAAGAGTTTTCAGAGTTATTAATACACATTGAAAATATGATGTAGTAAGTTACATAAGTTTGTGTGTCTTTCAATAATAGAAGATTGAGTGATTAAGTAAGATATCATGCCTTCAAAAGCAACAATTTTATCCTAAATGGTGACTGCCAAGGGGACAGATGGGTAAACTAAAATTAAGAAGAAATCAATAACAGATTAGTAAAACATGGGATCAACTCAGACAGCTGTTTCCAAGGAACAAAGACATTTCCTTTTTACGACAATGAGGGTAGAGGCTTAAATGAGTGGGAAGAAGAAAAGTAAACCAATCGATGTATTTGGTCCCTGGAGCTCAGTTGGGATTGAGCCCTTGATGTGGTTTGCAAATGTACATTCACGCAGTATATCAAGATTGTGGTAAGTATCAGGCACATTTTCAGAAATGATAAGTTTATGTTTATTCCATATAATAATATTCCTATTCATTCTTTCTCCCTGTCTCTGTCTATCGGCCTACCTCTGTCTTTGTCTCTCTGCCCCTCCCATGTGCCTGCAGATTTGATTTAAGAATACTTTTTTTTTTTTCTGTGCTACTTTGGGTGTTGTTGGGTTCCTTCGTTTGTGGTTTTCCTTCTAGTACTTTCTGTAAGGCTGGGTTTGTGACTACGTATTTTTTTTTTTATTGTTAAAAGAAAAATTTACATTTACTCCCCTTGTTCCCGGCCCTCCTGCTCCCCCACTACCCCACCGCCCTCACCCTGCTTCCTTAAGATGGTGCAGGATACCCTGCCCTATGGGAAGCCCAAGGCCCGCCCCCCTCCATCTTGGTCAGTGGGGACTGACTGAGAAGCCAACGATAATGGCACTGGTACCTATCTCTTCTGCATGTATTGACTATTTGGGAACTTATTCTATAAGAATACTTTTTCATATCACTATTCATCAGTTGACTGAAAACCTTAAGTTTGTGAGAGATTATTTC
The DNA here is from genome assembly GCA_028555095.1 of Dicrostonyx torquatus. NCBI lineage: Eukaryota > Metazoa > Chordata > Mammalia > Rodentia > Cricetidae > Dicrostonyx > Dicrostonyx torquatus. The sequence continues at coordinate 2,095,399 of JAQHUG010000293.1, forward strand.
CATATAGAAAAGTTTAGTTTTAAAATATTTTTCAGAAGTTTGTAAGTAAAAGCATAATTACATCACTCTCCTTATCCTCCCTCTAACCTTTCCCATTAATCTTCATAGAAGTTTAATATTGAAATAAATAAATTCCATTTATAAAGTGAGTAATAAGCACATGCAAAAATTGTTGAGTAAATAAGTAATATTGGAAAACTTATGAACAAGTAAATTATTATTAATAAGGCTAATATTCTATGACTATTCTGTCAGAGGTAGCCCATTGAGGAGACATCTGTCGTGGTTCCACGTTGGGACAACATCTGTAGGTGTCCAGCCTCAACAGGTTCATATGCTCCAGGGTAGAGGCATGTAGATTAGGAATGTTAGACATATAAAATAGAGAAACAAAAGAAATAGACAGAAACAGAGAATAGATTCGGGAGGGCAACTCAGTGAATACTGAATTCGCCTGGGTTTATTTTCCATAGCTTTACATACTCCAATCAAAAAGTGGGGGAAAGAAGGCAAAAGACTGCTTTACCGTGATACAAGGAACAAACAGATCAATTATCTCTTCAATACCTGGAACATCAAGTCACTATATCCTGAGCTAAGTATTCTGCTGTTTAGGCAGACATTCAGCGACCACACCTTAGGCCAAGCATCCAGTAGAAAGCCATTTTGTCACAGCCTTGATGGAGGAAGAAAAGGCATGAACTCTCTGTCCTTTGGTCATGGTGGAATAGATCGACCTGGAAGGCTTCTGACAATATTCATATTTAGAAAAATCCTGCAGCAAAAATGAGTGTGCTATTCAGTAATGAAGCATAGAAAAGTCCTTGTGACATAAGTTGGCTTCACAACTTATTCTATTGATTGAGGTCACATATAGAAAGGCAAAGACTTATTAAATTATACACTTTGTGCATAGCTTACTTTGATTGTGCCTTATATCCAAACTAAATTAAGTATAGTTAATATTTAAGTGGCCCTTCTTTGAAAAACTGTTTATTCTTATATAGAAAAATGGGACAATAAATGTAAAATAGGTATTCGCATATTTTTAGTTATAACTTTTGTATTTTCTTCAGATCTGTATGGACTCACAGAAATATGTTTTCCAGTGTCATCTCCTTTTATAAGGCAATGAACAAAGTAGTCATGATTTTGCCCTGTGCATGGTCGCCCCCTACTGGCAGATGCTGGAGACCCTATGTTACTATCCTAAAAATAATCATTAAAAAACAAAACAAAACATTTCTTTATTAAATTATAATCTTAAAAATAAAAGAATCAATAATTTTAAAAAGTGTTTTACTGTGTTTTATGTGATTTCTTTCTATTGCATGCAATTTCATGGGAAGATATGAAAAATGTCTCATCTCAGTAAACCATAGAGATCAGAGAATTCTTCATATGCAGAGTAGGGGAACCACTGACTTTATGGGTAGCTTTAGGGAATCTTAAGAAAGGTGTGGCACACAATGTGTGGGGAACTCAAAGCCTGAGGCATCATTAAAAACCACACAGTAGCTGGAAAATGTTGTATGAAAGCTACAGTTCTGGAGCTCCTCGCAGAGTTTACAGTCGTCGCCAATGCCTTTCTTCAGCAGGCACAGTCTGCATTTGGAACCCTGAGGAGGAGTACCTATGAATCATAGCTTCTTTAGTCTCCCAACCCTAGAAAGTTTCATAGAATTTATGAGTCATAAAAACAATTTCATTATCTCTGGACAGTGTCTTTGCATGATTCAGATGGGCATATTTTAGGGCCAGAAACCTCACTGAGATGCTTCTTATGAAACATTTCTATACACGTAAATAAACTCTCCTATGAGTGAATATGAAGATTTACATGCCGAGATTTTTCAGATAAGGCAAAGTATCCATTTTCATGTTAAAGAAATGTGGCATTGTGGACAGTAGAGGTGCTGTTTGTTTACCATTGGACGTATCATAAACAAAATTTGAAAATGAGGAAACAAACTTTGCATTTCAAAATCAGTTATTAAAAATGATACTATGAAAGAGAAACAATTATGAAGACATTTTAAAAAATTACATGAAAAATAAAGAAACAAAATGGATGATTCGAGGTACATGCAACTACTAACTTGGAGTTCTATGAAATAAATCAATCTAAAATATTAATGATCAAAGGATCAGATTATATGGAGATATGGAAGGAGTGAAGTCAAGTAATGGACATAAGTTGCTAAAAGAAAATACAAAGCTAATTCTCTTTCTAGTTAAATATTTTTCATGATTTTCTTTGGAGGAGGTTGGTGGTGAGTAAGTTTACAAACTATATTCAGTGCTGAAAGTGTAAAGTTTAAGTAGACTTTCCCTGTCTCTGATCCTATACTCTATTCCAACCTTAAAGAAGTTCACGGTGTTCTATAGGACTTGGATCCGATTAATTTTGATGCACAGAATTTTTATTTATTGTATAGTGTTTATAAAACAGTTAAAAACAGAAACAATTTCATAATATTAATATTATTCTTTAAACAAATTATAAAACTGATATTTCATCTGATGATAAAGTATCCCAAATAAACTCAGCCATTTTGCACAAGAAAGTACGGGGTTGGAAATATCACAGGAAGTGATTTCAAGATGTACGGTAAAGTTCAGCTGTCCATGTAACCTCCTAATGATATCTTTAAAAGTACTGGGAAAGAAAACAAAACATAGAGCCCAGAACTTACATGTTCCCCACAAATCTATTTTCAGCCAAGAAAGCAGGAAAAACTACCAGGGAAGAACATTCTCCTCAAAACTGGTGAAAAACAGGACAAAACAAAAACTTAGATATTCAACGTGAAACAGTAAGTTTCACATGGTAAGATTACAATGTTTCCTAAATAAACACACACACACGCACGCATGCATACATGCACGTGTGCATGCACTCATTCAAAAAAGCAAAGAGGATAAGTATACTTGTAATAAAATACATGAAGAATTGGAAAATTCATGACTTTTTGTTAAAACTCGGGAGGCAGAGGCAGGCGGATCTCTGTGAGTTCAAGGCCAGCCTGGTCTACAAGAGCTAGTTCCAGGGCGGGCTCCAAAGCCACAGAGAAACCCTGTCTCAAAAAAACAAAAACAAAAAAAAAAGAAAAGAAAAGAAAAATCAAAAAGAAAAAAACAATGTAATAGACCATTAACAGTAAAGATATTAAAGACATGAACTAATGTCTTACACGTTATAAAAATGCTCATAACTCAGAAATAGAATTCCTCCGTTATTTCTTTGACCATGACAGATACAATCCTTTAACACTGGTTGGAGTTTCAGGGCTTCTAGCATAAAAATGGACCTTTCAAAAGATATTCTACACTGTGAATAGCAATGCTCATTCTTCTACTTCTGCCACTCAACTTTTTGAGAGTTTTAAAAAAAAACTTCAGCTTTCCAAGGTCAACATTTCATACTAAGAATTCTCAATAAATAATGTCAAAGTTTTCCATGTCAAACAATATTAGTATAGCATTCCTTGATGTTATTTCAAATTGCTTATTTACATTTTAATTATAACAAAATGGAGAATAAAATTGAGTAGAAATAGGTTACATTGTGTAAATGTAAAAAAAAATACTCTTCAAATTCTCCTTAAGATCCATCTTTTATCATTTTTTTATGATAAAAGGTGTTTAGTTTACAATACTAAACATATTGTAAGACTATCTTTCTTAGGGTAGAAAAGTATTATCATACAAGTCTTCAATCTCAAATGAGAGAAATTTGTATAGAAAGTATGTGTTTAAAGTTTTAATAATTTAATCATATTAACTGTCATACTTAAATATTTATATTAATGTGACAATTATTGATAATCTTCACAAGGCATTTGTTTCAAAATATGCATCTTACTTTGCAACAGACATTATCATAAAGTTATTAAAACATTCTAAAATCATCAAAGGAAACACCTTTTCCAAGGGCTAAATCATATAACATTTTTAATGTACCTTCTCTTAACATATTTCTATGCATTGCTGCACTGCACAATCATATTTATTTCAAACTGAAGGTAAAAAGGCAAGGACATCCTAAGAGATGAAATACAACTTTGGTTTATATTGTGCGTAGAAACAATCCGGAGAACTGAAAATTGTATCTAAAAAAGGATATTATTTATAGAACCTGGGATATGAAAGGAAATACCAGGAGATGTCAAAAATGATTGAAACACTCAACCTTGACAGCTCTGAAATGTGCAGGCTGAATACCTGCCACAATTTGTGAATGATCCTCTCTATTCTAAAACTGCTTGGTTTAATAGGCACTGAGGGAGAAATGGATGATGAGGCCAAGAAACAAGAAGAAAAATGTGTGATTCCATTGTTTAAACTTGACCTAATGTATATTATTCTTCAATAAAAACAGCTATAAACGTACATCTTGGTGTCCATCAACATGTTCCCTAGTAGTGACTCTTTGATAGTACAAATGGAAAGAGACTAAATGTGAACAGTTTTACAATCTCTCTTTCCCAATGAGGTGCTCACTTACAATCTGAATGATTTGAACATACACATACTCTCTTGTTCAATACATTTGTTTTCTACTACTACACATTTATGTGCAGATATTTTCATAAGGCTTGCACTAAAGAATTTGTTGTAGTTTTACTTCATAAAATTTAATAAGTTAAATTACTCAGAAAGCTTTGGGTAACTAAGAAAATACTTATAATGAATAAGTGTTATCCACAGTCCCTGCCTTCTGATCCACAGAAAGCCCATCCCTCCCAAAAAAACTGTCTACAAGAGCAACCTGATTAAATCTAACTGGTGGGATGGTTTGTAAGAGTGGAAATGAAATAAAGTCTGATTAAAAATATTATTACTTGTATTTAGTAAAATCAAAAAAAACAACAATGGTTAGCGTGCGGGAGTCTTGTACTGTTGTCAAATTTATTTTTCATGTGGAAAATTCAAAAATTATTATTTCACTTAAACTTCATAATATAGAATCATGTATAAACACGCAGACACACAAGTCATATTTAATTATATGATATAGAGACCTAGTTATAGCTAGAATAACAACTATATAAATATAAAAATATGTGATTAACTGTTATTTCTTTTAAAATAATCTCAACTTTACATGTCGTGATATTTTGTTTGGCTTTAATAAATAAAGCTTGTCTGAATATCAGAGTGCAGAGCTAGGCACTAGTTAGTCATAGAAGCCAGTCACACCTTTAATCCCATCATTTGGGATTCACACACATTTAATCCCAGGACTATGGAGGTGGAGACAGGAAGGGATATGGCTTGGCATAGAGAGAAGTATAAGGTGAGAGAAGACAGGAGCTCACTCCATTCAGTCTGAGGATTTGTGTACAATTTGCTGAGGGCTATGAGTGCATCTGAAATTGTCATGATATATGTCCATTTTTCTCTTTGGTAGCCCACAGAGCATTTTCTCACATCAAAAAGAGTAGGACATAGAGGTGAAGGCTCCATGTAGGCACCAGTTCTAACTCTTCAAGTTCATTAAGTTGTGTGGATGTTGTCCTCAGCAATGAAACCCTATTGTCCTTTTGCCAAGAACAACCCTTTGTCTTAGCAACAGGGTCTTTGATCTCCTCAGATTGAAGTTTTGTGCATTGTAAAAAGTGCATATCTATTTTCATTCTTTCACATGGAGACATTAAATGTGACCATCACCATTTGTTGAAGGTGCAGTCTATGTATATATGTAGTACACACATACACACACACATGCACATACACATGCACACACACATACATACAGCCTCTGTCTCTGTCTCTCTCTCTCT
>JAQHUG010000293.1:2168447-2194557 GCA_028555095.1 Dicrostonyx torquatus
ATGGTACCAATATGGGTGTCCCAGGAGCTTGGCAGCCAAGGGGATGGTAAGTATTACCATGTAACGTCCTGTCCATCAAGGTTTGAGAGAACTAGGAGTAAACTGTTTGAGGAGTACTCTGCTCCCTGGGTATGGTGGGGTAGGTTTAGGGGCATTAGGGTCCACTGGTGTGGGGGCAGGGAGACAACTATCAGCATGTGAATGGAGAAGGTACCTTAAAAGGAAGAGGTAATGTTGGTACCTTACCATTGGGGGAGTTTGGACTGAGAGGTGATGGTTAAGAAGAAAGAACCTGTCATAAAGCAGCTCAAAAGGGCTCAGACCCATAGGGGAATGTGAGGTGGCCCTGAGGTGAGTAAGGGCCATGGGGAGAAGGGAAGGTCAAGATAATCTGAGTTCAGTGGAGAGCTTGGTTCGTTGCTTTTGATGAGTCCATTGGCCCCCTCCACCTTTTCTGAGGATTGTCAATGATAGGGGTTGTGAAATTTCCAGGAGATGTTGAGAGCTTCTGACAGAAGCTCTATGACCTTGGAAGTGGAGGCTGGCCCATTATTTGCCTGGATGGTTCATGGAATGATGTGGTCCAGGAGTACCTGAGCCATCACATGTGCTATTTCCCTGGAGATCAGAAACGCTTCTATCCCTCCTGTAAAATTGTCTACAAGTGTTAAGAGGTAATGGAGTTTTTATGAGTACGAATATGAGTGAAATCAACCTCTCATTCTTCGTCCAGTCAGTATCTACGAAGCTGGTATAGAAACTGATGTATGTAGAGAGCCCCTTGTGGACTGGGCACACTTCTGGCAGCAGGAGTGAACCTGTAAAATAGAAGATTGGGAGATGGGTGGGGTCAAAAAGGGACTCCACAGGAAGCAGAACAAAGATGCGAGCTCATGCCAAGAGTTTGATCTCAGCAGCAGCTAGACCGGCAAGACTGGGCCTAGCTGAGGTGGACTTTGTTTGCTCCAGGGATGCCTAGCACTCAATTTCCACAACCCCATTAGGCCTAAGATCCATTTTAGCAGACGTGCTGTAATAGACTATAAAATGGGCAGTTGTCGTTAAAAAGCATCCACTGTCACCCCTAGAATGGCTCTTACAAAATCTTTATAAATTGGGCCTGTCGAATACAGTCTGTCCCAAATAGCTATTTTTCCTATGTACCACCATCCTCCAGGACCTAAAAAGTTTTGTTGCCATAAGGACAAATGGGCAGAGCTTACATATGTCCATGGTTTTGGGGCTCTGGACACTCGCCCTTCCCTTAGTAGCCAGTGTCTCATAGCACCAGTATGGTCCCTAAGGCCACAATGCCTCCAAATTCCTGGTCATCTGGGAATTGGGACCCTGACAATTTTAGCTAGACCACACAGCCAGAGGCACTGTCTCCTCCCCCACTCCCTCAAGACCATACTACCCAACCCCCTCCTGTGGAGCAACATTGTCCACATCCCTCCCTTCGCTGTCTACCCCCTCCCTTCCCAATCTGGAGGTTCAAGATCAACTTCTAACAAGAGTTTGGTAATCGATCGACAAAAGTAAGTTCGAAAGGGTCCCCCCACAAACCCTAGAGCATAAACAAGAAAAAGGGACTCACCAAGATGCAGCCTCTGTAGCTCAGGAGCCAGTTTTAGCATGGCGTGAAGAACTCGGATTGTGCACTAGGGGTCTTTCGTGATGCTAGGCCTAGAGCCACACAGAACGGCTGCCCTATCCGGTGGGACCTCCAAGATGTTAGGAATTTTTCCTAATGCGAGCTCTCTGCCCACAAAACTCCCAATTAAGCCAACTCACAACAAGCCAAATTTAAAAATATCCAGGTTTAATGAGATTCCTGTGCTCTCAGTTGGCCCTGAGAGGGAACCGGGAGGCCACTAACAAAACCACCAGGAGGAAGGAAAAGAGATCATGAGGAAAATTTCCAGGGAAGCAGTTTAAATAGACTGAGGGTGTGGTCAAGATTTTGACGGGCTAGTCTTGACCGTCCTCCCGGGAGGGGTAAAGACTTGGTGGGCACAGGGATGGGGCCTCCAAAAATAGAGGCCAGAGAGCAGGGCTTACAGTAACAAGATCCTACTGCTTCTATTAGTTGTAATTTCTAAAGGAAAAACTTGTGGATAGCAACACAGGTGAAAGACATTGGCTCTATGGTAATATACTGTATAATATACTCTAAAAAATACTCTACATGGACATGAAATGATTGTGCATTTTGTAGCTGTTGAATGGAATAATCTAGAAAGATTATTTTACTCCATTTAACCTATAGACTATAAGAACTTTGAGGTTTATTGATTGAAGTTTTGTTTGGTCTATTAATTATAAGAGTAGACTGTGGAAGTATAGTATCTCCTGCTCTTACATTGCTGACTCATTCTCTCATTTGCCCCAGAAGCATCAGTTTTATATAATTGGATGGCCAAACTTTAGGAGTACAAAGATTGACATCATTATTCCATATGCATTATAGAGTCACCTCCATTGTCTTTCTAATTTTTTTCTTAATGTCTATTTGATCGTATTTAAGTGTAACTATTAGAACCTAGTTTGAGATTCTTCTTACAATGAATTTTTATCTATCCTATCATTTCCAGTCTTACAAAAAGTTTTGTACAGGAAGAATACTGAGATGCTGTTTACAATTTATACAATAAATCCAAATCTGTTGGTTATTTACATATTTATTTGATTGTTTATTCATCAGACATGTTCTTGGTACTTAGAGCAGGGTGGTCATCAAATAACCTGTGAGAACAGTCTGACCTTGACAGTCTAGTCCAATATCATCACTCTAAACTTCAGGATGTTGTTATTTAAATGTGTGGACCAATGTCCACATTATTCATTTTATTCCAAATTATTAAATGATCTTTGATCATTTATTCATTTCTTATTAATATTTGTAATCTAATTAACAAATTAATTTAAATTCTTTTGTTACTTATTATTTTATATATATATGATCCTCACAGGATTTGTACTTCCATAGGATTTATACTTTTTACAGTTGTAGTAAATTTTCTTCTAACACCTTGGTGAGGCTATTATACTGTTTATGAATTCTTTTATTTTATTTATTTTGGAAGCCCTAGTTTTCATCTATGAAAAACACCTTTCAGGAGAAAGAAGTCTTGATTGGCAGCTATTTTCCATCAGGTCTTGAGAATGTCATCCAAGCTTCCAGGCCTGTAATTTTCTGCTGAGAAATCTCTTTTTAATCTAACATGATTGTCCTTAAGTGTGACTTAGTCCTTCATTCACTTCTGCACATTTCAAATTCTTTCTCCTTTCTTTAACTGCTAAACTGTAGACGTGAGGTAATGGTATTTACTTGTTATGTTTTTGAATGCCTCTGTTGGTGAGGGGATAAAAGAACTTGTGTGTTCCTTCATCTTATAAGTGTTTGGCACATATGAGCACTGCTGATAAATACTTGGTAAGGGTCATGAGAGAAGATTACCTCATTCCTGACACACCACACAACAAACAAAAAGCAACTAGTGTTCTCAGAAGCAGACTTCCTGGTCTCTTGTTCTTGATAAAGTCCTCTCATTTTGTGTCATGTTGCAGTACAATTTAAGGAAGTGAAACTGCTAATTAGCTTGTATTTCACAGGAAATACTAGTTGAATGTGGCCATAAAGTTGGGAAAAATATCAGTAACAGCACACAGACAAATCTAGGAGACAAGGAAGTATCCTCTAACTAAGTGATTGCATAGAAATAAACAGAGATTTCTAATACTTGAATATTCTCGATTTAAACAGCCATTTCCTTCTCAAGATAGCTCTTAGCTGGAGATCTCTGGGAGAGCTCATTAAAGGAGATAATGAATGTTATTTTGATTTCCAACATACAATGCATATTTCAGCCTCTATATATTTGCAGTGTAAACCTTCAAGTGATAAAATTGTTCAATACCAGGCACAGCAATTTTATGCTCAGGTAAAGTGTTTAGGAGCTCTCTAATATCTGTACCCCTAGTGATTTGAAACTCCATCTTTCCCACAGATAAAGATTAGTTGACAAGTATTGGGATTTTTTAATTTATTTTTATTATGCTTCTTTGTTAGATCTATGAACTTTATACAGTTGCACATTTTCTACTATTGAGTACCTGTAGTCTCCTTTGATCATGCCTTGTAACATCTACCATGTTGTCTAGTGTTCTGGTCCTTTATGTGAAATACCATACAGTGTCCAGTGCTGGTTCAATAGTCAAGTCAATTTCTATTCTATATTTTGGACAGTTTGATTTTGACAGTGAGGATTTTCTTACCTTTTTATTTTCTTTTTTAGTTTATTTAGGTATTTTAAAATTTTCATGCAATGTATTTGATCAAAATCCTTTTCTTTTCCTAACTCTTTCCATATACTCCCTTTTCCCTAACACCCTGCTTCATAGTGTTTCAGTCTCTGCATGCTTCTGTTTGGTTCACAATCCTTTTTTATTTTCTGTCTATGTTGGGTTTTATGAGTCTTCTGCTTCTAGATTTTGATATTTTCCCCATTTTTATGGCCACTTTCAACTAGTATTTTCTGTGAAATGCTTTCTGTAGTGTTTCCTTTATTGTCCTCCTGCAGTTGCTTAGAAAACACAGATATTGATATGTATGGTGGAGTATCATGAACCTCAAAAGTTCATTACAGTTTGTAATTTGTCCTCCTTTTAAAAATGTCTAATTAGAATATTTGAAATCATCTGGCTTGAAATCTTGATAGCTCATCTTGAATGGAACTACTTTGTATTTTGTGATTTTCAATGATTTTTTTTTAGTTGAACTTACTGAGTTTTTATTGTGAAAGTTTCTGTCTAGTTTCTTTGCATATACTTGATATCTTTTGCAATTTAGAGCTCTTTTTGCATCTAGATTCCCTACACTAAATTTAAGGTGTTTTTTTATATATATTGCTTAGTTTGCTTATATCTAGGAAGCAGGATCTTGGGTAACTTAAGCCATCATTGAGCCTGTTCTGTGTCCAAGAAAGACCCATATTTTCTTATTTTCCTGTCTCTGTCTTCATAGTGCTGGGGTTGTAGGTTAAGTCATTGTATCTTGGTCTTTGGGCTTTTATATAACCATTCTTTTAACTTTTATATTATGCAATCTGACCATATTCCCTGGAAGTACAAAGATATCTATATTTGCATTATTGTGATACTACATTGTTACTTATGATACTTGTACCTGGTGCGTTCACTATCCCTTCCATTTTCAGGACAGTCTGTATAGAATGTTTCTATCTTCAGAAGACATCCCAATAGATGTGGTATGTACTGTTGCTTTTAGTTCCAGATGAGCAATACAATATAGTCTTCCTGGGTCTTAGTCTTTTAATTTTAATTGTCCTGGAGATGCAATTAATTATCTGGTAACTGTGTACTCTCTGTAAGAGTCAATCTTGGAAGTGGGGGCATCTGTGAAAAATCTTATATCTGAGGCAGTGTACAGTTATGAGTAGGGATAGAAAACTCACTGTGCCACTACTAATTGTAAAAGGATTCGCCACACAAGACAGAAAATGGATGTTTCATCAGGCTTGGTTTTACTGAGACATGTTGTCCAAAATGCTATCTGCTCATAGCAACAATGACATCAGTGGAAAACCCTGAAGCATTTACTTCACACTAAACACTGTTTTAGGTTCAGATATTCTTTTGGTTGAGACAATAGAATGCAATGCATAACAACCATTATTACTCAAAGTGAGTTTTAAGAGGAGCACATCATTAAGGGTAAATATGCAGAGGTAAAAGTGGGACATTCACAAATAGTGCTAACACAAGTGAATGCCTAGACATACATTCGTGGTGCAAAGAAGGCCCTACTAAAGACTCAGGAATATAGTAGGAAATTTTGTTTTTCATTGAGACATTTTCAATAGTGAACCTATGCATCGGTAGGGATACATTCAGGCCTATATCCTGTCAGTGTAATAAACCCAGAGGTATCAGCAAAGGATCCTGGATCTTCATTGTTATAAGTGGCTGAAGTATACATGCATTTGTCCATATTATTGTCCCCAAATAAAAAAGTCATGATCTCATGACTCTTGAAGCTAATTTCTTCGTTCCCCATTGTGTTGTGTTTCCAGAGTCCCGTACTGTATGCCAAGTAACTTAGATGCTGATTCACTGTTACACTGCTTTTTAGTGTTTGTAATATTTCAAACCCCTTTCAGGATATGTGTTTTTTTAGTAACACACACAGGAAAGTTTTACTCTTAGAAAAATACAAATTTGTCTATATTTCACATCCGGAATGCCACCTAGTTAGATACCATGGCTCTGAGAGTTCAAGAGACATTTTTTAAATTCTTCTCCAGAGGATAACTACTCTGCAGACCCAAAGTTGCATTTAAAACTGGCCTACTGGGCTGGAGAGATGGCTCAAAGGTTAAGAGCACTGCCTGCTCTTCCAAAGGTCCTGAGTTCAATTCCCAGCAACCACATGGTAGCTCACAACCATCTGTAATGGGGTCTGGTGCCCTCTTCTGGCTTGCAGGCATACACACAGACAGAATACTGTATACATAATAAATAAATAAATATTAAAAAAAATAAAATGAAACTGGCTTACAAGCCTGTGGTGTTTGAATATTTTCAGTATGTATTATTATTATTATTATTATTATTGTCCATATGAGTGACTCTTTTTGAGATTCTCCATCCCTTATAAAAGTGAGTCATTCTCTTTCTATCTGGGGACCTACAAAATCAATTGCTATGAGATGTATTCCTTCTCAATTGTCTTCTATTTCTTCAAGCCACACAATACTCAGTTTTCTCTGTTGTGTTTTACCATGGTTATTCATCATTAAGTGAAACTGGTTCTTTGGTTATTTGTAAGGAAAGAGATACAAACATGGTAAAATTCTTTCTTTGATTTTATAAGTCCAAAATATAGGTGTAAGTCAGCATAGAAATTTGCATTAAGGATATGAAAAATATCCTCTCCCAAGCTCATTTAGGTTGCTTTGAAGGATTATGTTCCAATCTGATTTGTAGCTATCAAACAGGAGTCATCATGAGACACCATCAACATTATTTTTCCTTACCTTCTGTTTCTTCGAGAAGGCTCTGACTTACTCTCACCAGGTTTCTTATGATGGACTCTTCTTGCACGACTCACATTTTTTTTTAAAAAAATGAATATTAAAAGAAGCATATCACCGTAAAGAGAAATTTGAAATACTTAATTAATTCCTTGACTTTTAAAGACATACAGGTCAAAACACTAAAAAGAATTAAGGTTTACCTATATATTTCATTTGAACTTCTTAACTAATATTTATTTTCCTTTCATATGAAGGTATTATTTTTCTTAAACATAGAATTTGTGTTTCCTATCATGCACTTTTTGTAAAAGAGAATTGAAGGTAAATGTGCAACATTCAACTTTTCATGCTAAAATTACCCTGAATACTCATAAGAGTCATACATCTTTTCCAGAACACTGGGGTTCAATTTTTAGTATCACTGATGGTATAGAAAAATGCTTGATTGAGTTTACTTGACTCTCAGGTAAACCACAGTTACTGAAGCCTCACAAAATAATATTTGGTTGATTTTAAACTCAGTGAAGCAATACATATCAATCCTAATTCCAAAGGACCTAATTCTCTGCAGTAAACTAGGTTTTTGTCCAAATTTATTAATTGCATAGAAGACCAAGAAACCAAGGAACTATTTAAGAGTAATGTGTCAAATAAGTTATGTATACTTTTTATAGTTCAAGAAAGAGTTTCTAAAATATCAGAAATAATATATCACTTTTCTTTAAGCATGTATTCTTTTTCAAGTTTCAACTAAATGTATTTTAATTTTTAGATTTATTCTCATAATTCCCGTAGGTCATTTTGTTTCTAATATGTCATTTTCTTTATGTAAGTCATAGGAGAAAAAGAAAGCTGAAATAAGAAAATTTTCTTTTGAGGACTATAAAATATATTTACCATCCATTATGCTCTCAGCACTTGTTCCATTCTACCAGGGAAAATAATTAATTAGAGTATTCAATTTTGATTTAATTTTTCAAAAACCAATCTAGTTCTACAAAGTTAATGTTCTATTATGACCACCATCATTATATATGGACAAAGGATGCACAAATAAATTATTATAAAATAACTGAAATATCAGTTATCTAATATGTAACATTTTATGATGTCTGCATTCTTGAAATTTAAAAATGGTTACTAGTCTGTTGCATGTATATTAAATATATTGAATAATAAGATGCAATTAGAAGAATTAAATATCATATAATTGGTTAAAGTGCTTTTAAGAAAATGATAATTAAAAGAGATGTTTTTCCTTCTCGGTTCTTATTTATTAATTCTTTGGGAATTTCTTACAATATATTTTGATAATAATCACATCCCCAAAAGTGTAAAGAATAAAAAAAAAAACTTTGGGAAACACAACCCTAAATGAGACTTTATATTACATATTCTCCTCAGGTATCACTATAGAAGTAACAAAAAGGGTTCTAGAGCCCAAGGTGGTAGAAGTGGAAATTTACAAGAAAAGAGCATATTCTAGATACAGACATGTAGTTGCACAAATAAATTCACAGCAAGACACAAGATATGTGAAGGATAAAGAGGAGACTCATTTTTATCCAATTCAGTCATTTCTGCTATAAACTTGTGCTTATTCTTCCAAAATGATAGTTCTGTTTTGGTAGCCACTTACTTTAATGTTCATTTAGAGTATGAGTTAGGTGGTTGGTGAATTTAAATTAAGTGATTGGTGATTTAAGATCATCTAAATTTATGAAAAAAAATGATGTTTAGTACTTGTGTTGAGCAGGTAAAGAGAAAATAAGAATCAGTGTGGGAATAAAAATAGATGTCAGGCATAAACAAAAGAGAGAGGTAATAAGTAGAAGGAAAGAAGAGAAAAAATGAAAATATTTTATTCATGTCTGTTATTTATTTCCCTTTGAGATATAATCTCAGATTATAATTACATGGTTTCTATATTTTGTTCAGTAATAACTTACTGTATCATAGAATATTTTCTTCATTTGTTTTCTAACAGCAAGTTCGGTGACTTGTCTTAACAACACTCAGGAAGATAAACTAGGCAGATTACCAAAAGTTTTAGACCAGTCTGGTACCAATATTGTATCAAAAATGGGAAAAAATGGTGTCATCTCTTAAATTCAGTTAAAATTCTCAAACTGGAATTTGAAATCAAGTGTCTTCATTGAGTCCCAGTTAATGTTTCAGGAAACAGATCAGACAGGTAATCCTTCTGACTAATTTATCTTCAAGAGTTGATATGTATTTTGTTTACATGTGTAGATTTTTTTCAACATCTTAAAAATTTTAATTTGTTTTCATTGCATAAAAGAAAAGTGTAATAGGTAAGGTGTGGCATTGTCTAAACTTTCATTATCATCAAAATTTTTCAGTGAGGGCTGGAGCTATGAGTTAGTGTGTAAGAATACTGGCTGTTCTTCTGGAGATCCTGAGTTGAATCCCCAGGAACCACATGGAACCAAAAGGTCGGCAATTCTGCCATAAAATAGTCTCTCCTAGAAATAGCTTCATAAGCAAGGCTGGAACAATAGCATTGTGAATGGACATGTTGACATCAAAGAGGTAAAATTTCACAGGGTCTCCCCTATGATTAAAATATACAGGCAACTAATGACTACTGAGAAAAGGAGAATTAGCCTCTCCCAGTGATGAACTCCCGTTTGGTTGTAAAACACACAATATTCAGTATTGAAACCATATACATTACCAGTAACACAAATGTACTCATTTATCTGTATACACAAGCAAACACACAAACATACACATACACAATACATATTTGTTAACACACACATAAATATTTGTAACCACAAACATATGCATACACATACATGATAAATGCAACAATAATATTCAAAAGTTGGAGGTACAAGAAGGGTACAAGAGAGGGCAGTTAGGAGGGATTATAATGAGGAAAGGGTGTAATGTAAGACTATTTTAATTAAAACCCATTTTTAATTGAAAATACAGCATTTCCAATAAGATAATATACCTACAGAGAGAATCTTAGTCATATTACTGAAAGTAAATAGTAAACCTTATACATTTATTAAGATTCTGAGGTTAGATTTACAGGGAATCATTTAACAGAGAGGCCTAGTAAAGCTAGATGAAAAACTATGATATGACTGGCTGGGAATGACGTAAGGACAGAGAGGGAGAGCAAGAAAAGAGATATCTTGATTGAGGGGGCCATTATAGACCTAGCAAGAAACTTGGCACTAGAGAAATGTTCAGGAATCCACAAATATGACTCCAACTAAGACCTTAAGTAGTTGTGAAGAGGGTGCCTGGAATGACTGCGCTGTAGTCAGATTGATCAAAATATTATATGTCATCATGGACCCTTTATCCAGCAACTGGTAGAAGCAGATGCATAGACCAACGGTAGAGAAATGGGTGGAGCTCCGAAAGTCCAGTCAAAGATAAGGAGGAGCAAGAATATGAGCAAAGAGGACAAGATCAGGATAGGGAAACCCATGAAAACGTTTACCTGAGCTAACAGAAGCCCAACAATTCAGCCTTACAGCACAGGAACCAGCATAGGACCAAACTAGGCCCTCTGAAATGTGGATGATAGATTGTATGGCTGAGGCAGGCTGTGGGGTCAGTAGCAGTGAGATCAGAATTATCCCTACAGCTTGTACTGGCTTTTTGAAAATCATTCTTCCTTGCTCAGTCTAGAAATAGTGGGGAGGGACTTGGTCCTTCCTCAAAGCAATGTGCTAGATATTGTTGAGACCCCATGGGAAGCCTTATCCTCTCTGAGGCATGCAAGGGGTAAAATGGGGGGAAGGAAAAGGGAGTGAGAGGAGGGGAGGGAATGGGAGCAGGGATTAGTATTTAAAATGAGAAATGATAGTTGTTGTTTTTTTAAATAAAGAGATTTTTTTAAAAAAATAAAAAGAATGACAATCTTCAAGAGGCAGGTAATTCAAATGTCTCTGAATTGTAAACTAGATTTTGATATTTCCTACCAAGGAAAATATTCCAGAAAGATGCTGGAATTAAATTATTTAGAAAGTTTAAATTTTCAGGGCAAGAGTTTCCTAACATAGTATGATGATAGTAACGAAGGAATGAAAACAATATACTTACATTGAAGTAAACTATAAGAGTATAAATGATCTTAGTTCTTGCAAATATTATCTTCCATCATCTTCATAGGACCAATCTGCATCTCAACCCATCACGACCACATGAACACTCCAGCAGGCTCTCTTTAGACAGCTGGTATCATGGCTGTGTCTCTTGCTCTCTCACTCCTTTCTGTTGTTTGATTTTACATTTCTGTTTACTGTTTTTTTTTCCTCTGAGTACTGACTCTATGTGTTTCCTGAACTCTCATTTTCCTCATGTAACACTCAATATATATTACCAGATACTAGCTGTGATGTCAATTCGTAGCTTTCAACTTGACTGTATATGGAATGAGGTACAATCCAGAAGTAGTGGGCACACTTGTGATCCAGACTGTGAGGCAGGAAGACAGCGTGCCTTTTATTTGGGTCTTAAGGCTGCATGCCACACACTTTTAATCCAGACCTTGAGACTGAAAGGCACACCATTAATCTGGGCCACATCTTCTGCTGGAAGGACAACGGAAGAAAGAATCAAGAGTGTTAGTCATTTACCTGCTTGCCCCTGCCTTGTCAGCACATCCATTAATTCATTGGCATTGAATTTTATGTTTTTAGAATTCCAGCATATATGGTAGATGAGCTGAGATACCCCACCTCATGGGACTGAGCAACTACTGAACCCTTGGATTTTCTATTCACAGCTAGTCATTATTGTACCCCATCATTTCAATATATAAATATATGTATTTTATGATTTCTTTGACTACAGAGAACCCGATTAATACACTTAACATAATATACAAAATTTGAGATAAGCTTTATTTGAAGTTTATCTAAAAGTCTTATTAATTAAACTTCATTGAATATATTCTCTAAACTAACATAATATAAATATCACACACTTGGGGTGGGGAGGTAACTCAGAAGGTAGACACAAATGAGAATACATATACCTCAGAACAATTTGTGGGGAATTGATTCTCCCTTTTTTCTGCCACACTTGTCCCAATGATAATAACTAGGACCTCAGGCATAGTGGGCATGAACTGTTGCTGACTAAACTATTTCACTATCCCTGACTGCTGTCTCTTAATTAGAAATTTTGTTTTGATGAAATAGTAGGTACTTAAGATGGATGGGAAGGACACAAGGAAGAATAAAAGGAAGAAAATAGATCCTGTATATGTGTCATAAGTATTGGGGACAATTAAGAGTTCTTAAGAATCAAATGTTTAGGATATAAGAAAACCGCTGAAGTCCCCGTGCATCGGGAGAGCTAAGACCTATCATAACTTCAGTATCCATATACAAGAAACATTCCTTCAGGGTTAGGCTGGTACATCCTGTATATTTAGGCTTTATTATTGCCTTTTTAAGGACTGAATTTTCTTGCAGTCAATCCATATTTTCATTTATATGATTTTTTTTTCAAATTTAAACGCCAATTTTTTATATTTAGACTGTGATGTGTGTGAATGTGTTTGACCACTGAAAGTTAGAGAACAGCTTCTGGAAGTAAGATCTCTTCTACTATGTAGTTCTAAAATATTGATTTCAGAGTGTCATACCTGGTAGCAATCACTTTAATGACCAAGTCTTTTTGATGGCTCCATTTGTGTGATACTTCTATATTATTGCTGAAGAAAATCTGATAGATACATATAAGTATGATTTCCAAATATCATTTTTATGACATCTCTGAATTTTCCTAATGTATTAGATGGTAGTAAGAGGTATTAAAGCATGAAACAGTATGCCAAGAAAATAATTTAAAAGTCTAGAAAAATTCTATATAACTAGATAAATTAAAATATTAACCATTTTCAACATTCTTAAATTATAAACGAATAAATATACTTGTGAATTTTAATTACTCAACAATCAAAAGACTATTAAGTTGTCTTTTATCAATACAAATATTTGCAAATAAATTTGGATTATCATATTATGTATCATAATAGGAAGCTGGAAGCAGAATGGTTAAATAGATGATTCAGTAAAAAATTTAAGCTTTTAAGTCACAATGATGATTTGCAGATTGTCAAACTTAGGAATTAGTGTAGGATCTAAATTTGTCATATCTAATCCTATAATATGCTCCATGAATATGGGATTTGGTAGCAAGTGACTTTAGGAGAGTCTTTTTGATAAAAAATTCTGCAGTAAAGATGTTTCTATAATCTTGTTAACTAGATGTTTACCAAATGTTATTAACCATGAGGATATTATGTATATTTAATAGAAATAACTAACATAAATATTTACATGCCATACTAGAATTACCTTTATTCTGTTAGAGCCACTGAATTTTTCTCATACCTCACTGCAGCCCACACTATTATATTGTCTTTAGAGGATTGCTAGAATATTGTGTTTATCATTATGACAAAATTAATCAGAAATTGAAAGTTATGAGGTCACTGAGTAACTTATAATTTTGTTAAACTGAGGTGATATTACATAGCTCTGTTTTTCACCCATGGCAACAATTTATTAATGAAATATTTCTGTAAAAAGTACCAACACTACATTTTAAATGTCTGTTCTTGATAGTAGGTTATGGTATATGCAGAAATATTCACCATGTGCATTTGCTTGTAACCTAATCTGGGAAATACAAAATACAGGAAATTAATACCCTCAGAAGAACTCTTTAATGGAGTATCTCAAAAGTAACTACTGAAAACATGTACTATGTGGACTAAACTTGGAAGACGTTCTCGAGTTTGTTTTTTTTTAACGTATAATTTTAATCTATTAGACATCCTTCTGTTTTTAGATATAGTAAGATATAAGCAACCAGGTTCACCATCAACCTTGGAAAGATAACCACAGCTACATATTGGTAAATGGATGCAAGAAGTCAGGCAACACAGGAGGACAATGGCAGTGAGAGAGGAGCACTATTCTCCTCATTTTTGATTGTGTTGTATGAAGGCCACTTGTTAATTTCCAAACAGTCTGGGAGTTCAGACTCAAAATAACCACACAGAAACCATATTATTTGCAATACAGTTTGGCCAATAGCTTAAGCATATTTCTGGTTAACACTTATATCATAAACTAACCCATCTCCATTAATCTGTGTATCACCACATGGCTGTGGCTTAGTGGCAAATTTTCAGCATGTTTGTCTCTGTTGATTGCTCCATGGCTTCTCTAAACTCCGCCTTCTTTTTCTCAGCATTCAGTTTTCTTTTCCCTGCTTAGCTCTGTTCTGCCTTGCTCTGCTATAGAATCAAAGCAGTTACTTTATTAACCAAGGGTATTCACAACATACAGAGGGGAATCCCACATCACTTCCTCTTTTCTGTTTAAATAAAAAGGGAAGTTTGAACTTTAATGAAGCAAAATTACAAATAAAAGACAGTTATCAAGCAAGAATTACAGTTACAATATTTATATCTACTTTATCTTTTATCATAACAAAAGAAAGATACAATTATAACTATCTAGTCTTTAACTCCATCAACGACTCCAGAGGGATATAGTATTACCTAAGTAAACAGGAAACCATTGTAAGCAACTTCCAAAACTTTAGAGTTGACAGAGACATCTCTTTGCCTGGACAGTCACCAAATGTTCTTCTGTACCATTTGGGCATCCATCTTCAGTCTACAGAACCATAATATCTAGCAGACTTTTCATGAAGCAGGAAATTTCAAAAACAGTTCCACCTATATTGGCAGTTTGTCAGTCACTTTCTTCTTTCACCTACAGAATGTTTTGTAGACTTTTTCTTGAAGTAGGAACCCCAAAGGATGGTCTCTCCTTTAGGCAAGTTTAGCAGTTATTTCTCTGTCAATCCTAGATGTCCAGTTCACACAGCATACCATCAAGCAGTCCAGACAAGAACAGTTTCTTGCCCAAATGGTTAGCAAACTCTATAAGGAGCCTTTGTGATGCACATCATCCTCTTAAATTAGATCAGTGCTGCCAGAAGCAAATTTTTCTCAATGTCATAAAAAGTCTTAAGCTCTTAAAAACATTTTAAGTGTCATATTCTGTAGTCTTTGAAAGATTTGAAGAATGCCTATCCATCTGAAATACAACTTTGTACATCTAGAAAATCTAACATGACTACAAGCTTGATTATCTATTAACATATATTTTAAATTACTCATTACCTTTTTAAATGAGCTGCACAAACATAATATCTTAATCAAGGGCAGAAATATATATATATATGTAAAACAAAATTGGTCTTACATTTATATCAATATATCAAGATCCATACCAATGCAAATCTCTAAAGTATATCCCCCTTTAAATGCAAAAATAAATTATACACAATATTTGGGAATATGAGAGTAGTTTTTCTCCAAACTGCTTCCTGCTGTTTATTGGGCGAAATAATTTTTGAGAGGGTTTACAGCAAACTTTCCAGGGTCTTGATCCATCAAATCAATGTAGTCTGGAATTAATCCATAGGTTTAATTAATCCATATTTTCTGTGGAAATAAAAGAACCTCTTTTTCAAATTGACATATCTTTAGACCAAAATTTTGAAGACAAAATAACTTTAAAGTATATATGTTGGTTACATATATTTTTCACAGTCAAAATACTAAAAGAAAACACAATAATATACATAATCCAGATTCTTTATGTATTTTTCATCTCTACATGGCTTATTTTTTAATCTATTACTTTCTTACAAGTTTAATATTTATTTTATTATCTTTACTCCTTTGATCTATGACTGACTGTCTGTGCACCGAAATCACTCTTCTGATTTCCCTTTAAAAAAGCAAACTACATTTAAAACATTTTTTCACATTTCACTCAATATGAAAATGGTAGAATAACTAGTATGCAAAAGGAAACTTCAAAACCAAGGGAACTTTCATAAGCTGAAAGCAGCTGTCATGGTAACACGTAGTAGAAAGTTCAAATGTGATAGAGATGCTGACTTTATGCCTCCTAACATAATTTCTCTCTTTTATCCCATGATACAATAATCATTTCAGGATTTAAGGTCATTCTGTAAACATGTTTTATAAAGGTCCAGGATAAGTACAATGTGCTTCTATGTAAGTAACTAAACAACTCAATGGACACCTTCTTGAGAGAATAAATCATTTTAGATGTGATTAAGACTAGTTATAATTAATGGGGGAATGCCTTTTAAATTGTCAGGAGCACAACAGTTTGAAAGACATGAACTCCAAGTCCCTTGGAGTATTTTGAATGGTCCATGACTTTGGGGAGGAAGCTACTGCAGTCATCTTAGAAACAGCAAGAGACCACATGAGGCTGAGCTGCTAAAATTTCAGGATTCCTATTTAGTCAGTGACTACTTGTTTTTAAGGATAGAAGAGGACTTGAATTAAATTCAAATATATTCCTAGGAAAAATGTTGTGAACAACAAAAAACATAAAATGTTCTGCTAGTTTAAATGATACAATAATCATATTACCACAGACAACAGAAATACAAATTTAAACTTAGCTCTTGAGAAATGTTTATTAAAAGGAAGAGTTTAAATTTATAAGTTGCTTATTGCTTCTACAATTTCCCCTGCTACTCATAATCCTTCAGTGACTTTCAAACGCATGACTTATCCATCAGCTATCAACCCAGAGACAAAAATTTCCAACAGCTAACGATTACTATCAACCAATGGCTTCAATGGTTGCTATGATTATTAAACAAAAGGATTTGATTGATCATATTAATTCTGTGTATTCTGAGTGTCTGAATGACTCTGTGTGTTAATACACCTGACTAGAGATACCAGAGAAGAGCATCATATTCCTGTGAGATGGAGCTACAGGTATGTCTGAACTACCTGACATGAATGTTGAGAACTATATCCAAGTCTTTTGGAAGAACCAAAGAGCTACCAAGTATAGAGTCATCTATGTCATTTGAAAAAGTCACCAAAATCATTTGAATTTTTCAAAATTCTTTCAGGAGCAAATATAACATAGATTTAACAGGATATAGTACCGTGTGAGATATCTTTTGTGTGAACTCAGTTATTCAAGTAATTCAGGTGACTCATTTTAATATATTGACTATGCTGAGATGATCTTGGAACAGAACCTACAGTATTGCAGAACTGTATTTTTATTAAAGCCTCCTAACTTACATGAATTGCCCCATACTTTCAAACAAGAAGTGCAAGTCTACAAATCTCTACCCTGGTCTTTGCAAGAATAACTCATACCCATTCTCATTATTGGACCCAAATATAAGATACCCCATGCTTTGGTGACCTCTTGTCTTATAACTCTAGCCAGGTAACATAATCTCTATTTATGCTCAGACTCTGTGTGTATCTTTCTCATAGCACATGAGAATTCAATATTTTCATTTGTTTGAATGTTATGGTAGCATTCGATATCACTTCTGTTTTTCTTTCTTCGTTTTATTGATTAATATTTTTTTCTGTTACTCAATTTCGGTGCCCGCAGGAAAATGTCATCTGTTTACAATCATAAGAATATCTCTATGCTATGCTTCCTTTTTTAAAAGAATATATTTTATTTTTTTTATTTTTTATAAAAGTTTACAATGTATATCAGTCATAACCATCTTCTACTATCTTCCTCCAGATTGCCATAGTGCCCCACCATATCTTCCTTAAAAATTTATGTCACTTTTTAAAACTTTGATTAGTACTGACTATGTGCACATGTGTGGTTATTGATGGAAGCATCAAAATACATCAAAGATCATGTCCTCAAAGAATAACAAGCTCTCCTCTCTCAGCAATAATCAACTCAAAATGTGTTTTTGATAGAAATAAGTTATTGGGGAACTTTTCTCCACCCATGCTAAAATTTTGACTGACTTAATTTTGTGCATGTCCTCATCCAGTAAACAGAGCTCTATGAGTTGATGCACAAAACTGGTATATTATGTCCAGATCTCAGCATTTCATCTTTCTGCTCTATGTGCTTGCTCTAAAACTCTCTGTGTATCTTCTTCAATAGAGTTCTTTGATCCTTGACTAATAAGAGATTCATAAACATGAAACATCTATAGCTGATCACTCAGATTTATTTATATTAGACACTTTGACCTGTTATGAGTTTCTGAATTAACCACTATCAACTGAATAAAAATGAAAAGATTAAAACAAACACAAAATCTCCTCTGGACAATTAAAGGTAGTACAGATCTTGAACAGCTTTATTCATTTCCTTCAACTGTATGTTTATGTTTTCTTTGCTTTAAGAGATCTATTTATTTCTCTTTGTGAACTTCTACCATTTTCATATAGTAGGTTATAGGGTCTTTTTTATGTTTTTGCTATGTTGGAATATTCAGTACTGTGATAGCACAGCTTAGCTCTAATAGAGGCATCTTTCCCAGGCTATTATTGGTTGTGTTTTTATGACGGAGGCTAGCTATCATGATTTGGAATGCGTAAAGACCTTGGTACTGACTTCTTAGCTTTTCTTGTAGGTTAATTGGTTTGGATTTTGTTTGTTTGTTTTCCCCTGGTTTCTGTTTCCTCTCTGGATTTTTGTAGAGTGAGATGGTTCTGTGTTGTCCATTTCTCTGGTTTAATCAGCTTAGCTGGTCTGTTCACAGGGAATGTCTACTAGTATGGGAGACTAAGATACTGGGATGAGTTTGGAGAGAAAGCTGGAGGAAAAAGTCTTTGTGACCTTTTGGAGATGGAGCAGTAGGAGAAATGTGGATCTGCCTGCAGCCTACTTATCCCACTGGGAGGAAAAGCCCATAGATTAGCTGGGGGAGCCTGCATGGTTTGGGGGCTGGAATAAAGGGACCAAGTGGAGAGAGGGAGATTGGGAGAGTGTAGTGTTGATCCATAGTAAATATGGACCATGGGGGAAAGAAGGCTGTTTCTGATGTCCCATGCAGTGCTGGAGATAAGGCTGAAGATTTGAATCTGTGACTACAGGAATAGATAATTTTTTAAAAAAGTCATACAGTAATAAATTATGAATGACTTAGATTAGTTAAAATCTTATTAAAATCTTAGCAAATTCTTGCTAAGAAAGATTACTTCGGAAACTTACTGGAATATACTTGTAAAGAATAAAATGAACCATTTGCAATTGAAAATGACAATAAAGATAGACCATCCTTGATCCCAAAGGAATAGATATAAAATCATGTTGGTACTTACCACAGTGAAATTCATAACCTTCAATATCCATATTGTCATGGCTAAGTTAACTATCATGGTAACCAACAGCAGAAGGACAAAGAAGTATAAGCACCTCTCTCACCATCCATAAATCTCGACAGGGTAAAGTTGTGCATTTTCAGTTCTCTGCAGGTTGTTCTGCTCTGTTGCTAGTATGTATTGTTTTCTAATAAAATATGAAAGATTTTTTCAGCAAGGTTTGGAGATCCTTTATATTCTAATTTGAATAATCAAAATTCAAACCACATATATGGTCTATCGCATGACACATGATTATTTAGCCAAAATACATATTTTGAGAAATATCCATTGAAGTTGTGGTCTGGAAAATATATTTAGGAAGATATCAAACAAGATTTCATGGATTCATGCTAAAGAAAATTTAGAATGTTGTCATTAGAATTTCTTGACATATAGGAAAGGTTTCTGTAGAAAAAACTTCTGTTTTGTGTCTCATTATTTTTTGGGTGTACCAGAGGACTTTAACATTCTTTACAAAACGAGATTAGCATTCATTAGTTTCTGTTCTTACACTGCATACAAATATAGAAGATTACAAAACACAAAGAGAAAAAATGAGAACGGATTTTATTAAAAATTTAATGATTTAATAGACTTGTTTAAGTTGTACATTTGATCATTATCCAACTTATCAAGAAGACTTTGATCAAACTCACACTGAAATGAGTATAGACAGAATTTTAAAAGGAACCAAGGAATAAACAAAACATATATAAGCACAAAATAAATTGTGCCAAAAAATCTAAGCTTCAAGGGATTATATTATATTTATATTAATAATACAGAATGAAAAGGTTCAGGAATGAATTTCCTGGTATACACACACATATACATCTACACAAATTTATATCGTAACTACAATTTGAGATCATCATAACCAACATTATAAATTCAATCCTCAGTATTCTCAAGCCTATCAGATTCTAGCCTCTTTAAGTAGACACTATATACTTTCTTCATCCTACTATGATTCTAGTTGAAATGTGTATCAGTGTGTTTACTTCAGGGAGTTCTTCAGGCATTTTATGTAAGGTTAGTTATGCTAATTGCAAAAAGTTGATATAGGTAATTAACAACCTTGCTGTAGTCCAAAATAATGTATTCAATATTAAAATATTTATAAAACTTAGAAACCTGATACATTATCTTAAATCATCTTTATATATTCAAATAATATTCAAATTCAATATTTGTTCTAAGGTTTAGATACTTTTAAAAGCTGGACAAAATTTATTAATTAAATATACAAGATAGTTATTTTAGGGGTTTCCCCAATAATTTACAAGTGAAGCCTAATAAACTCATCCTAATCAGGATCCATAACAGAAATGCAAACAATAAAAAAGACAAGTCACTCTCATCACAAAAGTTATTTTTGAATAACATCTCCAAAACACAGACATTAGACAGTGGATCATGTGTGAGCGTTCTTATGATGTTGTAATAATTTTTAGACTTCAATACCCTTCCATTCCCTCTCATGTAGTTTGTAGGGTTTGGAGCTATTTCCCTGGGTCTGTGTTCCTTCTGGTAATGCCATTGTCCAGGTCACTATATTGTATGACTCTCCAGTGGGTGCTTCACTTTTGATAATTCTCTCACTCTGAAATACTGACTTTCAAGTAGCTGAATGACAATATGACCTCTCAAGCCCATGGATGTGTCCCATGGTGATAACAAGGAGAAAATTGTTTTCTTACAATAAACTCCTTTCAAGAGGAAAGTTGAGTTTTGATCTTCAGTCCTACTGCTGTGTGTGTTGGGGACAAAGTCACAGATTTGTAGAGTTATAACTTAAATATCCCCTGTGACTATAAACCAGGAGTAAAAATCCATATCTCCCCTATCAAAATGCATAATTTTGGGCAAAGAAGGCATAAAACTATCTCTTTATATTGAGTATTCTCAATTTATAGCACACACAATGTGCTTCTGCAATATTGAACATGGATAGCTTTTATTTAATTTGATTTAAAGAAGCGAGTTTCACTCCACACTCATTAAGTCAAACTACAGGCCTTTGAAGAAGGACTAAATTTAAAAGCGTGTAAGTTGTGGGCCAGTTTTAATTTTAACTGAGCATGGCATGAGATAAACTTCCAGATGACTAACTGAAAACTCTAATTTGTGCGAGATGCTAAAGTTAAAAAAGCAAGAGAATAAAAGCCATTTATTTTGTCCTACTCCTGCATGGAATCCACAGTTCAGATCCAGGGGGAGTGATAAGCCAGTCATTTAACGTTATGTCAACACATGTATCTTTTCTTTCATTAGCAAATTCTCCTGCTGGTTTGTACACTGTTGGTAGCAGACCACCCACCGAAACTTAGAGAGTGGCAGAAACTGGGTGCTTTAATAATTCTGTTTTGTTTAACTTTCTTCTTTATCTTATTTGAAGCCCTTTTTCTTCTTGTACTTGTAGAATAACATATTAGCTTCACTTACACAATAATTGTTTAGCAAGTTTATAATTCAGATGACCTATTTTCCTTTTAACTCCTTAGAGTATGTGAATAGCTTGGCCATATAGAGAGCCACATTTCTCTGTAAATTACCCAAACTTTATCTTTCACACAGTCTGCCCACATCATCTGAGAATAAGTAAGCATAAAAAATAAATGGACAGGAAAGTCAACTGCATTCATTTCCCTTTCCTTCATAAAAGTGTTCTGTTGAGATGTTGGTTAATGGCCTAAGCCCCATTACAGATTTGAAGTGTTTCCTGCCCTCTGGACCAGGCCTCCTAACAAATGTCCTCAATTCAACTCTTCTTTCATTTTAAGTAGCACTGGTTCTAGGAACTTGTTGAATAAATAAATATAAAGTAATTGCACAGAAGATCCACAGGTAATTAATTACGTGAATGGTAGCAAAAGTAACTGCACAGCAACACAAGCAAAAAAGAATAAGAAAACAGATTTAACTTGATATGAAATTAATGTTAATGATTGCATCATGTATTTCCTAGGCATAATCACAAGTCAGATATAAAATGTCCAATTTTTCTTTTTTTAAAAAGATTCATTTATTTATTACGTATGCAACATTCTGCCTCCATGTATGTCCACATGCCAGAAGATGGCAGCAGATCTTATTATAGATGGTTGTGAGCCACCATGTGGTTGCTGGGTATTGAACTCGGGACCTCTGGAAGAGCATCCAGTGCTCTTAACCACTGAGCCATTTCTCCAGTCCCCCTCCCCCCAATTTTTCTATTTTAATTGACAAGGATATAGTTGCTTTGTTGATACTAAATTACTTGAAAAATTATTGACAGATAATATTTTACATTAAAAATCCTAGATTCATTTTAAGTGTAAAGTACTTATATAAACAGTTTATTAGACAACATTTGGATTGTAAATATTAGCAAATATGAGACAAAAATTAAGTAACAATATTTGTGCTTTGATTTATAAACCCTCAAAATAAAATTCTCAGTCTCAACTTTTGGATTTTTGTTCCTTTGAAATAGTTCAAAAAGCCTTAGAGAAAATGTGTCAATGTGAGTGAAGAATCTAACTTGCTAAAATATTTCCAGATAAAATCAAGATCATATTTCTAAGTATCTGGTTTTTGTAATTAAAACAAGAACAGGTTCTAACAGGAATATCTGCTTTGAAGGTATGATTTGATGATGGAACTCGAACTGTAGTTATTTATAGTTATACGAATGATAAACATAAGAAGATCAAATCTGTATAAGCAAATATTTTTCAGTTGAAATAAGTCCAAATAAAAAATATTTATTTCTCTTTAAAATAATAAGATTTTTTAAAATATCTTTAATTCTAAATTACTGACCATATTATCTCTCGTTTTTTATTACCTATTTTAAACAAAATATCAATCCTCAGTGACCAGAATTTCATAAAGGTGGTTTAATTAATAAAACACATATAAAGTTAAGATCACTAATGATGCTAAAACCTGCGATGACATATGACTTTACTCATTTTCTAGAATACATGAAATTATAAGCTTTGGAATAAGAAAGCAACATTTTCCTTGAGCATTTTATTCATAATAATTGCAAAATTAAGCTTTTCTAAAGAAGGTCTAACCATAACTGTTTCAAGTCAAATTCATGAAAACACAGTTATAAAATTCTCATGAGATAACCCTTCTATATATCAAAACAGACTTACTTTAAAAATCAACAGAAAAACTAAAAACTCTTTTTGTTTTTGCACTTCAAGAAAACCTGTCATCATTAACGCAGAAATGGTGATTTAACCAAGTTTCTAAATTTTTACTCTTGTCAATTTCTTATATGTTGAAAATCTGATCAGAATTATAGTAATAAATACCTTAAGTTGTAACTAAAGTATCATGATTTCAATGATAAATGCATACAATTTCTTCCTTTAAAAGGTATATAATTTTTATTTGGCATAATGAGAGTGTACACTGCTAAAATATCCTCTTTCCTGAGTTCTTTAAGCTTATGCATTTCAAGAAACATACATTTTCATATTACCTTTTTAAAAAAAATCACAGCCTTTCTTTCTAATGTCTTTTGAACATGTTTTTATTTTTTAGTTTGTTTACTAAGCCTTTTGAAATGGGATATTTGTTATTTTAGTTTCTACATATTGATGCTTAAAATTGACTTTAGAGTTTATGGGAAATAAACTGTACAAGAAGATTAAAAATAAAGTTTATAGATTTCTGCTCTTGCAGGAGTAAACTGACCCTCTGTCTCTATCTTGTCTCTGTCTCTTTATCTCTCTCTCTCTCTCTCTGTGTGTGTGTGTGTGTGTGTTTGTTTATCTGTTTCTGTTTCCCATGTCTGTCTATATCTATCTCCACCTCCCCCACCTGCCCTCTTTGCTTCTGTCTCTCTAACTGTGCAGGCATTTTCCTGTAGGACTGCCATGTAAATTTTTGTTTGGTTGGTTGTTTTTGGTTTTAGTTTTATGATCAGGGTTTCTCTGTAATTTTAGAGTGGTTCCTGGAACCAGTTCTTGTAGACCAGGCTGGCCTCAAACTACAGAGATCCACCTGCTTCTGCCTCCAGAGTGCTGGGATTAAAGGTATGTGCCACCACTGCCCTGCCCTTACATGTATATTTAAGACTACATGCCCACTAAAATCTGCAACTAAGAGTTGCCCTTAAGAAAACAGATCTGTCAGAATGAAGTAACAGCTACTTTTAAAGAACCACAGCTCAATTTTTCACTTAATATATTTAGTTCGGGTTTTTTCAAAGATGTCTCTAGGACAGCATTAACAAAGCTGTAATTTTCTGGGTTTGGCCAGGTCTGTAGTTTGAAGACTGAAAGTCATCATAAATTATCCTATCATCTTTCAGAAGCTCATTAGAGTTATTTTATTTAGGCGCCAGTGACTTCTCGGAATCACCAATAGAACCCTAATCAGAAAACCACAGAGGAGTCAGTCTTCTGCTATCAGAAACCTTGGGACAATTTGTGTATTAATATTTCAAAAAGTTTGTAGGAGCACATGGTCCCTGCTGAGCACTAAGTCAGACCAGATAGGGTTACAGTTAGTGAACCTGGCGAGAGCCACAGGCTGCTCTCTATCTGTCTCCATGTTTGGCAACTGAAAAAGGAAGCACAGAGGAAAATGAAATGAGTGCCCACATTTGACTTATGATTAATAAGTTCCCATAATTGGAGAGTCAGATAAGCAGTAAATAGAATAACATATTTACAGGAAATTGAAAATATACACCAGTAGCAGAGTAATGGGATTCTAAATACAATGTTTATTTCTACAGAAGATGTGATATTTTGAAGTTTAAACCCTCTATAATCTAATAGTCTTCAAAATGCTTGCTCTAATTTTCATTATTTGTTGGTGAAAGTGAAATCTAAGATATCCCAAAAAAAGCAGTAAAATTACACTTTAAAGATACAACTTACAAAAAATGTCAGGTAATAAGCAATTATACATCCCATATGTATTTCCAGTGACCAGTGACTTTTAGACTTCTATATAATACAGAACACACACACACACACACACACACACACACACACTGAGGAACAAAGCTCTGAGTTCAAAGAACAAATGTAAAGATAAACAGAGCAAAAGCATTAGCAACATTAAAGGGATTCAGAAAGAACCAGTCTTATCTTACTTACACTCAAATTATCAAATTAATCATATATTCTACATATTGATACATTTTAATTGTAACAAGAATATCAGTGTACAAGATTTTCTAAAATGAATGCCTAATCAGAACCTGAATTCAAACACTTCTAACAACTTATAGTTTCAAGTTAAAAACATTAAACTGAAAACACTAAAATAAATTGATTGAAATTTTCATTAATTATTAATATGTCCCCCGAAATAAATAATTAAAACATTGAAATAGTAGTAGGATAAGTCAATACAAGGTTATAGTTTCTGTCTTATATGAATTTAAACAAGTTTATCTTTGATTAATGTCTGAATGCATGTGTTTATGAAACATATTCCTAGGATGTCACTTGTCTATAGGCCTTTGTAACACACAACAGAGCAAGAGACCTCTCAACACTGTGTTCTTCCCCAGAAACTGCATGCTGTGGACTAATGTGCAGCATAAGTCAGGAAATGTCACAATTTCAGTGTGACTTCACAGTTTCACTGTTTCTTTTCCAGTCCCAGATTCAAGACAATAGCAAAATATCTTGGAACTTGTCTTGTGTATCCACACATGAGTTAGACACCTTTATGTCAGTTAGACATTTTGGAATATATCCTATATTAAATTCCATTCTACTTTATCATTCCATGATTTAATAAAAGAACAAGTATGAAACACTCTTTGGACTGTTGTAAATGGGGAGGAGGTGTGGGTTATATTCCCAGC
>JAQHUG010000293.1:2212432-2237110 GCA_028555095.1 Dicrostonyx torquatus
CATCATAGTCAAGTAGGCTCTATTCCTGAGATGCAGGGATTGTTCAACATATAAATATATGTCTATGTAATCCATCATGTATGCAAACTGAAAGAAAAAAAATATGATCAATCTCATCAGATTCCAAAAAAATCCTTTGACAAAATTCAGCACCTTTCATGATAAAAGTCTTGGAGAGAACAGGGATACAAGGAACATACATAAACAATAAAATAAATATACACCATGCCAACATCACCATCAAATTAGGTGGAAAAAAACTCATAGCAAATCCACTAAAATCAGGAACAGGACATGGAATAGAAGATATTTCATTGGTTAAGTGAGGGCAGGTGGGGATGGAAATATAAGGGATATGGTTGGGGGTGGAGGGAGAGGGTATTGAAAGAGAAGCCTGGGAAGGGGTTCCTTTCTGGGTCAGGTAGAAACCTGGTGCAAGGGAAACTCCCAAGAAGCTACAAGAATGGCCCAACAATAACAGAATATATCCTGAAATGGCCATCTACTGTGACCAGGTAAGACTTCTAGTGCATTGGGACATCAACCCAGGCACAGAACCTTCAATTTACCATCTGTACTGCCTATGGGATTGACTAGGGTAAGAGGTCAACAGAGATTAAGGGAGAGACAAACAATTGACTAGTCCAGCTGGAGACGCATGCTATGAAAGGGATCCCGTATCCGACATGTTCTCTTACACTAGAACCTAGAGGCAGGATGGCTCAGATACCTAGGATAGAACAAAACACGACTGGAGGAAAAAAATCAGTGTAATGATAACTAATGATATTCTGCTATACTCACAGACTGGTGCCTAGCCCAATTGTCATCAGAGAGGCTTCATCTAGCAACTGATGAAAACAGGTACAGAAAACCACAGTCAAACATTAGGCTAAGCTTTGGGGAATCCTGCTGAAGATTTTGAGGATGGATTGTAAGAGCCAGAGGAATCAAGGGCATCACAGGAAACCCATAGAAACCACAAATATGGGGTCATAGGGGTTCAAATAGCCTTGATTGAAAACCAGGGAATATTCATGGGACTGACCTAGGCTTCCTGCATATGTAGAAGAGTTGTTTAACTTGATGTTTTTTGTAAACTCCTAACATTAGACCCTATTCCTCATACCTAGTTACCTTGCAAAATCTTTTTTGTTGTTTTTTTTATCTTTTTTTATTGTTAAAAGAGAAATTTACATTTACTCCCCTTGTCCCAGGCCCACCTGCTCCTCCAGTATCCCTCCTCCCTCCCTCTGCTTCCTTAAGAGGGGGCAGGGTACCATATCCTGTGGGAAGCCGAAGGCCCTCCCCCCTCCATCCTGGCCTAAGAAGGTATGCAACCATATAGACTAGGTTCCCAAAAAGCAAGTACTTAGTATTACTGCAACTTAATATGACATGTTTTCATATCTGTGCGAGGATTGAACTATTCTCAACAAAAAGAGTGGAGGAATGAATTTGGCGGCAGAAGGGAGGTGCGGGGTAGGAATGAGAGGAAAGAAAAACTAATGCCAATATGTAAAATAAATACATTTAAAAATGGGGGATGAGCACATAAGATTTTTTTATAATTTTCAAGAGCTATTAGAAAAATAAAATAAAATCAAAAAGAGCATATATGAAACAACACATTCAAATTTTGTATGTTAAAGAATGGAATGCCATATTATTCTAAACCTGGATAGAGTATGATTATTAAAGTAATAATATTACAAAGAGGAAAAGGTGTTACCCCTGTACTGGTTCACAATGAATAATTAGGTAGCCCATAAGCTATACATTTTCCTCAAAAAACAATCCCACTTACTATTACAGAATGAAATTTGCAACTATAAAGCCATTTTTAAATTAATAATACACTAAGTACTTTTCTCAATGCCAGATATTCAGCAACACTATTATTTTTGTCTAAGAAGAGGCCCAGTTGTTCTTCATTTTCTAAAAGACTATCTCTGAGTCTCTGGGATGCCTAGATGATAAAAGTGCCCCTGTTCATCAAAGAGACTTGGAATATAATGGACTGTCGAGTGATGTGATTTACAGTGAGAACACACTAGGTAATATAGTAACGTGATTTACTATGTGAACTGCTCTACTACAGCAGGCTGTAATATGATTTAGAGTGATGATTGCTAGAAAAGATTGTGCAATGATGTGACTTATAGTGGGGAAAGTGGATCAAGTGTAGCACCTTGACCTTTAACAAGGATGGAGACTTCAGTCAATTTTTTAGGGGAAAAGTTTTGAATAAGTAACGGAGCTATAAACATACTCTGACCAATATTCAAGTGAGCTTCTCTTCTACAGTTTTGGAGTTGTGGAGGTACCAAGCATGCTTACTTTCTTAAAACTTACAGTTCAGTGTCATCATTGCTGTCTCACTAAACAGATCCTGCTCTGAGTATTTATTTAGCATCTGTGTACTCTTGTTTTGTTTTAAGTCTAACTTTAGCTGGACACTTCTTTTTCCCTGCATGAATTTTATTTTATCACTTAAGACTGATATTGAGAAACCAACATTTAGATGTAAAGTATGTTTCTTGCTTGAAGGTGATGCCAGT
This sequence comes from Dicrostonyx torquatus, assembly GCA_028555095.1. Taxonomy (NCBI): domain Eukaryota; kingdom Metazoa; phylum Chordata; class Mammalia; order Rodentia; family Cricetidae; genus Dicrostonyx; species Dicrostonyx torquatus. Next base: position 2,214,994 of record JAQHUG010000293.1, read on the forward strand.
GGATATATATATATATATATATATATATATACACACACATAGATACTCATAATTCAACATATACCTTTGAAACTTTTTTCTCATTATCTACAATACAGTCTTATTTTAGATGGATGTACATGTAACACAGTTTCTGATTTCTAATAAATATATCTTGGAACAATGCTAGTTTGCTACCATGAAATGTTGGTCATAGATTTTTAGGGTCTTTACTTTTGTAGTTTGTGGTAAAAATTCTTGTTTTTAGTTATAATAGGTGTGATTGTTTATATTCAATTTTAAAAATTACTGGAAATTTTAATAGCAAATTTGGATTTGTTTCTACTTCTAAGTTTTTCATTCCTCAATTGTGCTGGCTAGGTTTATGTCAACCTGACACAAGCTATAGTTAGTCATCTGAAAGAAAGGGGCAACATCAATTGAGAAAATGGTTTCATCAGATCAAGCTATAAGGAATTTTCTTCATCAGTGATTGATGCGGGAGGGCCACAAGCTGGAGTGGTGGTTCTGGGCTCTATAAGACATCAGTCTAACCACCCCCAAGGAGCTAGACAGTAAGCCACAACTCTCCCTGGCTTCTGCATCAGTTTCTCCCTCCAGAATCTAGCACTATTTGAGTGCCTGCTCTTACTTCCCTCAGTGACTGTTACTGGAAGTGTACAGTGAAATAAAACCTATGTTTCTGGTATGTATATGTTTATCTGTGAATATTATATCTTAATTTAATAATAACCAAGCTACAATCTGTAGAATCACAGAGAGTAGAGAGTAAGAGGATAGAGGGAACAGTTGTATCTTTACACAAATTGAAAATAGAATAAACATTTATGGATTGACAAGAGTTAGGTGGCCCAAACAGGATGAGCAAGTAGAGAAGGGAAGAGGGAATTATGAAATGGAATAAGGGAAGACAGCAAAAGTTAAGAAGCATTTGAGGGATAGTATGGAGGTCTAATGCAGTCAGAACTTCCTAAAATACACACATGTATTAAGGCAATCTAAAATAAAAGCCAAATAATGAAGTAGATTGAGTATCAACTGCTATCTCTTTTCACCAAACAAAGCTTCCAATATTGGAATCAGGTCACAGGGCCATGGGGACTCTTTGGTACTCTAAAACAATCCTAACTATTGTCAAGACTGTTGCTTTGCTTGCCACACACTGACAGCAAAGTCCCATTACTGAAGACAACGCCGACACAAATCACTGAACACGGAGATGTTGAGTTAGTGCCTTCATGCTGCCTAAACTCCTACAATCTAGTGTCTTTAGTATAGGTTGGTACTTTACATGCTATCAAAAGAAAAACATTAACATAAACCTGACATAAAACCCGATCTACAATAGTGTCATGCCTGCCAAATATATCATTGTATGATGGGACAAAGCTTGTGTGAGTTTTCAACCAATAACTGATTTAAGAGCCAGTTACAGAAGATAGAACCTATACCTGACACTGCTTGGGGGATCCAGAACCAGAGAGGAGATAGTCTAGGGAGATAGAGTAAGACCAAATAATATTGATTAAGAAAGAAAGGAAGGAAGGAAGGAAGGAAGGAAGGAAGGAAGGAAGGAAGGAAGGAAGGAAGGAAGGAAGAAAATACATAGTGAGAAAATTCCAATTGTATCTGCTGATCCTATAGGCCCAATGGCTTGTCCAGCCATCATCAGAGCAGCCTCTTCCTGTGCCAGATGACAACAAATATACAGACTCATGACCTCACATCAAACAGTGTGAGATAAGTTGAGACAGCCCTAAATGTGATGTCTCCATAAAATCCTTCTTCTAAGAGGCTAAGAAACTCATGGAAGGGAAGCCTAGATGATTACAAGAGCCAGAGAGGATGGAGGACACCAAGAAAACATAGCCCTCTATATCAGCTTGATCAAAACTCATCTGAACTCAGAGACAAAAATGGATCAGCACTAATTCAGTGTTTAAACAGTATTTTGCACAACTCCCAAGTGTGCAAAAGACTGGATCATTAAATCTTATGCCTTTTCATGGGCTCTTTCCTTCCATTGGTTTTTCCTATCCGTCTTGGATATGGTAGCTTTTGTTTTATGTCATTATATTTTATTTTATCATATTTTAAAAATAAAAGAATTAGTAAGTGAATACAAGTCTAGCTAAGAGTGGTAAGTGTTAACAGTTGAACCATCATTTGGAGAAGAAAAGTCAGTTTTCTTCACTGGAGTGATCCTGGCTACATCAATCACTATGGGAAGTGTTTCAGGCCTGATGTTCAATAAATAATAGAAACACTTGTTTTTTGTTTTTTTTTTCTTTTGTGCTTTTATTTGGTTACTGTTTGATGTTTCTTGGGTGTTGTTGTATTTTGTTTTCTTGGTTTTGGGAATTTTGCTGTTTTTTTAATTTTTTGTTTATATTTTTAAGAAGGACCCTGATGTTCTGTGATAGGGAGGTAGAGAGTATATGGAAGAAATGAAGGGAGGGAAAGAATAAGATCAAAATATATTCAAATTTCAAATTATTTTAAAAAATAAAAATATAATCTAAAATAAAAAGATTGTAATTGGCAGACTGGTTTAATGTAGCATATTCCTGCTAAATATTTCATGAGCTGTCACCCATTCTATGGTGGGGTTTTGATGATGCAGCTGTCTTTTAGTCATTTCCACTTCTCTAAGTAACTTTTCAGGAAAAGTATCTGGTTCAATAGAAAGAAAGAAAGAAAGAAAGAAACAAACAAACAAACAAACAAAAAAGGAAGGAAAGAAAGGAAAAGATGATGGTTGCCATTCAGTTTTTTACTTGGATTTTTCTTGGTCAAATGAAATACAGTTATTGGTTTTACGTCTGAAATTTAACTTACAAGGTTTGAACTTCAAGCTTTAAATCACCATATAAATGTGGTGTTTCTGCTGGAAATTTACAGTAGTTTAATTCCATATTTCTTTCTTCTGTGTTACTGTTTGCTTCTGGCCTTTATATTTACATTGTCTAATTTGTAAAATAGAGCTAGTAAATTAATTTTATTATAAGTCATGGAGTAAATACAAATACTGAACTGATTTTTACCTTCAGAGTTCATATAATGTGGGTTTATGCCTTGGATAAGCCACTGGAGCCCTATAATTTCTACTGCACTTCAAAAGCAGCAGAAAGAGCACAATGACACAGGCTTTAGACAATGAAGTGGCTAGAAGAGAAGCATGTTCCTTTCAGAAGCCTCTCCTCTCCAAGAGGTTCTCTGTCTCTTGTTATTTCAAATGCTACTTTGTTTCTTCCAAAAGTGAATTTTCAACTTCTCAAAGTAAGGGTATAGTACAAATAGGAGACAAGAAGGGTAAAATTAGTCTTCTAGTGGTCCATTATCTTGCGGAATTTAGTCTGTATCTTATTAGAAAAAGTTTCTGAAATGTGAAAGATTAGATCATTCAAGGACAGGGACATGTTTTGTCTGTGGGCAGGACAGTTTTCAGAGATGTGGCTCTGTTCAGTTGAATTTCACATATAACATTGCCTCCTCTATATAAAGACCTATATCAATAAACATAAGGGTGTTACTCTATCAAATATCTAAATATATTAAAGTGGACTTTATTCATCAAAAAAAGATTAATTTGCTTCCTTGAGCTGCTCTCACCATCCTTGAATTTTTCTTAAGTTAGTCTTGCATTTTTCTCTCTCAGGTTTTCTTTTTATTATTTATTGATATTTTTGAGCTATGCATTTTTCTCTGTTCCCCTCCCTTCTTCTCCCCTCCCCTCCCCTTCAAAACCCTCTCCCAACTTCCCCATGCACCCAATTTACTCAGGAGATCTTGTCTTTTTCTATTTCCCATGTAGATATTAGATGCATATATGTTTCTGCTAGGTACCTCATTGTTGTCTAGGTTCTCTGGGACTGTGAAAATTATAAGCTGGATTTCTTTGCTGTATGTCTAAAATGTCTAAAAATCACTTATGAGTGATTATATTTTGTTTTTCTGGGTACAGTTTACCTCACTCAATATGAAGTTTTCTAGATCCATCCATTTGACTGTAAATTTTAAGATGTCATTATTTTATTTTTCTACTGTGTAGTATTCTATTGTGTAAATGTACCATATTTTCCTTTCCATTCTTCAGTCGAGGGGCATTTAGGTTGTTTCCAGGTTATGGCTGTGACAAATACTGCTGCTATAAATATGGTTGAGCATGTGTTCTTGTGGTACAACTGAGCATCCTTTGGGTATATACCAAAAATTGCTATTGCTGGGTGTTGAGGAATGTAATATTGTATTTCTTAAGTTGAGAAGGCATCATGAATACCACGTGTAACTTGAGGAAAGAGAACAGTAAGTATGCCATGTTTATTTGCTCAGTCTTCATGACTAAGACCCCCCACCCTTAATGATGTAGTTGTTACAACATAGTAATTAGTTTCTTTTAAACAACAGACTTGAATATGTGTATTTTTGTGACCAGCAACATGTAATGAAATATTGATTCTAGAGATGGAAGAGGCAGCTTGTATTTTTGACTAGCTCCATTAGATCATTAGACTTACTATAACAACAACAAAACAACAACAACAACAATAATAATAATACCAAGGTTCTATCATTTCTTGGCATTTAGTTAAGTGTCATATATAAGTTAGCTCTACAGGAGCCAGGTATTCTCAACTCTGATGTATCTCACCTGCATGTTCACACAGAGTGCTAGGGAATGTATGCGTTAGTAGGTAGGACTAAAGAAGCTCAGTCATGAAAGGTTCTAGCAAGAAACTTGATCATTTTTCTTCCTTACCAAAAAAAAAAAAAAAAAAAAAACTCAAACTAGAAATTTTTTACTCAGATCATTCAATGACAACGACATGTTTTATCTTTGGACAGGACAATTTTCAGAGATGTGGCTCTGCTTAAAAATCAGTAAAATCCCAGGCTGGCCTAGAACTTGTGATCCTTCTGCCTTCCTCCTTCAGCAAATCCTACCGGCGTGCACCACCACAACTGGAAAAGACCTGGACTTTGCAAAAGCTATGCCTCGAATGGATCAGTATTTCAACCAAATGGGAAAAAAAAATCATTCAAGAAAAGAAGACATCATCTCACATCCGTTTTATGCTGCAAGGTGTACTGGATCTGCGGCAGAGCAATTCGGTGCCACGCAGAGGGGATCAGAGTCCCAAAACTATTGATCAGATCCACAAGGAAGCTGAGATGGAAGCCCACCAAGAACATATCAAAGTGCAGCAGCTCATGGCCAAGGGAACCGCCAAGCATCTGGGTGGCTCTCCAGACCCACCCATCAGGCGTGGCCTTCCACTTGAGGATGATGGTGGTTGGAATACAGTCCCCATTAGCAAAGGCATCCTCCTCACTGACATCTCATGGCTTACCAAGATCACAAAACCTGGTTCCATTGATTCAACAACCAACTCTTTGCACCTGGCGGGCGACTGAGTTGGGGCAAAGGCATCAGTGGGGGCTCAGGAGCCAAGCCCTCAGACACAGCATCAGAAGCTACTCTTCCAGCTACTAGTACCTTGAATCGCTTTTCTGCTCCTCAACATGCATTACCTACAGAGACCACAGATAACAGGAGTGTTGCACAGAAGAGTATCTTAAGCCAAGAACGAGGTGAGAAAGCTAGGGACCCAGGAGACCAACTAGAACAGAGTGAGCGGGTAGGTGACCTTGGGAACCAATTTGATGGTGGCAGAACACCAGCCACCAAGCGAAGTTATGGCGAGGACGTGGAGGAGCCAAGCAGAGAGCAGCCTTCCCAGCATGTCAGACTATGCAAGGCAGCTAGCCTTACAGAGGATCATGTGAAGCAGGAAGCCACTCTCCCTCCAGTGAGCCCTCCAAAGGCTGCACTCTCTGAGGATGAGGTGGTAATGAAATCCAAAGCCATCACTGAGAAATATCGCCACCTCAGTGTCTTGAAGGAGGCAATACAGTGTGTCCAAGAGGTGACTTCCTCTTCCTTGCTCTTCATCTTTGTGTGTCATGGCATCGAGTCCACACTGGAGCATAGCACCATTGCTTGTGAGTACATCCTGCGATTGCTACACCAGCTGCTCTGCGCAGGGCACCTCTCTACTGCCCAGTACAATCAAGGGCAGTAGGAAACACTAGAATTGGCTGAGGACATGGAAGTTGACATCCCTCATGTATGGCTTTACCCGGCAGAACTATTAACACCCATTCTCCAAGAAGGTGGGGAAGCCCATGGGAGAGTTCTTCAGGGAAATTACGAAGCCTCTGACACCCATAGGCAAAGCTACTTCTTTGTTGCTGAAGATGCTGCGTCTTTTATGCAAGTGACTGAGTCCCAAAAAGGTGGGGATGCTGTGTCAAGAGTCTGGTCTGAGCTGGAGGGAATTTTGAGCAGAAAGCCAAAACGTTGGCTCATTTGCAACTGAACAGAAGGTGGAATATACCTTGGGGACAGAGTCTGAAGCTCTTGGCCAGAGGATACTTACCTTTAAGGAGCTGTGTAGGCAGCTGGAGAAGCTGCGGAAGGAGGGCAGCAGTAACCTGTGAGTGCTTGACTGGATAGAGGCCAACCTGAACGAGCAGCAGATAGTATCCAATACATTAGTTCGAGCCCTCATGACAAGTTTCTGTCATTCTGCAATTATTTTTGAGAAGCCTCTCCGAGTGGATGTTGCAGCGTTAAAACTGCGAGAGAGACAGCTACAGAAATACCTGTGTGAAGAACAGAAGGAGGTACAAGCATTCTATGCTCTCCAGGCACTTGTAGTGGCCTGGAACATCTTGCCAAGCAGCCTCGATTGTTCTTTGATGCTCTGTATGATGAGGACGCGGTGAAGAAAGATGGTTTCTACAGTTGGGAGAGCAGCAAGGACCCTGCTGAGCAGGTGTGGCCATTAAATCTGTCACAGACTCCTTCAATTGGCTTTGTGAAGCCGAGGAGGAGTCTGACCACAAATAATGGCGGGTGGGGCCAGGGACTTGGAGCCTTGGACACTTGGATGACCCAGTGAGCCAGGAACCTGGACTGCAGGGGGAGGGTGTCTGTAGTGCGATTTGTCTGAACTAATTTTAAAAAATGGCTGATGAGGCAGGATGGCTTGGGACTGCCTGGGGCTCCCATCCAGAATGCTGCCAAGTGTCCCTCTTCCCCGCTCCCGAGGGGGGCACATATATATATTCCTGAAATTTGGTGTGTCTTTGCAGGGGGGAGGGGCATTACCACCTGCCTCTAGGGTCCTTTTTTATTTCTGAAATCACTCTTGGGACTGCTGTCCTCACAGCTGGGGGCAAATGCCCAGCCCCTGCATCACCCCTGCTGCTGCCTGGGCAAGGGAAAGCATGGGGGGGGCACGGTGCCTGTAATAAACATGAGTTCAATTTAAAAAATTGGTAAAATCCACCATTAATATGACCCTGTTCTTTATATCCATGTGGACATATACCTTAATCCATGAAAGATAGTCATAAAATAACTGGTAATTTCAAAAATTTAACAAGTAACAAAATGCAATCTATTTTTTCATATTTTCTTAGTTTAATAATGATTTTTTTTCTCATAGTCTAACTATAGTTTAAAATAAAGAGTTTACCTTATCTGTATTATATTATCCTCTATTTTCTATATAAAATGTAATAAATGAAAATCTTATAAATTATTATGAAATATAGACCTTCCTTCCCTTGTTAAATTTCTTTGGAAATAAACCCCATACAATAGGCATACCTCACCAATCTGCTAGGTGATTTTAAATAAAATTGAAAAGCAAATGAAAAGCAAAGTCATAAAACAGACCACATAGACATCAAGATAAAAACTTCTCATTTGGAGTAAAGGATCTGCATAAATCATTTAAATTTATAAAATTTATATTAATTTAGAATGCATATTCCTTCTCTGCCATTCATACTTACGAGTTTAATTATTTATATAAATTCAGGGCCACTTTAGATTAATTTGATGCTTTAGGCTGGACACCAACTTTTTTTGGTTTTTATATTTTTTTAGTTTTTTCCACTGGTAGGTCATCAAGTAGACTCCTATGCTTTTTTGTCATTTGTGTATGTACTTTTGTTCTCTAGTTTATATTAGTCCTACATGAGACCCTTGCCTCTTTTTACCAATCATATTGAAACAAACCTGCCCCAAGGAGCTTTGGCTCCTTTTTCATAATAAACCAAGAGCTAGATGTTTGGTGCATTTGTTGTAATTACAGTATGAAAATTTATAGGCTCTGTCAGGTTGCAGAATAGAGAAATAGATGTATTGTAATCCATGTACATTGCTAGCTGTTTGTTGACTATTTGATTATTTATTAATAAGATACTTCAGCAAAATTTTGTGAAGAAGATTGTCTTCAAAATAGTTTAAAGGTACATCTTTCTAAACCAAACACATCACAAACTTTCACCTCCAAGGCTAGAGTTTCTTTCTTGTTACTCTTGTGGTCTACTGAGCTTGAAATTCCTCACTAAAATATGCAAGAAAAATTTAGGCATGAAAAACATACCTACTAGATTTACTCTTAATTCGAAATATGAAATAGACAAATCTAGGAATATGTATCTTGAAAATTCCAATGCAAATATCCTTCTATGGATAATCTCGATTTTCAATTTGATTGGATGTAGACTCTCAGGTGTTGTCTATAGTTGGCCGTCTCTCTGAGGGAGTATCCAAATGAGGTTAAGTGTGGTAGGAAGACACACTCTAAATTAGGTATCAACATTCTAAGGAATGGTTTCAGAACTGAATATAGGAAACAGAAGTTGAAGTGAGCACCAGTATCCATGTTTTGGTTCTAGAGGTTAGGTATGCTGATGCCTTCTGCTCTTGCCACGATGACTCCCCTGACTGATGGACTGTATCTCTTTTTTACAAAACAAAATGCTTTGTTTTAGCAAAGGAAAAAGTAAGCATATTTCAAATTTCTTTTTCTACTGTTCTTTCTTTTCTCTCTTTCATAATCTTGTCCCTGCCAATGTTTATCTCCATGAGCACGGGTCTTTTCTTCTGTGTTTAGTAAACCTATTTATGAGCATGAAAAATAAACTTTAATCAAACATCTACCACCACCAGTTGATCTTAACAAACTGATTTCAAAAGTGGTGTAAAGAAAAGAATGTAACTCTATTTAAATAGAGCCAGTATTTTATTAGTTGTTACTAGGAAGTTTAATCCTTGTCTGTGTTCTATATTTATAGATAAGATAAAGGAAAAATAATAGTTCTCTTCCTCATGAATTGATTGCATCATTATATTTGATAAAATATACATGATGTGGTGCAGAGTCGTCTGTATTCACATTCAAAATAGCAATTTCAAATTCTATTTAATCACAGAAATATTTAGAGCACTATATGATTATACATATATTCGATAGATATTTTCCTCTTAATGTGGTAAGTGGTAGTTCACAAAAACATTGAAGATAGAATGAGAATGATTTTTAAGATTATTTTAGAAAATGCCTTAAAATTTTATTTGAATGAGTTTGCATTTGTAATTTTTTGCATTTGTAAGAATAGAAAACTATTCTTCTTACTGTTAATAAAACTTGGGTTATGGTTTTATTTTAAAAATATGAAACTGTCTTAAGCATTTCATTAACTAGCGAACTTGTAGTATGACTTATTCAAAAGCACATTTCTTTCCTGGACCAATCCTCAATTGAACAAACGATATATTGATTTGCCATCTGCCACAAGTGTGCAAGTTAAACCACATTGTGTGACCATCTTTGCTTTCAACTCTTTTCCTTGTTCACTTTATTGCAAGTATTAAAATTGAAACCAGATTTTTCATATATAGCTATATGTACAATTTGTAGGCTTAAGAAAAAGTTGTTCTTATCTTGTGAAGATAATTTGGCTTGAGTTTGAAATGTAGCACCAAAAGATTTATTAAATGAACATATTTTAAAATAAAAGGCACACATATAAAGTTAAGCAAGACAGTTTACTATCATGCAAAGATGCTATAATAGACTAATAAAAAATTTTTAGGTCTTGAAAATTATAATATTTTTTTCTAATGAGACCTGAAATTCTCCAAATTAATAGAAGTCATAGTTTTCACTTCCCTTGTCTGTTTGCATCCACTTGCATTCAGCTGTTGACTATCTGGGATATGTAGGCTATAATACCTGAACATCAGTGTTGAAGTTTTATTTAAATGCTAAGAGGAACATGGAAAAGAACTCTGTGGTGTATCCTAATAATGACCATATTCTTGATATGGAAATCATCCCACTCTTTGCATTTACTCTTTATTGTTTTAGAATATAATCAGCTGAAGAAATTTACCAGGAAGTGTCAGGATATTTGAACCCTATGCCCAACTTTTCAGACCTCACAAGAACTTCATTTAGATGAGCCTCTTCACCTATGGTCAGGAACTGGATGTATTTGTCTATCTAATGTATGAAGATAGCATTGTTATATTGTCCAGTTTGGGAATAAAACCCAAGTTATTATATGACTTAATCAACAAGACAACCAAACATAATATTTGAGATTTGATTGTAGAATGAAACGTTCTTAGGTAAAAATTGTCACACAAATCTATGGATTGAGGCAGGCTTAAAAGGTTGTCTAAATACCAGGCTTCTTCTCTTGTACACTGAATGACACTGTAATGTCCACTCCCCAGGAAGTTAAAAATAAAACAATGTAGCATTTGTACAAACTTCAGACTGTTCCAATGTGTGTGTGTGTGTGTGTGTGTGTGTGTGTGTGTGTGTGTGTGTGTGTGTGTGTGTGTGTGCTGGGAATGCCAGTGTTCAACTGCTGCCAGTTTGAAGTTAATCAAAAGTTCTTCCATCTAATGGTGAACTCTATAGAGAGTGGAAATCCTCACAATGACTGGTCGGCTTCTCAGGATGAGCAACTCATCAAAGAAGAAAATCCCTGGGGTAAGCATAAAAAATGCTTTGGTTTAGTCTGCAGCAGTGTATGTGTTAACATTTGAATATCAGTTGCTTAATCAGAGTCCACGAATTCCCAGAAAAAGTGGGAAAGAACACAGACACAGAGAACAGAGACAGGTCAGATGACAATGAATCTGGTATTAATATCAAAGAGCTGCTCTAAGATCAAGTAAAATGACCCAGAAAATAGATACTTGAGTGGAATTAATGGGCAGGCTGCTTATATCCATAGGCTGAAGGTGACTTCTGTGAGACGTTGGGTCCCTGCTGCTCCAGGCCTTGCTGCATGGGACACAGAGTGGCTTTATTTAACATAAATATCACATAGTTTCAAAACTTTAGTAGGATATAGTTCTGAGGAATGCATATGCACAAGTGGGGCTGCTAAAGCATTATGGGAAACATAGATTGTCAGGTGCGAGGAACTTTCCAATATCTAGCATTTTCATTTTCTGGGAATAATATTAGGCCAGACAAGATAGCAATATGTTTGTTGTCATGGAGAAAGAAGCCTCCAGCAATTGACGACATCTATTAACTAGTAGTTCTCGTGTATAAGTCAGGATCATATACAACATTCACCAAATTTAAATGTGACATTTGCCTTAGAAACCTGAAAGAAGATGCACTTAATTGCTAACTTGGTATTAATACGACTTCATCTGGAATCTCTTCAAATTTTCACAGTGAAGAAAATCAGAATATTCAGGATTTTTTTTTTACACAATCAAATATATAACATTTTGGCAAATGCACACCAGTAACTCCAAAATAATCACTATGTGGCTTCTATACGTATTAAATTTCTATGCACAGTGTTTACAATAAATAAATCTCAGTTCTAACTTTATTATTATTATTATTACTTATAACACTTCTGATGTTTTATCTAAAATGATTCCTTGGGGATTATTATTTTTGTTCGTCCTTTGCTAGATCTGAACATTTTGTGGCTATCTTAACTTTATTTGGTGCATATGTATTGCTTCATATCACACATTTTCTCTATTTCTCAGTATTTGCAAACTTTCAAGTAGAATATTAACTAAGGAATATGGAATGAAAGAGTTCTAAAACTCATCATAGACTTACACACATTACAGATAGGTGTGTGATGTGAGGCAGATGTTATAATGAAGACAATGTTTGTCCTTTACCATAAATGCCGGAACAACTGCAAAATGTGAGGCTTGAGGACAAGATAGGACTATTCACAATTTTAAAGTATTGAGATTGTTTCTTGATGCAATCACTATGAAGTTTTTTTTTTTAAATTCAGAGCACGTTTTTAAATTAAAGAACACATTAGTTTGGTTCCCTTTGACAACTAGCATCTATATTTGAGAGGGAAAAATCCTTTCTTTTTGTATATTCTAAAAAATTGCTTCATTAGAAGATTGAGGCAAGAATATTTTTCTACTTAACCTTGTAGAAAAAAAAACCTGTAGAAAAAAAACTCACTTGCTTCAGTAGAATATACATGGGATTTATGTAAAACACACCCACAAGGGGAATTTTCTCTATGTTTAATTGGGGAAAAATCCATTAATAGTAAAAAATTTTCTAGTTGTAAACAAAATTGAATTAGTTAAAAGCCTGTTTTGTGAGTACTTAATACACCCTTCTTAGAGGAGGAGGCAAGGCAGGTATAGAATTTTTCCAGATTGATTAATAATTTCATACTGTGACAGAATACTTCCCAGTGGTTCCTAATCACCTACTTGATACTTGAGCAGCGTTTTTTTTTTTTTCTTCAGATTTGGAGGTAATTCAGCAAGTATTAAATATATGCCTACAACAAAGTCCTTAAACTTTCAGAACATGCCCGCCTTGTAAAAAGAATTCCAGGTTTCTGAGTTGGAGACTGACATGTGTAAATGCCCTACTGTCAATCAGATGTTCTCTTGCATACTTTGATACCTTGGGATTCAACAATTCATCCACACAGACATCATGGGAAACCCAGACACTCACAGCCCTGGCCAGAAGCCCATCCTACCCAACAAACATTCTTGGGTTTTTTTTTTTTTTGTGTGATTTCTGTGAAGTAATGGCACCTGGAAAGGGCTCATTATTATTTCTCACAAGCAGAAGAAAAGTGCTACAATTTTTCCGTATGTGTAGAAAGGATAAAGATGAAAGATGGGACATAGAATAAATACACACATTACTGTGACACTTTGCTGATTTAATTGAAAGCTTTCACATACATCAAACTACATGTCTTCAAACGTACTTTAATTAGATCTGCAATATCCACTGTCTGCATTTTATTTAAAGACTTTGTTAATTATTTCTCGGTCATATCTCATCAGTATATAATTTCTTTATTATATTTTTATTTTGCCTGCATATTAATATATAGATTATATATAACTTCACATATAGTAACAAGATTTGCATATGAACATAATATTATAAACATTTATATTTTGATGTTTAAGGAGTACATATATATATACATGGAAAATCTATGTAAGTGTTCTTTAATAATTCAAATTCATAATTATTCATCTATTTCTATTTATCTAATCATAGAAGTGTGGGACATGACTATGTCACAGTGCACATAGATGTCATAAGACATTTTATAGGACTTGTTTCTCACTTTCAATTATTTGGATTATTTCCAAATAATTATCAATTATCTCCATATCAGATCCTTTGACTTGGAGGAAACATATTTTACCCATTGACCAGTGGATCCCAACCTTCTTAATGTTAAGATACTTTAATACAGTTCCTCATATTGTGGTGATCTACAAGCAGATATTATTTTCATTGCTATATTATAACTGCAATTTTGCTACTCTTATGAATCATAATGTAAATAAATATGTGTGTTTTCTGATGGTGTCAGGTGACCCTTATGTAAGGTCATTTGACATCCCCCAAAGGGGTATGACCCACAAGTTAAGAATCAATGAAAACCATCTCTTAATATTAAAGTAAGTTATTTTAGATAAACAATTACTTATGTAAAAAATCAGATGTTACCAGTTGATATCCCTAAGAATTCTGCTGTTTTCTGATAAAAAACAAAAACAAACAAACAAAAAAAAACCAGAGGAATAGTGAGATTGGGGTGGAAGAGTTTTGGGTTTTCTCAAAATAGCAGAAATAGGGAAGACTCTGGTTGGGATGTATAATATCAGAGAAGAATAAACAATAAAGAAAGGAGAACAAAGCAAATATAAGTAGCTCCCAGCTTTGTGAGCAGATGATGTGTACACAGGTAGAGCTCTCACAGATTGGTTTTTAGAGAAATGTAATTGACTCAATATAAATACCAGTGCTCCAGATAAAATATCCTGGCACTGGGCTGTAGATATTGGTACTTGTGATGTATTCTAGTAATCTTCCCTCTAAGAGAAAAAGCAAGGGACTAAATAATTAACTACATTACTGCATAACAAGCTCTGTAATAAGTGTTTGAATCAGGTATAAATATTGAAAATGTCTATTCAATTAAATTCAAGTGCTTTCCTCTGCTAGTATTTGTGGAACAGGAAGCTCTAAGGAAAAGAAATGGACAGCAGAAATCCACCTCCATGTGACAGCACACTTTAGGGAAGTGCACAAACATCTCATGGAATCCCCCAAGGCATCCATCATCCGCTGATGATTTGGATCAAACATTTTGACTCTTCAAACTGATGGTGATCAAATTACAATCCCTGTTTATAAGAAAACTGCAGATATTCTTACAGATGTCTGCTTGCAAGTAGAGGTTAAAGCAGGTTTTTCTTTTCATAAAGTTTAGGACAGCAAAATAACTACTTTCAACCTGATTTGAAAATCTTTCACTTATTTAGGGAAAAGCATGTAGGCTAATAAGGAAATATGTTTATAAAGTATTGATCGATTGCCTTATAATTAATAGATTCATTATAGATATAAAGGTGATACAGCATGCTAAAGAAGTTGAAATACTTAGTTAAAATATACATATTGATCATGACCAAGGTTTATACTTAACCCTATACTTGTAGTATGTCCAAACATTTCTGTCACCCAAAGTGAGCAAGCTTAAATATTAACAAATAAAAGACTTACACCAAGAATCATGACTTTTTTAGAAGCAGTTAAATAACTATATTATGATAGAGACTGACTGTAACAAAAAGAGACATTTCTTTCCACAATGTTAGAGTAAGGATGAAAGAATTATCTGGAAGCATATGCTACCCACAAGATCTGCAAACACTTTCTTTGGTGTTCCTGTCACCAGAAACGTTAAAGACAATGTGAATATGAGTGAGCCAATTCAGAGGTACCCATGTCTTCATAGAATCATTCTACCAGACTAATACAAACAGTTGCAGGTTAGAATGGGTGCTAATTTTCAATGAGGAGGAAGGCATGTATGAAGCCATGAACTATGAGTCTTAGAAATAAACAAAGAACTGTGACTGTTAAATTTAAAAATAAAGGTATAGTGGAGACATTTATTGGTAATTTAAAATGAATTCACTATCCATTAATAATGTGAAAGGCATGAGGCAAAACCAAGAATTTATGTCAGTGGTTTGGTCTTTATTTTTGACATTACTCTCGAGTTCCAAGACAGGCAAAGATTTGAGGGTGGGGAGATTTAGGATTAAAATGGCACACTGGGATTTACTCTGCATAAGAATAAAAATATCTAGTTTGTCAGATAATTTATTCTAACCAAAAATGACACAAATAAATAATCTTACAACTTCCATTAGATACAGAGGGTATATAAAACTTACAATATATAATTTTTCAGAAATTCAATACAATATAAACTAAAATATATAGTGCTTCAACAGACTTTTCAAGAGAACCATATAAACTACACCTGAAAAGAAATGAAACCTCCTGTTTGTCTGTCATCTTTTAGATTTTTGGATATATGCACAGCTCTGTGAACAGAAATGTTTTTCTCAAGAATTCTGACATATTTTATAAATATTTTCCTTTCCAAAAATTTCATCTGTGACTCCTACAGAAAACGTTATTCTCTCTGATTTTATGTATCTTTTATATTTCTGGTAGTCTCCTGAAAATTTATGCTTTCATTGTATACAGAAAACTCATTTTATTAAGTTGTTCCTCTGTGGTAATCTTTGTCCCTTTCTTGTGTGGAATAAAGTTTAGCTCATCTACTGTCTTCAAGGTCAATATTTCCTACAGAACTTGAAAAGTAATCAAATCATTAGGTACTAGAGTCAGATAAAATCATAAAAATAAAAGAATAAAAAATCATAATAATTTTTTATCTGACTTTAGGAAAGCTTTGTGGTTACTAGAGTCCATGCTCATTACTTAGTGTTATTTCTTGGATTCTCAAGAGCAACATTATTCACGCTGTTAGTTGAGGTATTGCAGTAATTGTGTGCTTTCTTTAATGCTTGTTAGTTAGTTTCTTCGTGCCTGGATGTTTCAGCCCACACTTGCACTCTGAAGAGTAAAGAAGTACTTTCCTGTCCCTCTGTCACTTAATCATGCCATGAGAACTTGATTATCAAAAAACCAAAATTAACTGTAACGATATTATGTTTGTGCATACTGTCTTCAGATCAATCTGTTCTGAGAAAACAGCTGACCTTCATCGTTTTCATGTGAGTTTTAACAGATTTGATTAAAAAAACAATTTTGTCTATTCGTTTATCATTCTTGGTTACATTTCACTTTTTTGCCTTATTTCCTTAACATGGTTTTGTCTACCTAACAAAAGAATCTCTAATTGCTCAATGATGTAAAATGCACAATTTGTCAATTATTTGCCATTTCTTGGGCACTAAACAGCCACATTGAAATGTTCTTTGTTTTTCATTTTTAGTACATTGAATTTCTCTCACATATATCTAGCGACTCTTACCTAAGCATATTACCAAAAATGAACTAATGGCCAGTTTAGGAAGAGAGAGAGAATCGGAATCCAAATTTCTCAGTCTTTTGTTTTATAGATGATGCTTCTCTTAGTGTGTTGTGTTTATCTTTATGGAGGGTTACTTGCTTCTATTTTTTTGAAACAAGATCTCATTTTAGTCCACAAACCCAACTTCTCAGTTACCCAAGTAAATGAAAGAATTGCTAAGGTTACAAGCAAGAACACATCCAATTTCCAGAGACTACATTCATCACTAGCTTCTGGCTCCAGACCCGCATCTTCAGGATCACAGTACTATGAAAGTTTGACCAGTATTCATTATCACCATTGACAATAGTCTCAGTCTTTGGGTAGTCACATAATCCAGAATAATTTCATTTCTCAAGTTTCTGTACATATTTCAGTGCTATATTAGATATTACAGTAATAAACAATGTTTCCTAAATGCTAAGTCCCTTAAGAAGTTTATGGTTTATAAAAATCTGATAGCTACATATTATATTTATTTACTTCTCTTCTCAAGAAGACAATGGGAGCAGGAATTACTGTGATATTAAAAATATTCATTTTTTTCTTTTTTATCCCTTTTTCATTTCTCCATTTATGTTTCTCTTCCTCTCTCACTCTCCTCTTTTTCTCCTTTCTTATTATTTATTCCTTTAATCTGTCTATCTATCATTCATCTTTTCTCTATTACCTATGTACCTACCATATATATTTATATATGCTTATACCATCTATCTACCATATATGCATGTATATATGTATATATTCATGTTTGTTAATTTTGATACTTCATCTAATTCAGAGATGTTATTCTTACAAATTTTATAGCTTTACAAAGAATGTACTTTGTTTCAATTTTTCCTTAAACATATGTTATAATATCCTACCCTTCCCACAATTGACATCGGGTATTGTAAGGATCTGTGTATCTGGACTGTGACTGATACACTTCAATCCCATGGACTGACCAAACGGAACAAAATGAAGTAAATACTTTCAGAATATACTTCATTTATCATCCCTCATGTCTCATTAAGGAGAAAGGAGTCTATCATTGGTTACTCTAAATTTTTTAACAATTTTAAACTACAAATAAGTTATAGGGATCATTGGGGGCATAAAGAAGATAATTTTAAATAATAAATTGAATAGTATCTAAATTCTGTTTCTTCAATTGCAGTGAGCAGCAGTCTGTATTCTTCCATTGCTTGCTTTTATAGTGACCCTGAGGTTCATAGCTCAGCCATTCAGTTAATATGGTGAGGCAGTCCAACTCGAGAAAGGAAACCATGAACGGCACCCCACAGTTTCGAGCTGTATGGTTTGTTGGCATGCTGTTAAGCACTTGATTGATGTCTTCCTATGTCACTCTATTCACTGTAGCTGCTCCCACTCTCGTATCACCTGTCATCATCTGAGAGATGTATTTGTTGTTTCATTATCTGAGTGTCACTCTAGATTAAAAGGTCCACAAAATAAAAGACAATCTGTCTCTTGTTCACTATTTCAAATGCCTACACTGACAAGAATACAGTAGGTGCTGAAAAGATGAGCAAATGATTTCCCACAGGCTAAATGTACGTGTGTGTGTGTGTGTGTGTGTGTGTGTGTGTGTGTAATATCCAAGCCACAGATATTTTAAGATAATTTATTATGAACTTCAAATACTTTTCATGTTTTTATGTCCATACTTTTCTATTGTTTTTATTTATCTGTTTCCCTTTTGTATCTTCAGTGTCCATGAATTAATTATGAAGGAATTTCTTCTGTAGGTCTAATGTTTTTACTTGATGGAAGCAATTTAGTTAGTAATGTGTGTGTTAGTGACATCATGAGGTTATCTCTGTATGCTGACAAGTTGTGATATCACATATGAAACCAAGTAAGCTGCCAATATTCTTTGTAAAATCATTTATAGAGAACTATTTACTGATCTATGTACACATCCTTCTATTTTATTTGGGTGCTCCTTAATTTCCACATAGATTTCATAGCAGTTTTAAATGAATTCATTTATTCCAAAAAATATCCTTGTAAGTTTGTACAACTATATTCAGATAGATTGATCACCAGTGCCATGAATTCTAACGTTGGACTTTGAGACAATAATTATCAATCCATTTTGGAAAGTTGATGCACTCAAACTGTCATTTAAAAAAGAATAGCCTTTCAGTAAGATGCACTTTTGACTGTCAGACTTTTAAAAATAGCAATGTAGATAACTGCATTTTAATGCAAATTAGATCTGCATATTCAAAGGCTCAACTTTTCAAACTGAATCACACAGTGTTCTTCACAATGGAAGACACTTGACGATTTTAGCAATTTGTGTATTTGAAGTAAAAATGACAGTTTTTAAAGTGGTTAAAAATTTCTTACCAAAACTCCTGGAAACCTAAATTATGCATAAAATACATGCAAATCTTTATAGTAAATGCTTGAAAAAAATGGTTTCATGCTTTGTATATGTCCAACTTCCATTTCCAGATTGCCAGCTTTTAAAATCAGAATTTTAAAGTAATGTTATATTTATATGTTGATACCTCATATAGTTACAATAAACCTCTATATGAGAGAATTTTTTTTCACCTACATCTCATCAAATTATTTTATAATCTTGTAAAGTTATAGCATGGACAATATAAAGGTGATTTTGTATTTCAATGTGCAAAAAAACAAGAAATAGCCCCCAAACACAGTGATTTCAGAATATTCTTTATTTCTGGTTTCCCAGGTAGGAACTGAAACTTGAATCCTTTCTCCATAATTCTAAGTTCATGTTGTACCTCTCCCTCTTTCTCTGATAAAGTAAATATAAAAACACAGACACACACACAATGACTAACTAAATGCTCCTTTGAGAAGTTCTTATTCCTCCCCTGCCTTAAATTTTCTAACATCAGATCTAATCACACACCTACTGCAACACATCATTACTTCCTCTTTTAAGATGTATAAAACCACTGTTCCCTTCTCCATGTCTTTTAGTAAAAGAGAATCCATACCCTGCCTAATCTCTCTATATCATATTTTCCCCAGGGAATTTCACGTGTGTGAATCTGGAGTTCTTTAACGTGAATACTTATCCCCATTTATGAAATCATTCTTTTTTCATGTATAGTCTTTAATTGATTTTATTTAGCTCTACGTTTTTCTCTTCCCCCCTTCCTTCCTTTGCCTTCCCTTTCAACCCTCTCCTATGGTCCCCATGTTCCCAATTTACTCAGAAGAGCTTGTCTTTTTCTACTTCCCATGTAGATTAGATCCAATGAAGGTCCTCGTTGTTGTCTAGGTTCTCTGGGATTGTGAATTGTAGGCTGGTTTTCTTTACTTAATGACTAAAAGCCACTTATAAGTGAACATATATGATATTTGTCTTTCTTGGTCTGAGTTACCTCACTCAATATGATGCTTTCTAGCTCCATCCAATTGCCTGCAAAATTCAAACTGTTGCTATTTTTTTCTGCTGTGTAGTACTCCATTGTGTAAATGTACCATATTTTCCTTATCCATTCTTCAGTCAAGGGCCATTTAGGTTGTTTTCAGGCTTTGGCTATGACAAACAATGTTGCTATAAACATAGTTGAGCACATGTCCTTGTGATACGATTGAGCATCCTTTGGATATATACCTAAAAGTTGGTGTTGCTGGGTCTTGAGGAAGGCTGTCTTACTACAATGCTGAAACATTTTAAAACTGGTTTTCAGGACAAATCATTACTCAAGTACTTTAGACTTCTTTTTTCAAAGCCCCACAGAAACTATACTTATGCAATCTGACCTTGTGCACTCTCATACCAGTTATATGCATTTACTTTGTAATATCATTTATACATTAAAGTGTCATATTTGTCAAGCTAATATGTCTCATTGTAAAACAGTTGATTTGGTTTTACTTTTTCTTTTGGTTTTTTTGTGTATTTGTCCACAAAGATAGAGGGAGCAGAAGCAGTGAACAGGGTACAAATGACTGTGGGTATGACTGAGAAAGCCCTCTGGGAGATAACATTGATGAAACAGCTCATCTTTATTTTAGAGTATAGGAAATAATAGGAAATACACAGGATTAGGGAGTATAAGGATATACAAAAGGCTTCATATGTGGCAGTAGGGTCATCTTAAAGCAGAGCTCCTAGTACAAATATTAGTTACCATATGTCCAGAAGGAGGAAAATGTACCAAGGATAAATAAGGCATCCAAGTTTAGAAATAGCTTTCAAATAAGGTCAGTGTCCAGGGCCCAGGGACATTCTCTGGATGATGGTAAGTAGAGAGCAGGAAGTCTCACTAGAGACCATGATAGATTGTGACATTTGACCAGCAAGGTTTTGCATCATCTGTGCCTCAGAGCACCTTCATTGCATTTGAAACTGTGATGTACTGGAGGCTTTTGGCATCTGAATACAAGACCAAGTAGAGATCTCTCCATCACATGTGTTTTTGTGATCACTAGTTTATTTTCAATAGTTTTTAATTAATATTTTTATAAAATTTTGCATGCTGGAGATCAAATCTAGGGCATTAAGGGTACTAAGGAAACACAAAAACCTATTTCCCTGGTCTTCTTTATTGATTCTGAAAATATGAAAATGATTGAACTTCTAAAAAATTCAATCCTATGTTGTGAAACACCTATCTTGCTCAGGAAATTGCCATAAATCTAAAAGCTGGACAATAAATGTTCTTCTAGAGTCTGTGGGAGATGAAATCACATAGCTCCTGCATAGCTGAATTTGACATATTACAAGATCATCTTTCTATAATAAACATTTATAATTTCTACACCTAGTAATATTCTGAAGTTACACACCTGCAACCAGGAATTTGTTTGTGAATCTCAAAATACAGCAAACAAATTGACCATCAATAAGGTAGAGGCTTCCTAAAGCACAGAATATGAATGTAAATGAAGTAAAATAAATGCTATAAATTGATTAAAAATTATTTAAAAGACATACTCAGACAGGGATTGCAATCACACAGAGTGGATCAAGAGAGGAGTGACCAGCCCCCACAGCTGAAAAGCCCAGTCTCTAGGCCTTTAGGCCCCAGGGTAAAACCATGGGCCCCTCCCCCACTCACCTAAGCTGTCATAGCCATCCAATGCATAAGCATTCTGTAGGCAGGCTGCTCCAATACCCCCATCACACCATGTAATCTACAAATTCCACTCTGCCCCCAAATCCACCCATCCTCAAGAGAATTCAGAGACTCCCTAAGAAAGAGACAGAAACTGCCAAGGTCAGTCCAAGAGAAACACAGACATTGATTACAAGGATTGGAAGAAGAGGCAAAGATACTGCCTGCACCACCCAGAGGAAAAGATGAGTAGGCACAAAAGCAAGAATGCATTTAACAACCTAAAGAGCAAT
>JAQHUG010000293.1:2271153-2297957 GCA_028555095.1 Dicrostonyx torquatus
TATGGATGCACATCTTCCTAGACCGAGATGGAGGGGGGAGGGCCTTGGGCTTCCCATAGGGCAGGGTATCCTGCCCCATCTTAAGGAAGCAGGGCAAGGGTGTTGGGGTAGTGGGGGAGCGGGAGGGCCGGGAACAAGGGGAGTAAATGTAAATTTTTCTTTTAACAATTAAAAAAAATAAAAATAAAAAAATAAAGCTAATATTATTTTTTCTTAGAAGGAAGCTGAAATATAATTTTATTAAACTTTGAAGGAAAAAATTAGCAGACAATCCACTAATAAATTTTGGCATGTAAGACCCATAGTTAACTTGTAACCTCCACCTCCCCGAGGACCAGGTAACTTCCTTGGATGCTGAGAGTTAAAGTCCTTGAAAAATAAAAGCCAAGCCATGTGGAAAATATGGTGGCTTTATTGATTTTTCTTTAAATAGTTCCTACAATACCTGTTGTGTCTTGTTGCCCCTAAGCTAGAAATCCAAGGGAGAGGTCCTAACAAAAGCCCATTGTGATTAGTATTTAACTAAAACTTGTTTCAAATTTGGCTCATGATTGTAGAACTATGTTTTTCTGGAAGAATCTCAAGATTAGCAGCAGCTTTAGTGAGGAAGAAGATGGAAAGGAGGAAAAGAGAAAGGCATGCCTTTGTAAGTTACACACACAAAAAAAGATGGTATCTTCAGCCAATGTGTTCATCAAACAGATCAATGTCGGAAAGAAGGGAGGTGTGAGTTTCAGAGAAAGAATGAGAATTCCCAGAGTTTAAGGAAAAGGTCTGGTCACTGGGCGTTGGTGGGTGGAGTGAAAAAACAGATACAAATAAGAAAAAAAAAAAGCTAAAACTAAGAAAAGTGGGCAAAGTTAGCAATACCTCATGGTAGAACCCTTGCTATCAGGAAGGGGATTCTAGGAGATATGAATATATGTCTCATTAGGAGGGTACTTATTCTTCTTACTCCCTTTGCATGACTTCAAATAATTCTGCTATCTTAAGAAATGATCTACTGGGCAGCTGACTGACAGACCCAGCTTTACTGAATCTTAAGGCTAAGAACAGTCGTATGCAATATTCTAATCCTTAAAGCAAATCAGAATGTCATTGCTCCATAGGGTTAGAGATAAAATTCAGATTCTATTTTTTTTTAAATCAGTGGAAGTTGTTTTCACTTAATGGGCTTCATCACAAACCTGATATCTCTACCTTTCTGAATAATCATTTAAATCTTAAGGTTGGGATATTGTGATGTTTGCCTTCTTTTTTTTTTTTTTTAGTTAACTTATTTATTCATTTTACATTCTGACCATATTATTTTTCCTCCATCAACTTTTCCCATTCTGTCCCCTAAACAACTCTGCCCACTTCCCCATCCACTCCTCTTTATCAGAAAGTAACCAAAAAATGTCTTGATTTTACGACACAAAGGATGGAAGGATAAATTCACCAGAATTAAAGTGAAAAGGGAAAGTGAAAAGCAGAAAGAGAAGTGAAAAGCAGCCATGAACAGACACAATAGAAACACAATTAGGGAAAGATTGCACTCACCTAGTGAATTAGCATTCTTTCAGCTTTTGTGAAGACCTACAAAACAAGGTGCACAGGAGAATCTTTGGAGGAAGTTTATGTCTAGGAGTAAGTGCTATTCCCTCTGAAGGACTCATACAACGCTTAAAGCAATCATGCTGGAGACATTGCTGAAACTAGTAATGAGGTAAAAATGTGAAGGAAATGATGAAAGTGATTTTGCTGTGTGACTATGTAAACTGATCCTTCCATAAAGCCGATGTTTCAGGAAAGAAGGAGAGCACTGGTGTTCTATGCAGAAAAATAGGGTGAGACTTTCACTGGACAATATCTTTGAAGCACACTACTTGGGGGAAGAAGGTACGGACAAAGAATGACCGTTCTATTATGAGCTCACTGCTCTCTCCTTTATCTGATTTATTCCCATTGCTACTTACAGCCTGAGCTTATACTGACATTTCTTTAAGAAAAATACAGTAACTGAGGTAAAAGAAAAGAGAGGAGAATGTGGTGCAGACTGTATTGCTTTTACCATATCCTAGTTAAGTAAGGATTTACACAGACCCTTACCAAATTAGGATTTGGTAAAGACAAAAACAAATCTAAAGAACTGTCCGAGAAGGAAATGGGAAGCTTTCTGTAAAAACTAAATAAAACTGACTGTGGACATGGTAGCAGTGGGAGTCCAGGGTGTGGAGAAATGACCTCTGACTCTCATAATACTAACACCCACAGAGTGGGTGGAGGGATAAGGCACTAATAGTATGCAGAATGTAATAAGTTGTATATGGATTTACACCTAAGAATGAATGCGTTTGGAAAAACAAATAGGCTAAAAATGCACCTCATGTGACATAAAAATGCTACAGCTCTCTCTTCTCCAACCAACTTCTTTCTTTTTAAATGTACATTCTAATAAAAACTTTCTACCTTCGCTGAATCTCTTCCATCTCTACTCAACTGTTTGTTTGAGAACAGATGAACCTGGAAGGCCCATTGAGTCTTGATATCCAACCATGTCACTGTTCTCTTACTACCTTATTAATAATCTGTATTTAAATATTCTATTCACTTTATATTTTCAATAACCCATAAAAGCGTGTTCCTCACAATTTTAGTAATCAAGCACAGATTTTACCCTGTTATCTTTTCCTTTGTCTATGAAGGTGACTATAAATTCCCTCTCCTCTTAAAGCATCTACTGGCATAAGGTAAATTGAACTGACAGCCGATGATCATAATTCCATTATCATGCTGAGGACAGTGATAATAACAGGCAAATCCTGGTCTAATGTTTAGTAACAGCAGCAAATTACTGGCTGGCAGGATTTGTAACTAAAGTGATCCATGCTGACTTGCCAAGAACTACTCATTTTTTTTTTGTTGCGATGAAGATAAATTTGTGTTCTACCAACACTGCACACGGACCCTCTCCAGATGGAACTTACTTGAAAACAGAAACACTTTTTATTTGCACGTTTTTCCCTAGGACAAAATATATAATTATATTGTGATTTTAAATAATCTTCAAGACTATAAAGAGAAATAAAAACAGCCAATGACTATCTTGACTGATACTTTAATCTGCAGTGTGACATGCAGAGCTGATCGTCATGGTAAATATATTTTCTCTCTCTGTACCTAGCAGCTTGCAGGTTCTCATTACAGCAACAAAGTGATTCTGCAATGTGCACTGTGAACCTTAAATGAAAGTTAAAATTTCACTCCAAAACTAAACCTGTTTTATGGATACTCCAAACCATAACTTATCACAGCATGGTGATCTCTGAGGCAGAATCTACCTGTCAGTCATCAAGCACAACAGTTTAACTTACATTTCTTTGAAAACAAACTTTCAACATCAAAAGTATGCAATGATCAGAATCACTTACTGCAAAGATGCACAAGTAGCGCAAAGCCTATGCCTATGTCTGCATGAAGAAAGGAGGTAAGGATGCTTGTTGCCAAGCCTGACACCATTTCAATCCTTGTGACTCACAAGGTAGAAAGAACTGACTCCTGCAAGTTGTACTACGATATGCACACAAACACACACAGAAAAAGAGAGAGAGAAGACAGAGAGACAGAGAAATGGGGGATAGACACAGTTAATAAATAAATGTGTACAAATATAAAGAAAGCCCATATCTGATGATGAGAACTTTACACCGAGGACTCCTTTGGTTTAGAGGGATACACTGGAAGAACTGGTAGAAGTCTGAGGCACTCATCATGTATGTAATGGATTATTTAAAACAATTCTCGTAATTGTAAAATACGGTAGGAAAAATGACCACCTGTAAGAGAAGCCCAGACTAACAAGTTCTGTTTTGAGTATTAACGGACTTGTATTTTGCTATGAGAATCTGAGACAGCTCACAAAAAATAGAGGCAATCAAATTATCCAGGCACAAAACCAGCCATCCCTGACTCTTGAATACCCTTGCAGTTAGCAAATACTACTTGAACTTCACATCAGTACAATAAAATTCATACCGGAAGCACATTTGTTTGAAGTCCCTGAAGAAACTTACATACTGAATGGAGAATTGCCTTGTCCACCCAGTCATGCCCCTTTTAGTCCAGCACGTCTACACCTGAACTTGCTGGGGATCCTAATGCTGCACCAGATTGCCTGCTGTCATCTCATGGGCTCCGGTCATTCAGACCTTTTATTTCCTTTGCAGTTTATCCTTGAACTCTCTGCTTCTCAGGCAACTGCTGAAGCAGCTATTTCTTAAAACAGGTGTCAGCTCAGCATAGAAATATTATTCCAACCATGAGTTATCTTTCCTAATTTTCTTCTGATTACATTTGCACTTTGAATATTAAACTCTATGCCAGGTAACATAAAATTTTCTTTATTACCTTAATGACTTTCTTATTGTTTCTCTCACATAACTGATATTGTTTTAGTTCATGATCACATGCACTCATTCTTTGCAATAATCTACATGGACAAATACTCCACAAAACCTTAAAAATATGTGTTTACAATCTTACTTTTCTTGTTGCAGAATTTTCTCTTTTCAAATATTATGCATGAATGAATGATTAGTTTGAAACTGTTTTGTAAGAAAAAAATTGCAAAGTTAAATAAGATATGAAGTGGATGAGCTAATCATGAATATTTTTCTAAATTTGGTGAGGTGTAAAACCACACAAGGAGATATGTCTTTTGCCATCTATCATGATATGTTTACGTTTCAGCATTGTTTGCTCTATGATCTAAAAAAAATCTTCTTAGAAGCAGCCATTTTTATCAAACAGAAAAAGAAAATATAACATTATTTAGCTATGATAATTAAAAGAATGATTATGAAAGGCATATACTAAAAAGCTTTCTGTTATGTAGCTGATATCCAATAAATATTTCTTTTCCCTCTTTTGCCCGACTCCCTCATGCTAATCAAAGTCACTAACTAGCTCAGAGTCGGAATTCTAATTTGGTTTAGGCCTACAGGGTGACATGTAATAAGCCTGAAGGTAAACGACTAGGCTTTCTAAGCCAGTATCATTTTTGAAATATTAGAGTTAGAAATGCAATTTTGTGAGGAATGTTCATTAAATTAAGGTCTATGTCTTAATTTAAGACAACTAATTGAATTGTATGATAAAAGATCACACTTCAGTCTTTTTTTGAAGACATGAAACAGTGGGAAATTGGTTATAGAAACTGTCACTGTACTTCAGGTTATAAAAACTGCCGAATGCAATTTTTAGATGATTGAAAAAGATGGGATTTGTTTATTTGTTTATTAGCTATACTCTCCAGTTTTCTTGAATATGTTACCTTTCGTACTGTAATCTAATAATTTTTGTTTACAATATTTTCTTTTGTTGTTATTATTTACTCATAATTCTCTTAATCATAATACTCATTATAACAAGCAAGAAAAAATGTGATTTGGCAACTTGGGAAGAGGCAGTGCTACATTCCGTGATGAGTGTATGTCAGAACCTAGCTTCCATCCTCAGCAATACAAAATGTTTTTAAATTTATTTTTAACAAAACAGAATTAAAATACATGATATTAAAATAGACATTAAAATATTGGTGTTCATTTATCCTGCAAATAATTTACTGATTTTCAATTTATTCCTGTGAATTTTTGTTTAATCTCACTTATTTATACATTTTAATTTATTCTTTTAAGGTAAAGTTTATAAAGTCATGCATTAATTGATTAACAATGCTCATCTATGTTAACTAAGATTTTTACAAATATCAGAGATTAAATATTTATGATAAGATGCTACTTTTGGCGTTTCATGGATACATACACATGCGAGGTACCTGTTCTACGATAGAATCAGGAAGACTGAGCACAACTTCTGTGGAGCAGCCAGTCTCACAGCTATTCTGGGGTCTTAAATCTGGTAAGAAGCAATGTCTGGCTTTTTCTAAGAACACTGTAAACATTTAAGAGGTAAATGAATTACAACTTTTTATTATGCACAAAAATATTTTCTCAATACAAAAAGATGTTTTACAATCTTCTACACATTTAACTGAGAGATCAGTTTATTGTTTTTAATGTGTGATTGTCCACATGAAAGAAAGTGTTTTTCCTCATTAGGCAATTCACTGAGATTCTTTTTTTGCCAATGGCTTGTTTGTTGCCTCTACATTTCAGCTTTTTGAGCCTCAGGTGAAGAAGATTAATTGCATATAAGGAATAAAGCTGTATCAACTCAATGGGGGTTCCGTCATACCAACATGACTGAAATTGACCAAAGGAAATGTGAAACACAAATTACCAAGATGAACTATATCAGAAAGTTCAAAATAGTTATCAGTGAGAGAAGGTATTTGCTTGTGAGCTTCAGTCTGCTATCTCAAATAAAGGAGGGACTCAAACTGATGTGGAGTATTGTAGGAGGCTGCTTGGCTGCTTGTTCATTTGCCGATCACACAGATTCCCAAAATAACCACACAGAAACTGTATTAATTAAATCACTGCTTGGTCCATAGTTTAAGCATATTTCTGACTAACTCATATCTTAAATTAACCCATCTTCCTTAATGTGTATATTGCAATGATGCTGTGGCTTACCGGTTAAAGTTCCAGTTTCTGTCTTTTGTGGGACTACATGGCTTCTGGCTAACCTCTGCCTTTCTTATCCCAGAATTCAGTTTAGTTTTCCCTACCTAGCTTACTATTTGCCCTATCACAGGCCAAGACAGTTTTCTTTATTCATTAACCAATGGTACTCACAGCCTAGAGAGGAATCCCACATCACCTCCCCTTTTCTGTTTAAGTAAAAGTGAAGATTTTAACTTTAACATATTAAAATTACATATAACAAAACAGTTATCAAACAAGAATTGTAGTTACAATATTTATAATTTATATATATTTTATCTTTTATCATGACTAAAGAAAACATTATTTATTCTTCAACTCCATCAAAGACTCCAGAAGGATACAATATTACCTAAGTATACTGGAAGTGCAATGTAAGCAACTTCTAAAACTCTAGAATTGACAGAGACTTCTCTCTGCCTGGACAATCACCCAAAGTTCTTCTGTATCATTGGGGCATCCAATCTTCAGCCCACAGGCCCAGCAGAAAAGTATCCAGCAGACTTTTCTACAAAGCACGAAATTTCAAAGACAGTTCTGCCTACATTGGCAGTTTGTCAGTCACACTTTTCTGTGTCCTGCAGAATGTGTAGCAGACTCTTTCATGAAGCAGGAACCCTGAAGGATCAGCTTATCTTTAGGAAGTTCAACAGTCATCTCTCTGTGGATCATGCATATCCCGTTTATATAACATAGCATCAAGCAGTACCGGCAAGAGCATTTTCTTGTACAAATGGCTAGCAAACTCTGTAAGGAGCCTCTTTGATGACCATCTTCCTCTTGAAGTAGTTGCCAGGAGCAGATATGTCTCATTATCATGAAAAGTCTTAAGTTCTTAAAACATTTTAAATGCCATATTCTGTTAGTCTTTGCGTGGTTTGAAGGACACCTGTATAACTGAAATATATCTTTATATATCTAGAAAACCTAACTAACATGACTACAAGCTTGACTATTATAGATGATTACCTATTAACCTATATTTCTTAATTGTACATTACAATTTTAAGTGAGCTGTACACACAATACCTAATCAAGAGCAGAAATATACATATAATAAGGTTGACCTAAAATTTTTATCAACAGAGCAAGATCCATAGCAATGCAATAGCATTGCCTATAGCATATCCCCCTTTAAAGGTAAGCAAACATTTATAAACAATCACTTAGGGAATTTGGGCATAGTTCCTTCCAAACTGCTGCATGCTTTTTGTTGGGCAAAGTAATTTTTGGGGGTGTTCACAACCTTTTGGGGCATCTCCAAAGCAACAGATTCTTAGACCCAAATGTTGATGTTAAGATACCTTTAGAACATATATGCTGGTTTAGCTTAGCATCTCATATAAAGAAATCTATCTCTGTACTTACCTCCCTCACAGTAAAATAATTCAGAGAAAACACAATAATATACATAATCCAGACTCTCTGTGCATATTCCAACTTTATGTGGCTTATTTGTTTTTACTTTTCTACAAGTTTAATATTTATTTTATCTTTACTACTTTAGTCTATGGTTGTCTGTACTTTTATGTTACATTTACTGTCTCTATACCTTTTTTTTTCTTCTCTCTTCAAGCCTATGTACATTTATCCAACATTGTAACATATATAGAATTGTTTTATGCCTGAATCTGTCCTACTGTTTATCTGTAATTCTTTTCTGTCTAGGAGTATTTCTTAAAATATTAAGCACTTCTAAAACTGCTTTGCTTTTTATCTCTTCCCAATTCAATATGGCAAAGCAGAGGTCTGTTTAGCATAAACCATGGTCACATGTGCCCCATTTCAGGCACACAGTGAGTCTCTCAACATTAAGCAAGTTGTAGGACTCTACTCACAAAACCCATTTAAATGCTCAGCCTCCTGAAATAGCCAGAGTTGGCACTGGCAGCATGTCCAGAAAGCCACCATTTTATAACCACACAACTTTTTGTCTGCTACCACTAAATCAGGAGAACCTCTCTGAAGGGAGATTAAGCATGCTAGCAGTCAAAAAAAAATCAGGAAAACCTCTCTTAAGAGATCTGCAGCATGCTGACAATAAAAAAATATGAGTCTAAACTTTTTTTTTCGGTGTCTAAAGTTCTTTTCAAGCTTTCTCGGGTTTTATGTGGATATAGCTGATGACCATGGAGCAACAATTTGTAGTAGGAGAACTTATTTGTTCCCAGCTTCTAAGCCCTGATATAATTACACAGAAACTGTAGTAATTATGGTTTTCTTTAGTTATGATAAAAGATAAAGTAGATATAAATATTGTAACTGTAATTCTTGCTTGATAACTTTTGTTATTTGTAATTTTTCTTTGTAAAGTTCCTTCCTTTTTATTTAAACAGAAAAGGGGAGAAGATGTGGGAAGTCCTCCCGTGTATGTGTTGCTTCTATTGATTAATGAATAAAGAAATTGGCTTGACCTGATAGGGCAGAGTAGAGCTAGGTGGGGAAAGCTAAATTGAATCCTGGGAGAAAAAAGGTGGAGTTGGGGAGAAGACATGGAGCTGCCACCAGAGACAGAAATGCTAAAACTTTGCCAGTAAGCCACTGCCACATGACGATATACAGATTAATGGAGATAGGTTAAATTAAGATGAAAGAGTTAGCCAATAAGAAGTGAGCCAAACAGTTAAGCCATTTTCTGTGTAATTATTTTGAGGCTGAACAGCTGGAAACAAGCAAGCAGTCTCCTACAACAGTGGAGCCTATGGTTCAAGTGTACTGTGGAACAATGTGGGGAAACAACATGTAAAACACAGAGAACTTGAAGGATAAAGAATTATAAATACAATAACCATTCCATTAGCAAGCTGACTATAGACAAAAAAAAGCTAGAAATAAAATGAAAAACATGAAGTTCAAGATAAGAAAATCTATCATTTAAGCTGCTAAAAATTAAAAAATCCTATCTGGACTAGGAACATAACTCAATTGGAGACTGTTTCTCTACTATACCCCAATCCTTGGTGTCTATCCCTGGAACTGTTTAAATCAGCTATGTATCCATATGCCTATAATTTACCACTGAGGAAGTAAAGATAGGAGAACTAGCAACTCAGAGTTTTTATGCTTATTCAATATTAGGTTTCATGTTCCTATTATAATTTCCATTTGAACTATAATAAAGGGGAGTCATGGGAACTTTGAATCTATTTTTTTGCAAGATACTTTACTTCTTATGCATATACACATATAAATGTTTATAAGAATCCACTCTATTACTTTCCCTCAAATTCCTTCCGTACTCCCAAGTTTTCCTATCAAACTCATAGTCTCTCTTTTTCTTCCTTCTTCTCTGTTGTCCTCCATCTCTTCCCATTGTCTCTTATAATTTAGTTCCTACTGTGTTCATTTCACGGTCCCTGGATGAGCATAGGTGATGTGGCATGTTCTTCTATACATGTGTTACTTTTATTGGTTAATGAACAAAGCTAATTTGGACAATTGCTTACCAGAGTAAAGTAAGGATGGAAATCTAAATTGAAATAAAAAGAGAGAATAGGCAGAGTCAAGCAGATACCATGTAGCTGCCAAAGGAGAAAGACTCCAGCCAACTACTGAAGAAACAAGACATGTAGAAAATGATGTAATGTCACAGCCATGAAGCAATATATAGTTTAACAGAAATGGGTTAATTTAAGATATGACGGGTATCTAGGAATATGCTTGAGTTTTAGGTCAAACAATGTTATAATTAATATAGTTTCTGTGTGATTCAGGTCTGCACTGCTGGGAAATCAATGCACGGTCTCAGCTTGCACATAGATGTGGGGAAATTTACTGGAACAAGGGTAACTCATTAGGGCTTGAATCCTGTAAAAAAAAAAAAGGTACTATAAGGGAGGGGAGACTACATGAAGCTTCCCTTTAACAGAGGGGCAATCACCAGACAGCACTTCCTATCAAATAAAAATCCTAGTTCCAGGTATGTGTTTCTTCTTCTTATGGAGTTGGTAAAGTAAATACCCAAACATACCAGGAAATTTTCTCCCTTTTTTACATGCATTTGCTTCCCTTATATATTGCTTAGTCCTAAATATCAGTGTCATTTTATGCCATAGGAACTCCCTCAGCCAATAGCCAGTAAGATGCCAGCCCACTTGACTTGGACATGGTCTTTTGAACTATAAATGCACACATAAAGTTTGTGAAACATCTCTCTCTCTCTCTCTCTCTCTCTCTCTCTCTCTCTATCTCTCTATCTCTCTCTCTCCCTCTCTGTCTCCTGCTAGATTTGGTTCCTGTTCCCCACTCATGCAGAAGACTGTGATCTGTGAGTCTACCCCTAAATAAAGAACCCTTTATTACACACAATTCTTAACTAGTGTGGAACTACTCTATCATGTCCATCTACTGGCTTAAGCATATATTGGGGTCTATTTCAATTTATCATCCTTCAATACCTTCCAATCATGATGAATTTATCACCTTTGATTTGCTTTGATTTTTACAAATGACATTGTGAACAGATAAGATTATTTTATTTTATTTTTTATTTTATGGTAGATGACACATTGAAGGTCCAAGGGGGAAAAAAAAACAAAATCTAGAGCACTAAGTATATATCTCGAAACTTTGAACTAATGGGAATGAAGTGCTTGAAAATAATCAGAAAACTCGCAAAATCTTCTTACTTGAAAACTAATGGAGTTTATTTTTAAGGAGATTTTTCCTCTTGTGAGAGAAGTCATGTATGCTAGCTCTAGGTCTGAAAAATAAAATTATCAAGCAGGAAGCTCTGTGAAAAGAGACTGTGGACATTGTGTAGTGTGGATGCTGAGTGTGAGGATGGCAGCTACACTTCAGGAATGTAAGTTAATATACAAATCAATATACAGAATTTCATATGTCAGAATTTTTCACTCTTAAACTCCAAGTTTGAGCTTTCCTGCCAGCTAGTTTTTGTCATTGTGATGTGTTTCAAGTCTAAACGGCCCCTAGGTTATATGTATGTCTAGTGAGAAGCAACATAAAGTCATTGATTCATCCTCTAAGTGATACAAGTCCTAACTATAATCAATAACTTCATATAGAAATTATATAAAATGTGGACTCTGGATCTGACCCTGCCCAAATACACAAACATAATAGTAAAAAGAAATTATTAAGGCTTCCTTTTTTTGTCCATTTTGTGTATGCTTTTTGTGTTTCTGGAGGTTGAATCAAACATGACTTGGGTACTCTATGCATGCACTGTGTGGTCATTTGAATGTAATTGGCCCCCATAATCTCATAGAGAGTGTCACTACTAAGAGGTATGATTTTGTTAGAATGGTTATGGAAATGTTTTTTTTAAATGTAAGATACTATGGGGCACCTTTGATATTTTCTATACTCAGGACATTTTTAAATGTCTCTGTTGAATTCCTGTGAGATGTAGCCCACTCAGCACCAGCCCCATATCTGCATGCATGCCATTGCCAATATCTCCCCATTGTGGAGATAATGGGTTAAACCTCTAAAACTATAAGTGACCCAACCCAATTACATGTTTTTCTTTACATGAATTGCCATGGTCATGGTTTGTCATCACAGAAATGAAAACTCTAAGACAGAGGTTGGCACCAGGGACTAGGATATTGTCCTGACGGGCCTGACCGTGTGTTTGCTTAGAGGAATTTGGACTTTGGTATTTTAGGTTATAAAAGCAAGGTAATTTTTTAAGCACTACTTAACAGCCTGTACTTGTAGGAAGATGGAAGACAGAGTTGTTAAGAGTTATTTGAAATGCCAGGGGCCTCACTCAATAGGATTCAGAGGAAAAGAATTTTACTATGTTGCCTAGAGATCATTCTTGTGATATTTTGATGAATAAAATGGCTCTGTTTTGCCTTTTTCTAAAGAGTTTGCCTGGGGCTAAAGTGAAGTTTGGGAACAATTTTGTTAGCAGAAGAAATCTTAAAACAGCCTAGTATAGACTATGTCATGTGGTTATAAATGGTAACACTAATGATGGTTTATAATGCAAAGGGACAAGCTGAGCAGGGTAAATTACAAAAAGTAAATTTTGAATAGAAAAGTGTCAAAAGAGACTGCTCTTCCAGTTCCCAACAACCCAGACCCATATAATCACACAAAACTATATTAATTACAACTTTCTTTGTCCAATGGATCAGGCATATTCCTACCTAGCTCTTATATCTTAATATATTTCTATTAATCTATGTAACACTAGAAGACAGTGGCCTACCATTAATATTCTAGTGTCTATCTCCTTCAGCAACAACATGGCATCTCCTTGACTCTGCCTACCTTCTCTATATATCTCTGTTTGGAATCCTGCCTGATTTTACTCTGCTAAGCCATTAGCCAAAACAGCTTTATTTGTCAACTAATAAAAGTATTACATATACAGAAGAATATCTTGCATCATCTCCCCTTTTCTGACTAATTAAATAAGAAAGTTTTAACTTTAACATAATAAAATTACATATGCAAAACAGTTATAAGGCAAGAATAAACTTACAATACTTAGTATATTTACACTTGGCAAATTAAGGAAAATATTTTATCATCTATCCTATCTTTGTGAGTCTAAACTTTTATGTCTAATTTATCTTTTATCATAAATTAGGAAAATTATAATTATGACTATCTAGTCTTCAATGCCATCAAAGAAACCAGGGAATATAATATTGACTAAGTAAACACAAAATGCAATGTAAACAACTTCTAGAAATGACAGAGACATCTCGGAGCCTGAACAGTCACTCAAACTTCGAAATTTATTTGTAACATTGAGGCATTCACCTTAAGCCTGTAGGTCCATAATACCTGGCAGACTTTTGAGTGAAGCTGGGAATTTGAAGAATTGTTCTACCTTGTAGTGGCAAAGCTTGTTAATTGCTTTCTTCTGTGTTCTTCAGAATGTCGGGCAGTTTCTTCTATGAGGCAGGATCCCTGGTTTTTCCAACAATGCAAATGCTACTTTCGGTGATTGCCCAGGTAGTTGGTTGTCTATGTCATCTATTGCACATGTTAGAAGCTGCTTGAATATACTTCCTGCCTACTCAGGTAATATTATCTCCCTTCTCAGGTCTTCAATGGGGTTAAAGACTACATAGTCATAATTGATTTCTTCATATGACTTAGCCAAGCCATTTCTAATACAAGACTTAGACTCCTTAGGATAGAATAATTATTGAAACATTTATCATATGTTTCTTGCTTAATATAGTTGATGCTGTTTGTAATTCTAATTTTTATATTTGATAACTGTTCTTATTGTATATAGTTTTGTTTGTGTTTGGAAGTCTTTTATTTAGACAAAATAATGAGGTGATGGGGAACCTCCTTCAGTCAATGACCTTTGAGAGGCTGGACCAAGTTGGGTATGGCTTGGGTACCAAAAGGTGTGCACTCACCACTCTTTCTCTCTTTCTCTTCCCACTTTCACACTTGGATGCTGGATTTCATTCCTGTTTCCCATTGTGATCTGTGAGCTCCACTTTAATTAAAGACCCTCTTATTATACCCTATTCGAAGCTAGTGTGGGATTACTTTATTTGCATTCTCCTTGATTTGGCATGTTCCCCTTCAAGAGTTTTCTATACAGTGAATGAACCTTATATTAAAAGGAATGGCTGTAGGAACAGGGTAATATATTTGAATGAGAAGCCAATGATATAATATGTATCTTTATGTTAAAGTTAAAGTATTAAACACTTGCATTGTTAAAGCTTGCATAAGATTTTTTCTAAATTGTTTAACTTTTTGTCTTGTGTAATTATTCTTTAATGCATTTAGATTATATCCACACATATTATAATTTGGAAGCAGTACAGACTCACATTCAAGTCACTTCTGGACTCATAGAACTTTGGGTATTGGCTTTCTTCCTTTAGATAATGAAATTTCTTTGTTGTTGTTGTTGTTTTTTCGAGAGAGGGTTTCTCTGTAGCTTTGGAGCCTGTCCTGGAACTATCTCTTGTAGCCCAGGCTGGTCTGGAACTCACAAAGATCTGCCGGCCTCTGCCTCCTGAGTGCTGGGATTAAAGGTGTGCAGCACCACCACCTGGCGATTATGGAATTTCTTAGCCCATCTGTCCGTTTTTTGCTTAAACCCATTTTTTTTCAGTTTTTGTACTTTAATTATTCTTCTGATCAGCAGAAAGAATTCAAGTTTTCTAATCTGACATAATTCAGCATCAGTAATTCATTTATTCTATATAAATATTTATCTCACTTCTCTCATGAGTTCCTGTACTGTATAGTCAGGATACATATTGAAGGAGACATGAGTTTCTCCTGTCCTTAAAATGTTTAGAGTTTTCTGAGGGAGAAACTATTAAGAAGCTAAAAGTCATAAAGTGTGAAAATGTTAAGAGGAGAAAGTATAAAGCTAAGTAAAAAAGAATATTGCAATATTGTGGTTGGTAAGTAAAGTAATAGATCCTAAAAACATTAATGTTGAAGGTTAAATGTGAGGTGCATATTGCAAAGATGAAACAGAAAGATGGTAAATACATAGAAAATCTAGAAGAATGCCTTTAGATGAATATTAGTTTAGTACAGAAAAATAATGTAGGCATGAACTGTATTTGTGCTAAGACAACCAAAATACTACTTAAAATAGTATATAGTGATAAAAATATTCTTCCTGATTAGATAAAAATATTAAAAGCAGTTACACACTGCCTTAATTCTATAATATCCTAGCCAGAGGAGATACAGAAAGATCTACCTAGCAATCATAATAGAGAAAACAAAATTATAATGAAAATGAAGAAAGAACCCGTTAGAGGATTGAAAGGAAAGCACAATTGTGAAAATTCAAGGAAACAAAAATTGATGAATCCATGATTAATCACATAATCTAACCACAATTATACATAATTCATTTTTGTAGGAGAAGCTGAGTCATTGCTGTCTGATTATGAGCTTTCAGTGGTGCCAGGGTGACTTGAAGTTTATCTTCAGTCCAGGAAATCATTTGTTTCCAAGACAGAATTGCTTCCTGAATCAGTGCAACAATCATTAGTAGTTCTGAAAATGTCTACAGGAAATATTTATAATTTCAAATTGCAAATACATAATCACAGATTTAGTTACAAAAGTAAATGCACACAACACACACACTCAGGTACACACCTACAAACACACACACACACGTGAACATAACACACAGTTGTTTCTTGATTAAAGTAAAATGCTTACATTTAAAGTGTGACTGCATTCTAAATATAATGAAGAATACAGCAAGATGAGTCTATTATGAAGACTATGTTTATAAAAAAAATATGAAATATATTATTAAACATTAAGTCACAATTTTGAAAGAAATAACAATATAATACATTGAAATGAAATAATATTTATTACAATAAATATAAAAAGGTAGTTTTGTTGTTTGTGATTCAATTACCTGCAGTCAAACAAATATGAGGACATTAAGTTGAACGTGATGAAAGTATATCAAGTATGTGTGTGAAACTTTTATGTTTGTCATCAGTACAATATACACAAATAAAAATAGAATAACGAAATTCTATTAGTAAACAATTCAAAGTTGTAAATTATGTACCATTATGAAAATGTGGAGAAATCATGTTCCACACTGTCCTGTGATGGTGAAAATATGAAGCATTTGCAAGTGTTACTTATATAGTATACATTACTGGACCTAGCATTTAATAAAAATCCCAGGTAGTAGTGACATTGTGATAGTACTAATGTTAACAAAATCATAACCCCAAGGTCATTGACATCACCTCTTATCATCATGCAGGTATTATATCAACCAACATAATCATAAAAGATTAAGTATGTGTACTTATACTCTGAGTATTATAAAATATTCTTAGAGACCAAATTCTTATAGTTTAATATAGAAGGTTGTTGTGATTAATTAATTTATTGATTCTTAGTCCTGTTAACATCTTGTTGCATTATATTACGTATCCATTAGTGACTTTGGGAAATTGATGTATGATGTAAATCTGGGCCTTTATAATCAGGTTTTTAAATGTCTTTTATTAGCTGCTGGAGAGTTTATACTACATTTATTCATATCAAAAATTTTAAAATATATTATAATTTAAGCCTTTTGCCATTTGGATTTACAAGGTTGCAATGTAGAGATATTATTTTCAGGAGGATTATTGTAGTTAAATAAAGCAAAAATAACTAACTATGATGTGAAACATTCTGGATAAATATTGGAGAGCCTTTCAAACTTACAAATGTATTCTAGTGGCTTTTTGGAGTAAGTACTCACTAATTTGAAGGCTATCAGCAGTATAAAACACTTGCAAATTTAAACATGAGGATTCACAGTGTAATCATGGCTACTTAACAGATCATATAATCATTCTGTCAATCACAACAAATACTTCAGAAAATTCCGTATGGATCTGCAGACAGATTCACTCTTCCATTTTGTTCTTTGCAACCAGTTATAAATAACAACTCTTACCAATACAGGGGAAGCAATCTCAACTACTTCTTCTTAAGTAGACTCTTGAACAAGATTTTTCTTGGCAACCATTCAAGCAAACAAATTTAACCTGTCTACAAGATTGACATTCACTAAATTTCCAAGGCATCGATAGATTTTGATGTAAAAAACTTTTAATGGAAAACATTCTAAAAGAAAATTTAGATAAAATGTACACACTTAACTCTTTACACTTATACAACCCTAGGATCTTTCATTAGCAAAGAACTCTCCAAAATATTTTTTATACTTTCCTGTTCCAATTAGAATAAATTATTATTTTTATTTATTAAAAAAATTATAAGTATATAAATAATATCAAATTTTACAACAAAGAAACTCAAAGTGCCACCTGTTTTAAAGGTCAAAAACATTCAAAACACTAAACAAATACTAATATAACAACTCTTATCAGCCAGGTACTATACCATGTGATAAAGAAAATTTAGGCATATATTATGTATATATTTCATATACTTGGTAGACACATAACTAGGCAGTGTGTCTATGTGTGTAATCAAAAGTATAGGTAATTTTTGAAAACTATTTTATAATATGCAACTTAAAATACTGTATTAATTTTCAAGACTATTTGTTGCAAGTATCTG
Organism: Dicrostonyx torquatus; assembly: GCA_028555095.1. NCBI lineage: Eukaryota > Metazoa > Chordata > Mammalia > Rodentia > Cricetidae > Dicrostonyx > Dicrostonyx torquatus. The sequence continues at coordinate 2,288,799 of JAQHUG010000293.1, forward strand.
TATATCCATGTACATGTGTGCTTCAGTTTATGAAAAAGGATAGTACTGGACTGTGTATTTTAAAGTTGAAAGTTATCTGACCCTTCCTTAATTTATGCAGGTTTATAATTCAATTTGAGTCCTAAAATCAAAATCAAGGATATAAATCAAAATTAAAATACGGGCCGGGCGGTAGTGGCACACGCCTTTAATCCCAGCACTCGGGAGGCAGAGGCAGGTGGATCTCTGTGAGTTCGAGACCAACCTGGTCGACAAGAGCTAGTTCCAGGACAGGCTCCAAAGCCACAGAGAAACCCTGTCTCAAAAAACAAAAAAAAAAAAAAAAAAATTAAAATACGGAAAAACTTCATTATCATTGTATATCCCTATAACAACACTTAAATAATCTCCAAATATGACTTCAGAATAGGGAATATTTATCATAGAGATCAGAGGAATGTTGATATCCCTGACCTACTCTGCCATATAATATATTACAGTTCTTATAATTAATAGATCAATGTTGATGACTTATTAATATTCACAATGATTTGGAAAACACATTTAGTAATGGAGTCATGTTATATGTGGATACCATTCATAACAATATGCAACTTTTTCATTTTATAATTTCCTTGGTTTCTCCAAGCTATGAGAGTTTCTCATTTTGTAGGAGATAATCTATTATACATATTTTAAAGAGTATAGCTTAAGTATTGTGTAGAATGTCCACAGATATCTTTTAGTTCTTTTGTTACTGCATTAGAATATTTTGAGTTTAAGATGATATCCCACAGATAAAATACTATCCTGGCAAGTGAAATAAAAATAATCTCAGCCTGCCACTATTAATATGAATTCTGATTTCATAAAAGTGTTAGTATTTCTCAAATCTCTCTGTTAAGAACATGTGGTTTTTTTTTTTTAATCCTATACTATTCTCTTTGAACTGAAGTCACTAAACAGGACTAAATAACAAAATCCAAGACTCTATAACCTTAGTGGTAACATATTTAAGTAAAGACCTTAGAGATTTGCTCCACAGATTTCTCTACCTACCCACATTCCTGCACTTACTGATATCCTGTTTGCACTAGTTGAATACATGGTGAGTCTTTCATATGTCAAGTTATGATATAGATACTTTGTAACGATAAAGAGGAGGAAAGAATGTTCCTTTTGCTGGCCAGCTATGGTGTGCTGCAAAGATTTTATTTTTAGGTTTCAGGCATTATGCTGGCCTGTGACCTGGCAGGATGCATTATGCACACAGGCAGTATCCTGGGCAGCTCAGAGTCCTATGGCTGCTAAGTCACCAAGCATGCTGTAAGCAGGTGCAAAAAGTCCCCTCATAAGACAGGCTCCATCCATCAGATGGAGAGGTAAGCAGGTCTTTTTGCCTCTGTGTGTGTCTCTCTCTTTATCCTCTCTCTATGTCTCTTTCTCGCTCTCCCTCTCTCTTTTTCTGCCTTTCCCCTCACTCTTTTCCATTCCCTTTCTTTCCCTTTCTTTTTGTTTTATTTCTTTATTGTTAAAAGAAAATTTTACAATTCCTCCCCTTTTCTCAGACCCTCCCGCTCCTCCACTACTCCTCTTCCCTCCCCCTGCTTCCTTAAGAGGGGGCAGGGTAACCTGCCCTGTGGGAAGCCCAAGGCCCTCCCACCTCCATCCTATATGCCTAAGAAGGTGTGCATCCATATAGACTAGGTTTCCAAAAAGCCAATACATGCAGAAGAGACAGGTCCCAGTGCCATTTTCATTGGCTTCTCAGTCAGACCCCCATTGGAAGCCACATTCAGAAATTCCAGTTTGGTCATATGCTCATTCAGTCCTGGTCCAGCTGGATTTGATGAGCTCCCAATAGATCAGGCACACCATCTCAGTTGATGGGCCAGTCCCTCGTGGTCCTGACTTCCTTGCTCATCTTCTCCCACCTTCTGTTCTTCAACTGGACCTTGGGAGCTCAGTCCCTTGATCTGATGTGAATGTGGGTGTCTGTCTCTAACTCCATCCATTGGGCAAAATTTCTATGGTGATGATCAAGATATTCATCAATGTAACTATGGGACAAGGCTAGTTCAGGTACTCTTTCCTCTTGGGAATATACCTAAGAGATGCCCATCCATACTACAAAAGCATTCGTGCAACTATGTTCATAGCAGCATTATTTGTAATAGCCAGAACCTGGAAACAACCTAGGTGCCCCTCAGTGGAAGAATGGATCAAGAAAGTGTGGAATATATACACATTAGAATACTACTCAGCGGAAAAAAATAATGACATCTTGAATTTTGCATGCAAATGGATGGAAATAGAAAACACTATCCTTAGTGAGATAACCCAAACCCAAAAAGATGAGCATGATATGTACTCCATTCCCTTTCTCTTAATAAAATTTCCCACTTAAACTCTGTCTACTTGGTTGTCTCTCTCTCACCCACTGCATGGGTTCTCACGTGCACACAGAATCATATCAATCACTGCATCAACAACAGATTTTATTTAAAGCAAGAGGTTTATTGGGGTAGCAGAGTTGGATGGCCTACCTCTGTTCTGCCCTGCTATAGGCCCAAAGCAGTTTTTTTAAAGTAATCAATGGTAATCACAGCATACCGACTCCTCAAGTGCAAGTGATTCCCAGATTTACAAATGGAAGTTGTCTCAATCAAGTTTTTTGCACTCCATCTTTATAACTTCTGCTGTCTTAATGACTTTGGTTTACTTTTCACACGTTCAGATATGATATTTCATAATTTTTGAGTGTATGCATTGTTAGTAATTGAGTATCATGATACTATAAAGGAGTATCTGCATTCTCTAAATCATGTCTCACTTCCTCTCTTCACCTTTTCCTTTCCCATCATGTCCTGACAAACACTGTCCTTCATTCTGTTAACTGTTACAGAATATTGATAATTTGGATTCAAATGGTATGTGGCTTGCTGAGATTGTCTTCTTTCACTTATCAATTGCGTTTAAGATACATGTCACTTGTTCTTCAGAGCTCATTAAATTGTATTGGAGAATACAGTCCGTCATAGGGATGAATCAGAGTGTGGTTATCTACTCAATTATTGAAGGACATTTTGATTGTTTCCAATTTGGAGTGTTGCAAACAAAGCTTTTATTAGAAACATGAAGAAAGTTTTGTAGACATAAATTTTCAAATCCCTTGCACATATAATAGGAATGACCATGATTTTCAAGTAGTATTCTTAAACTTTATTTAAATTAGGAAAATGCTGTCAAATTGTGTTCTCAAGAGGACAGCTGAAACCTTGCCAATCAAGATCCCTTGACATCTGAGAAATTTTCATATGTAATTGCTTATGTAGGTATATAAAATACATATCTGCTTTATATAAATATATAACACAACAACAGAAGAACATTTAAGGATATTTCAATTATTGATGACAATTATTGTTATAAAATTATCAAGCCAAAATACATTTAACATTTTGATTAAACTTAAAAATGAAAATGCTTTTAATTGGGCACTATAAGAGAATACAATCCAAAGATTTACTAAATTAATGCAAATTAATGAGCAAAAAAATTACTGAGTCTTTTGTTAATTAAATCACTATGCTTCTCTAAGACTTTGTACTTTAATATTTAATATGTGCAGTTAAAATACAATTGATAGAATATAATAATTTTGATCAAAAGCTGAGGTGTTTCTAGTACTGCACTTTGCATTGTATGGGCCTTAATTTATGTTCTGCTCCATGTACTCATGTATGAGATTACAATGAACTTACATGTGCAACATCGGGGATAATGTCAAAAACACCTTGGCTCTATTAGTGTATAGTAGAATTTGAAATGAATTGTGTTTGTTACATTTTCAGAGACTTCTTAATATAGCCCACATTTTGTTGTACCACATTAGAATTCACTGCCAAAATTTCAAGGTGATGCATTTGAGACTGCAGAGAAGTCTTAAGGATTAACAGTGATTCCAGTTCTTTCAGAGTAACCTGGTTTTGTTCCCAACCCAATACCAACATGAATGCTTCTTACCACATTAACTCCAGTTCCAGGAATCTGATGCCTCTTCTGAGCTCAATGTACATACCCACACACACATACACATAAAGAATAAACAAACAAGTTAATCATTAAACCTGTAAGAATCTTATTTCCATTGTAGCATGTTATATGCCTTCTAATAATTTGTGAATAAGAGATATTTGTCTTTTAATCCTAGTTCATATAGATTGAAGGTTTATGTTGTTGGATTGTTCTGTACATTTTGGTCTTCCTTTATCTTTGTGTTTAATTTTTTCTTTTCTATGCAGTACTAGTTCTTCAGACTGATTAAAATTAGCTAATTTCAAAACATATCAATAAGTTTTCCATATTCTCAGTTACTATTTGCATATCTTCTTGAACGAGGTTTATATTTTTCCTATTTGATAAGTTAGTTGTATGGATAGATCTTTAAATGTTCTTCTATATTTTGTATATACAATCCTTATTAAATACCAGTTTTGTGATTATTTTCAGTTTATACCATTAATTGCAGTGCACAACACCTGCCTGCACTCTATGTGCTACCATACAGTTCACGAGCTTCAGACAAGGGGCTGGAGATTGAAAAACACAATGACACACAGAGAGACAGAGACATGAACCTCTAGTTACTGGTAAGATGCCCTTTATTTAGTAGCACCACAGAGGCTTATATACCTAACACAGTCAGGTGGGCCAACAGGTGAAAACCTATCCTCTCATCCCCAAGGCAAGGCAACACGTAAACAACTTTGACACAGCTTTCAGTAACTCAAATCAGAAGGAAAGAAAGGTCACTAGCAGGGAAGAGCAGCTGGAGGCCAGGACTCCAAATGGTCCCAACAAATTTTTACCCACTGTCATTGTTCATGGATTATGCTGAAGGGGTGTGGTCTTCACCATCCCAGCCTGTGACCACACCCTGCTGCCACCCCCCTAATTAATTAATGGGGCCCGGTCACCAGATCCCAGGAGAGGTATAAAATGGCAAACCCAGGTGGGGAGCGCTCTCTCTGCGTGGATCGCCGACCTGCGTACTTCAACGGAGGAGTTCTTTTGGGTATTGTAATCTGTGTGTACTTTGGTCTTTTAATAAACCCGTGTATTGCGTCATTATGCATTTAAAATTTTAATAAGAACAAATCATTATTATTTTTCTTTTCTCAAGATTTTTTCCCCTCACATTGTGCTTCTGTCTTATAAATCTACATCACCATGAGAAAGAAACATGGCTTCTGTTAATATTAGAGACGTGTCAGGAGTAGAGGATTTTAATAGAGAAATAAAACAATTTGATAAATGCTGGATAGTATGATGTCAACGTAACAAAAGCTGAAATCATCGAGGAGGAGGGAACCTCAATTAAGAAATTCCTCCATAATATCTAACTGAAGCGCTTTTTCTTAATTGGTTATTGATAGTAAATCCCTAACTTTTGTGGGTGGTAGTATTACAGGGCTAATGGTTCTGGGTTCTATAAGAAAGCAGACTGAATAAGCCATGCTGAGCAATCTACAAGTTAACACTCCTCCATGGCCTCTGTATTAGCTCCTGCCTCCAGGTTTTTGCTCTCTTTGAGTTTCTGCACTGACTCCCTTCGATGATGAACTATGGTGTGGAAATATAAAACTTATAATTTCTGTTCTCCACACTTTGCTTTTTAGTCATGGTATTTCATCATACCAATGAAATTCCTAAAAAGAACAAGGAGCAAGAAAATAGCAGTTTGTCCTTCCATTTCCACCTCTACATCTCAACAAAGATTAACAGGTAACAGATGCAATTTAAGACAGTTCATATGCCTACCAATATGGTGAAAAGAACAAATAACATTTTATGATTTTTGTTTATGATTTTTAATAGTGATAAATTTATAAATTTATGAATATTCTTTCTTGTGTTGTCTAAATTCTTTCAAATATATCCTTTTAGCAGCAACAAAAATATTATCATGTTTATTAACATTTGTTAGTTTCAATATTATAGTTAAATGACAATGCTTGTTTGATAGTGTCAAAAGTAAAATATGTACTATAATTTTACATTTGAACTGGTACAATATGAAAGAAACATAAAACGTTGATGAATAACATCAAAGACAATGTAATTAATTGGGAAGTGTATTTAGTATGAATGGATGATGGTGTGTTTTAGTTTGTCACCATTCTCAAATTGACCTAAGCCATAAAGTTCTTCTTCAGTGACAGGTTCCTGGGAGGAAGGGCCAAGGTGTCAAATAATTTAGTACATGGGAATGTTTGGGATCAGGATGTCTTACAGAAACTATATCTTTTATGATTTATTAAGATGTAAAATATCTTATATAAAGTTTTCTGAACTAAGTGTGAAACAGTTAATTAAAAGGAAACAAAAAATGTAGAATGGATGAAGTTAATAGGAAGCCAATGATACAATGTTGCACAAAGAGAAGACAAGACATCTCAAATGCTTTACAAAATTAGTACACAGAGGCCTAGGTACTGAAAACCATAGCCTCTTTGAATGGGAAGAATTTATTTCTGAAAATCTGATGCTACAGCTTTCCCAAGGCCCTGTCCCAGGTCTTTACTGATTCTCTCAAGCATATTCCTGGTTTTAGAGACAAAACTACATTCCTTCTGAATCAACTTCAGAAAAAGCCTTGAAAAGCCTGGCACTCCACAGAAAAAGAAAAAAATGGAGAATGATTCCTATTACAGATCATCTACATCTTGCTGAATTTTGGTTCACCTGGGAGTCACATACCTCTATTGGCAGTGTGGAAGTTTTGTTTTTCAGTTTGTTTGTCTTTTTGATTGTTTTTTCAATAGAGGAGTAAGTGAGGAAGCAGGATCATTTTCTAGGTAAACCGTCTTATAAAAAGTAGAAGCTGTATGAAGAAATCCAAGAAAAATGAAAAGTTACTGGGCTGCTCTTATTTCTTGTTCTTTTTATATTAGTGCCTCCCACCACTGCTGCTTTACTCTACTGAAGCATGGCACCAGGAATTCGGTCTTCAAATACAGATCAACATCAATGACTCCCTAGCACCTTGGCTGTTTTCAGTGCTAGTTTGGTACTTATTTTTAAGTATTTTGATTAAAATTATTACTTAGTTATGGTTATATTTTTTCAGATCATTTCTTTTCTTCTATCTTTTCCCTCCATGCTCCCCAGTGATCCATTCTTTACTTCCTTTCAAATTTATGACATCTTTTTGTTTATTATTGCTGAATATACATATTATTTATATATATATCTATGTATATTTATAAAACAATATGTATATTTGGTCATATATCCATAAGTCACTTTGGTGATGAATGAATTTATATTATTTCAAGACTGACCACGCTGTATTGGATATTCAATTAATGGAAGCAGACCTGAGATAGATTAATCTTCACACTTTCAACACTCATTTATTGCATGTAGTCATTTGTCCAGTAATAGGGCCCCATGATATTTCTTTTATTCACATTAACATATCTACTGGTGTTATGCATGTTCAGATCTTGTTGAGATAGCAAAGCTGCCACTTTCCCATTTTTCTATGAGACAGAATCTCAAAGCAAAATTCCTGGTCATCTGGTTATTATTATCTTTCTTCCCTGTCTTCTTGACTTTCCTGATGCTGATAGAGCAATGAGTGGCCTTGAGATCCCACCACTAGCCAAGAAGCTATCTGCAGTTGACACCTACTTGCAAAGGAAAAGAACAGTTTTCCCCAATAGAGTCTCACCAAATACATTAACCACATTTAAGGGTTGGCCCCAAGCCCAGAAGTAGATAGCAAACACAATACGAACTCAATCATCTCACTTAATATTTTCTCTAATATTATGGTGTATGGGCACTGTTTTTTGTTTGTTTGTTTTTTCTTTGTCTTTTTGATCTAATGCTTGTGTGTGATGTTTTCTGATTTAAGATTTATTTTGCTTTGTATGTATTGTGTATATTTCTTACATCGTTTTGTTTGTTTGCCTGTTTGATTTCTAAAGAGATAAAGAATTATGTCATGAATGGGGAGGTAAGGAGAGTCTCGGAAGAGTTTGGGAAGAGGAAAACTAGGATAAGTATATGTTCTTTAAAAATCATATTTATGAAAGGTTTGATAAAGAGAAAGGTAACCTTTAATTTCTGGACTCATAATGAGGTATTTATTATTACTTTATTGTCTTTTTTTGACAGTATGATAGGTTCTGCATATGCCAGGTTTATGTCAGCATAGTAATCTGTTTAGCCTGTACTGACTTCAAACTCATACATGACACTTCTGTATTGACTTCCTCAGTATCTGGGATTAAAGATGCACACCGACAATGTAATTGTCTTAGTTAGGGTTTCTGTTGCTTGAAGAAACACCATGACCATGCCTTTTATAAAGGAAAATATTTAACTAATGTTGGTTGACAGAGATTTAGTCTATTATTTTCATGGTGGGACTCACACAGACATAGTACTGAAGACTAGATGAGAGTTCTACCTGCAAATCCTCAGGCAGCAGGAAAATAGTAACATTGAGCATGCCTGGAGCTTCTTAAATCTTAAAGTCCACCCCTCTGTGACACACTTCCACAACTCAAACAATACCACTCTTACTCAAAAAAGGCCACACTCTGAATAGTGCCAGTTCCTATGGGCCTGTGGTGGCCATTCCCATTCAAACTACCAGATTCTATTACCTATAGGCTTGTAGCCATAACACAATGAAAAATGCATTAAGTCCAACTTCAAAAGTCCCACAATCTATCACAGTATCATCACTGTTTAAAAGTTCAAAATGTCTTCTGAAACTTATGCAATCTCTGAACTACAATCACCTTTAAAATCAAAATGAAGAGGTGGATCATAAACTTCCAACATATAATGGTACACAATATGCATTAGGATACCAAAATAGGGGAAATAAGAGCATAATGAGGAAAATACTGAACAACAACAACAAGAACAACAAAAATCCCTGAAAACTATCTAGGCAAATTCCAAACTCTCCATCTCCGTGCCTGATGGAGCTTTTTAAATCTCTAACTCATTTTATCTTTCATGACTGTTAAACAACTTCTTTTTTCCCCCATTAGTTCCACTCTCTGCTAGCTGCTTTCCTACACAGGGATCCCATGCCTCTGGCATCTCCAATATCTTGAGGTTTCTGTAGTAATAAGGAAACACGGGCTGTGTCCC
>JAQHUG010000293.1:2399474-2421936 GCA_028555095.1 Dicrostonyx torquatus
AATGTATAATTCTCGTCTTGGCAGATTAAAGGCTATTTGAGCCCCAAACCCAGCAAACATCAATATACACAAATAACATTAAGCTAAATGATATTCATTGTCATTAAACTAAACCAATCATGTTTCAAGTTAAAACATATATATAAAGAATACAGATGAAAATTGTTTACGTCATGAATTCCCACTGTTCTAATATTAAAATAATATCTGTGAATTGATAGTTTTATTTGTACACTACCTGTTTTTGTACTGAGAAGAATACACATTATGCATGCATTTATAAAAATTCTAAGCAAGTCAGAATATACATTTTAGCCCTTCCATAAAACTCTGTATTTTGTGAGCAGACAGGTGGAACAGAAAATCAATATACACATTTGAAACTCCTGTTCCTCAGAATAATGGAGAAATCTGTAGTTTATTTAGAGATTATACTACATTTCTTTCCTGATAAGGGTGGCTTTATTGAACATAAAACAAACACTATGATTCTTAGAAGTCAGGTCTATCAAATTAGTTTGGGGCTTCATGTAAATTTTGGAATTATTGACAGAGAATAAAAACGCTGCTATTTAAATCCTGGGCTTAAAACTATAAGCTCTTGGAAATCGATGTTTGATTTTTAAAAACAGAAATAACAATCTCTTCCAATTTCTCCAGAGAGGATGTAAGCACATAAAGTATCTTAACACATTTACTAAGGTTAAAAGTGCAACAAAACTCTCATTTTAACATTACCAGATACATAATAATAAGGGCATTCACACTTTTCTAAGTTTATAAACTATGTACTTTTTTCTCCAAAACTTCTCTCCTGAGACTCATAAATAGAATAGAATGTAATTGTCTGCAGAGTTTTAGTAGCTAAGCTAGCCTCATCTGCGTTTTTATCCTAAGGTAATATATCTCTTGAATGGATGTTGCTATACCAACCTGATAACTTGCAGAACATTGATGTATTCATGAGTTTGTTAATCACTGATAATTTTTCTTATTTGTTCCTTGATCTCATCTTCCTAATAAAATGAGAATCACAGCTTGGAAGCATAGGTAGTCACAGAAGATCTCAAAAATGTCACAACCATGCCTTCAATCCTGAATCACAGCTTCAATAATATCCTGATTCTATCTACAAATACTAATCAGGAAAGAAGAAGAAATTGAAATTTACTTATTACTCAAAGAATATCAGTCATGGGTATATTTATGACTCACGTTTTATTTTTTTTTCATTTTGAAAGCTGGCAATAATTTAACATGCCAGAAGAGATGACAGAGGAATTCTTAGCAGAATAAGGCATTTGTGATCACATAGAGACTATAAACAGGAATGTAGAAAATTGTTATTTAAAGTCATTGCGTGAAATTATTCTATGTGTGCTAAACAGCTTTGTCATACATTGAAAATAGCTATATTATATATAAAATATATAACAGACTGTATATTTGATAACATATTATCACAATGAGCCATAATAGAATGATAGGACTGGAGAGATTGCTCAGTGTTTAAGAGTATATGCTATTCTTTAGGAGACCCCTCTTCAGGTCTTCTCACCCACAAAGGGCAGCTCACAACCACCTGAACTTCATCTCTACAAACATCTAATGTTTATGGCCTCTTTAAGGCATTTGCAGTCATATGCATTACACATAAGCATAATTATATACCAGATTAAAAATATAAATTTAAATAAAATTTCTAATTTGATGAATTATTCATATAGAAAAACTAAAATATATTATTTGAGATATATAACTCAGGATTGATAACTCATCTGGGATTCTTGTTTATTTTTAAAATGAGAGTTGTGAAGTTATAATCATGACATGTTCTAGCATCAATAAATGGCTATCTTTAGATATCTTTGGGCACAAGACCTTCCCCTGGAACTTTGCAAACATACCGAAGGTCACACCCTTAAAGCAATCTAGCCTTCCATCCAACAGCTGTTTCCCATGACCCCTCAACAAGGGAGTAGGTTCTAATTCCAACCCTCCTTCTTCATGTTGGGATAATTATTTCAATCTTGAGGTCGTGTGATTCTTGTGTGTACATTCTTCTCATGATTATTAATTTTGCAAATATAGCCTCCATTTTTTACAAAATCTAAAATATACCTTAGTTTAGATTACTTGAAAACAGTTAATGGGCTGCAATAAATGCTACGTGCTGGGGACTTAAACTTCTGTCCTCCTTTCTTACGGACCATTTCAATTCCAACTCAATTCAAATTTCATTCCAACTCATTTCAAATCCTACTTAATCAATTCAATTACAACTGCAAAATTACAAGGTTGGACTTGAGGAGAGGTTAGGCAATTTCTAAGATTAGTGCCATCTGGAAATCTCTCTAATTCAATAAAAATTCCTCTGAAAATTAATTTAACTAACAGAGAAAAAAAAAGAGCATGGCAGAACTCACAGCAAAGTAACTTATACATTATAAAAGATAGATTCTCCTCTTCCAAGAAACTTCTTAATCATAGTCTATACAACTTTGCTGTTCTCAAGGATCCTTGCCACGAAGAAGGGACAATTCTTCAGTCCTCAAGACAATGTCTTCATATTCCTTTTTCAAGCAGGCATCGAAGAGAAATCATTTTTATTGTCAATAGCAAAGTTAATTTTATTAAATAGCATTCAAACTAAATGACATACCTGAATATTTTAATATGAACCTGATGTAATATACTAAGAATAAGGTTTTATATAATTGAATGTGTGTTCCCTGGGAGAATATCAGATAACTTTAATTTTTAAACTGCTAAAACCTGGATACATTTTTGTCCCTCTGTGACTGAAAGGGTGTTGCAATAAAATGAGATTGAAACTACATGCTTGGAAACTCAGATTTAACAAGGAGTGCTAAAATTCAACCTTGCATTAGTCATTATAAATTTTTGACACTGTCTTAATGTGTGAAGGAAGAATTGAACTCTGGAGCAAGAAAGGGCATCGTTAAAAGACAAGATTGCCTTTCTGTATGACAGATATTAATATTAGATCATTTGCTCAGCTAGGAGCAAAGCTTATGAGGTGTATGGAGGCCACACAAATTGGGCTGAGATTGAAAACCATTCTTGCTGAATTTCTTCTTCTTTCCTCTATACTTTACTACAGAGTTAAAGGGAATATGACTGAGTGCTAATTGGATTTGGTTCTGTATTTCACATTTGTTACAGAGAAGATATTCCACTGAGTTGTTTGAATCAACTAAGTATATTGTGCCCTGTCTATTTTGAAGGAGTTTTAAAGGCAAATGATTTTTTTAGAAAACATATCTATTAAAATAACCCAAAGAATATTCTTTTTCTGTATAATTCCCATTCCAGAGTACAAAAAATACTTCTTATTCTGTATATTATTTTTATCACCCTAAGTAAACATTTCATTTAGAGTTAAAATGAGGCTAAGTTAGGGTATATATACAGATTCTTTTTCAAGAGTAGGTCACACATAAAAAAAAAAAAAACAAGTGGTAAAAGAAAAGCAGAGATTGCAATCAATTTATCATTTGATACTCCAAATGTTGCTGTGCAGCTAGAGGAGAAACACAGCTAAGACCCAAGACTCCGGTTGTAGCAGTTGCGACTGCAGACTTGACTTAACTACCTACAGGTTCAGCAACAAGACCCAGGTACCCTTAGTGTTAGATAGAGAGGCTACAAGCACTATCTTCTTCAATGGTAATTTTAAATGAGTTTATCTTTCTATAGCATGTTATACTTTATAATATTTAAGATAAACATGCATTAGCTCTCCTCCTGCATTTAATATTTGTATAATACAAACAATATGTGAATAATATTTGTAACATTGCTGGATGTTGGAGCCTTTTTATTAGTGACCTTTTTTCATTTGAAATGGCTTTGCCATTCTCCAAACAGAATGTCAGATAGAGCAATGTTGTTGATGCTACGGTTGGTATTATAAGATACTTCTCTGTGAGTCTCTCCACTTCTGTCTCTATCTTAACAGGAAGACTTGATCTCCTGCATTTTGGTCTGTCCTTACAAGAAGTTGTTCAGGAAGAGGAAAAAAGGTGTATTTATTCTTTGTGATAAAAAGCCTTGTCCTTGTTTACTGTTCCAAGATTTTTTTTTGAGATTATACTGTTTAACACCATACAATGAACTTTATTCACTACTGTTTGTGATGGAACATTCATGAAATACATTATACAAACATTTACTAAGGTGGTAAATATTATTGCTTCCTAGACGGTGACTAAAATGACTTTCAAAAGAATTGAGCCACTTTCTTGGGTGAAAATGTTTGCAACAGAAATTGGACAAGATGTGTGTGAAACAGGAGACATTAAAAACTGTGCATCTTTGAAGCCTAATGCAGAAATAACAGCTTATAAATGGCACTGACCCAGTTATCTATTTAAAAGTAATGCAGAACAGTAGCAAAGAATGTACTGATGCTTTATTTTTATCTGTGTTCACAGTATTACGGAGGAGAATATGTGTCATTGACTTCTTTCCAACCGTGTACCAGAAGTCAGTGCTAGCCTAGAAAAGTAATATACTTGGGTTCCAGATAAAGGTGACATTTTAAAGTTTATGTAATCTTAATTCTTAAATACTCACCATTCAGAATTTGGGTAATTTTGACGTTTTAACATCATATAATGAGTTCAGTAACTTTCATTTACAGAAGAAAGGTCTAGAGCTAAGGACTCAGTCCAGTTTTGCCGAATGTAGTGTCTTTAGAATCACTATATTTTGCACAACTGAAAAAGATTTTGACTTAATCTGAAAAGAAGAGACAGTGAATTGTAATTAAGAAGGACATTTTGAAGTCGTGTCAATGACTGGCTACAGAAGAAAGACAACAGGCACCGATATCTTTGAGAGGGTTGGGAATGGCATGCAGCTTTCTAGTTTTTATCCTGTAAGCCATGATCCTTTCTTCTAGGCTTCACTCTATCGTCCTGAAATGATAGTGGAGACACTGCACCAATGCGATTGCATGATGACTAATAGACAACGGCAGATGCAAATATAAGGCATTTCTGATGCAGTCTTTCACTCCAATGTTTACATGCATTATGCTCAAAATGTCTATAAGTTATAAGCCAAGTTAACAGTTCTTTTTTGTTGGAAAAGAATGAAATTTATAGAGGTAGACATTAAACAATGTGGTCAAAGTTGCACAGCTAGCATGTAGAGGACCTGAAATATAAAAGGTAGCTCATAGATATTGCATAATTTAACTCTCTATAAATATTTCCAGTGTTGTAGAGCATGAGGCTCTGATAAAGTTCAACAATGGACCATTTTGTAATTATTCTGCATCTTGGAAGAATGTTCCAGAAATTATGACCTTTCTTCAGTGCATTGCTGTGTGTTTCCTGATTAAGAATTAGTACTGGTTAAATCATGAATATAATTTCTCAAGGCTTTTTAGGACAACTTAGAAGCAATTTAGAATATAAAGCAAATATTATTCTAAATAGTATGTTCATTGTATCTTTGCTTAACAACTATAGAAAATACATAATTAAATATTAACTTAAATATGCTTGTGAATATAGTTTAATGGGATGGCAAACCGTAGCTCCCTAGAGTAGATTTGCTCAAGGCAGAATTTTACCAATAGAAATTATGACCTATCAGTAATAATTTCCCTTAAAATCAATTATGATATCTATTTATTAGAGTTCTAGGTTTAAAATGACAGTTCATGAAGACATACTTACCTACGTGGTATAAGTTAATTATAACACAAGCAAACGCACATGCTTTCAGAATTCATTTAGAATTCACGCCTGCCTTATGCTGGTGTCTGTATCACCTGAGGAAATGCTTTCCTTCCCTTTCTTCACACCGTTGAGCTGTTCTAATGTATGAACTTTTTTCTCACACTAAACTCCCACATTCACTCTCACTTTGGCATATAGCTAGGTTTTATTATGCAGCAAATCAAGCAAAAGCAAAGCAAAACAAGGTGAATGGGATCGGTCAGCAGGTCAAAGCACTTCTATCCAAGTCTGAAGACCAGGATTTGATCCCTAGTTTCCATGTGGTAGAAAGAGAGAACTAGCTCTTAAAAGCTGCATACACACACACAAACACACACACACACATTTATGCATATACATATATATATATAAATATGTATATCTACACATATATTTAAATTAAAATGCAGATACTAAAGAAATCATTAAAAATTAGCTATAGGGTTTTTCATTATAGCCATTGAAAATGTATTTTAAATTCTCTGATCAATACTTGTGGTTTGATTATGTAATATCAATATATATATGATATTTGAAATATTTACTAACTAACTAGTTTCCAAGGCTATTCAATAAGATATAAATAAATATCTTCATAGAAGGAAAACATCTCAGAGCTCAGCACCTACCTGAAAATTAGAAATATCTCCACTTGCTTGGTATTTCACTGGGGAGTGCTTTAGAAAACTCATTCCCTCTAAGTGCTTTTGGTGTTGTCTCTGGTCTCCATCAGGCTCAAGAATGAGGAATGTTAACCTGTGGATCAGTTATGTACTATTGCCTATACTAACTGAAAACTGCATTCCAGATTTCTACAATTGCATTTTGAATGATAGTCTGTCTCAGTTATATTAAATTAATTAAATATATTTGGATATATATTATATCTCCAAACTGACTATATGTATACATATATATATATACATATATATATGTATATATATACATATATACATATATATATATATGTATATATATGTAACATGTAGTGCTGTGCTACAACCAGAGATACTTCTGTAACAACTATTTTGCTCACCAACCTATCCAAACTTATTAAAGCATATAAAAATTTCACAGGGTGAATTTTCATTCAGTTTCTGAGACAGCTATGACACAAATAGCTTTGAATAGTTTCTGGTTACTGCTAGCTATGTAGCTATTGATGTTTCCTAAGAATGCATAATTACAGGTGCTCAAAGAAGAAGATATATTGTTGTCTTACAATATTGAGAGTGCTCATATTTTGTCATATATTGATGTTGAACTAATTTAGTTACTATTCTCAATGTGTGTGAATTTGGAGGTGTTATGATCTTTATCTCTCTCTCTCTCTCTCTCTCTCTCTCTCTCTCTCTCTCTCTCTCTCTTAGTAAAGTGTTTTGGGTCAAACAGATATGCCCAATGTCTTCTATACT
This sequence comes from Dicrostonyx torquatus, assembly GCA_028555095.1. Classification (NCBI taxonomy): domain Eukaryota; kingdom Metazoa; phylum Chordata; class Mammalia; order Rodentia; family Cricetidae; genus Dicrostonyx; species Dicrostonyx torquatus. The sequence continues at coordinate 2,406,643 of JAQHUG010000293.1, forward strand.
GACATAATTCCTTAACATGCTTTTTAATCGAAATAAGTCTTTCTTCCAATAACAATTTCATATTTATTAGAATTTAGAAAGCATTTCCCAATCTTAAAGTGATGAAGTGCTTTCCTTCTCACTCTTCAACAACTTATAATTCTATTTCTTGCTTAGGAGAAATTTGGATAAATTGAAATCCTCTTTATGAAGTATGTTGAAGGGTTTATGTTATGAAGTACATGTGTCCCTATCTACTTTCCCTTTTCCCTTCAGCTTTCCTTTCTCATGCAGCACACAGCATCTCTATCTCTTGTCTGAATTTCAGACCTATCCACACTTTCTTATTTGCAAACACTGACAGCTTCTTCATGGATACTGAGACTCTCAATTGTTTGACCTATATTTACTCTAAATATGTTGTGTGACGATAACCTTGAAACTCTTAATATAATAAAACAAAATCTCCCCATACTTTTAGGAAGCATAGCTTTCTCAAGTGACTTCTCATGGGCTTAGGCTTGTCCTGAAGCATAGCACTCTCAAGAATGCTTTCATGGATTTGGGACTTTTCCTGTTACTTGCTTTGATCCATGTTACTGTCTCAAGTCAGAAACAAGTAGACGCGTATGAATACAAACACATCAAGTTTCTTCTTTTTAAAAACTCTCTGCTGGAAACCAGAGTTAAAACCTATTTCAATATAGAGAGCATACATGAAATTCTTGTGTCCTACTCATAGGGAAAGCTAGGTGAGACTTGTTGAGAACCCCTCAGCTTGATGCAGCCATTACCTGAAAAAATCTTGAAAGTGCCCATGAATTTAGCATATAGAAGCCACACATCTCTGAGGTAAGTCATCTAATGTGTTGATTTGTGATAAAATGGCAAACACACATCACCACAGGTTTTTTTTAACTAGCCAGTATATGGTAATAAATAACTAAGGCAAGTAAATCAACACCTTTATTAGAAAAAGAAGCATACAAATTTAATCTTTAAAAGAGGCATTAACAAGCCGGGCAGTGGTGGCGCACACCTTTAATCCCAGCACTCGGGAGGCAGAGACAGGCGGATCTTTGTGAGTTCGAGACCAGCCTGGTGTACAAGAGCTAGTTCCAGCGCAGGCTCCAAAAGCCACAGAGAAACCCTGTCTCAAAAAACCAAGAAAAAAAAAAGAGGCATTAGCACTTTAAACTAGTCTTAATTTGGTATCATCTTTAATCTATATACATTTACTTACCAAAAATAGTACTCAGCAAGTTCTTTGGTTTATTATCACAAATTCAATCCTCAGGCAATAGAGAATGGCATGTGTCCTTGTCCCTCTAGAGCACATTTTCTTAGGAAAATAGTGATTCCCTTTTATCATTTAGTTGTTTCATATTAGTAAGGAGTTTTGCATAATTTAATCTTCATATGTACTGACTATATCTTGGGGTATTTGGAATAAAGCCATTCATAGTAGTCCGACCTTCCCTTTTCTGACTTGAAGTCTGGGATTTGCTTTCATACCTGATCAATTATTCCTTAGGAGCCACACTGTTTCCTGTCACTAAATGTTATCATCATTTACTCAGTAATATTCACTATAACTCAACATTCTCACCTATTCAAATTTCAATAAAAAAGGAATAAAAGCTGTTTGTTTTATTTTAGTAAGTTGTCGTTTTCAAAGTTTTCATTATCTTTGAGAATTTTAATGAAGTATGATCACAGTTGTCTCTCCTTTTCCATTTTAGTGTCCCCCAAGTCTCTTCAAACACAAGACTCTGCCCAAATTCCTGTCGTAAATATTCTTCAATTCCTCAGTAATATATTATAATTGAATACAAAATTGTTTTTGATGAATACTTAATATATTACTTATATGTGTGTCAATGTTCTTAATATGAGTTTGGTCATTCCAAATTCAGAGGAACTAAACTAAGAGAAAAAAATGATGAAGTTTAGGGTTCTGATACTGGGAAGGAGAACTAATGAACACACCAGTGGAAAAATAATACAACTCTGCTTTCAGCAAGTATTGGAAATGTAGGCTTTGCTTAAGGATGTTAGTGATGAATATCTATTTCATTTAACTTCTCAATTTTTTCCTGCCTAACATGTGACAGCTATGAAAAAAATTGCACTGTGCCTCATATATATATATATATGTGGTCAGCAGACATCCTGTGCATCCTACTCTCTTCTACAGGATGTGCCTGAGTTTTGGCAGTAGGCAGATTCACCTATGAACCATTTCACTGGCTATAATTCCCATCCTTTTGAACCCCTTGTACCCTTTGTTTTCACATAACTCTGTGTATATCTGACTAGAGATAACTTTTAAACTATCAGATCATAAATGTTGACATATAACTATTTGGCTTCCATTTCTGCAAGTACTCAAGGATATGAATTGTAGAATACAGTTTGAAAATTGTCCTTTCCAAAGCTTGGCAGCTATGCGAATTCTCATTAAACTTGTTTGTAATATATATATGACAGAACACATATGTATGAGAAAACCTTTTGTTAATGCCATGTATATATTAAAGTCTTGAAGTCCTTAGGATATAAACACAGCATGCACACTAACAGATAATCCAGTGACAGTAAATCTGTGTTAAGGCTGCCAAGCTTTACTTAAATCACATGACCCCATCATGCCTCTTCTTGACACACTCATCAGACTGTGATTAATGTATATTTCTCTTTTCATCATGTGTGGGGAAAAAAGAGATTATGACTTTGCCATGAGAACAAAAATTCTGGAAAACAGCTTCAGTTTGCACTGAAACTTCTGTGAGGCTGATCAACTGATCAAAATTTCGCTGCTTGGAGATAGAAAATTTCAAGTACTGGGCCCAATTATCTTGGAACATATTTAACCTTCTTAATGGCCATGCATTGCCCTCTTCTGTCCCTAATCTCACATGTCTGTGACAACTAGGGAAATCATTTGGAATGCACAGATACCAACTTACCAACCAACCCCAAACCTAAGAGCACTGTAAAGTGATATCAAATGGCACTTATAACATAAGTGCCCCCATGTTGCTTTAAGCCACTTACCTAAAAATCTCACTAATGTATTTTAAAGCCATTTTGTTTTAGGACACTCTTTGTTCTATTATTAAAATCTCATAAAGCTGCTTTCCACACAAGAGCATATTTTAGTGTGACCTAAATCCGTGTTCCTGAGCCATGGTTGAATATACTTGCCTCCAGAATAAACTCTTATTCTCTTTGGGTTGAGAGGAATACTTTTTTTTTTACATTGATGACAAAAATATCAATTTTATAGTAGTGATTAAAAAAGAAAGAGAAGGAGATCAGCACTTTTTCTTATGTGTTGTTCAAAATGAGACATCTTACAAACACTTAGTAAAACTCGCTGTAGAAATAGGGAACCTAAAGATAAAAGTACATATTTCCTCCCAAATAATCACAGAGAATGAATTTTTAACTTTCTTAGAGCTTCAAAGGGTACAGATAAAATTTAAATGATGTAGCAGCTCTTTTTACCGTGTTGTTTTAGACCCAAGTTTTCATAAAAAGTGTCCACTAACACTGTAAATAATCCTGACTTTGGCTTTCATAATTTCAGATATGAAGTTTTAAAAAAATACTTGTTACTAAATGTATCAATATTTTTATACCTCTGAAGTCTTTTGCCTCTACATTTACATTTCTTATTACATAAAATAATATGTGTTTTAAAAGATTAAACAATTTTTAAAATTCTTCTGAAAATAATTACTTGTATACCTATAACCGTACACTCACATAGAAAATGTTTGTGCAAACTTATGGATGTATATGTGTGAAAATGCATATATGCTCTTTCCTCACTTGATAGTTTTTTAATTCTTGTCAAAAATTTATGTCATCAATTTATTGAAATTTACTGAAAAATATATAATTCAAACTGCCAGTTTATTGGGAAGTTTCATAAAATATTCAACAATATACAGTATATTTTTATAAAAATGGGAAAGTTTGTCCTACACTCAAAAACAAATAGAATCTGTATCCTTTCATTTTTAATAGTTTTTGTGTTTTATAAGAAAACATGAGAGATTCAGATTCAGTTGTAGTTTTATGAATATCTCCGAGCTAAGAAATCTGGCTGCTCATAGCACTCAAGTTTAACTTTGTTTGTGGAGGAGAGATACTGTGTTGATAGATACAGATATAAAGGGCAGTTCACTCATTTGCAAAGTGGTGTATGATGCTAATGAGCTTGAAAGGCAAATCATCTGGAAACTGAATGATTTCTTTAGGCAGATTTTACATGAAGAAAACTGATTACAATCCTAATGAGCATTTGTTGTTTGTTCTAGAACACATGATGGCTTGAAATAAATCAATTTTGAGGAGATTTTTTTATTTGGAGGTCTTAATTATTTTGATTATGATTTTGACACTGTAACTTTGAGGTGACAGGATTGCTGTTAAAATCATGGTGGGCAGAAGGACTACATTAAATCTAGGAATTACGACTGACCTCTTTATGTGTGGATATAACAATTAGCTTGCTTTTAAATGACTAAACAAGCAACTAAATAAGTGGGAGATTATTTTCTCACCTACATATATTTTCACAAATATTCCAGTTTTCATAGTTCTCTAATTTGTCTAATTATTTATTATATTGTAACTTTACTTATTATATTGCCTTTGGTTAAAATTTGACATGTAAATTAATTTATACATTTTGTAGGAAGCATTAATCCAAAAACATTCAAAGTCATCAATGATTCTGAGGATATTGAAACTTTGAGTTCGCTGAAATCAAATGTTATAAGACTAAATAGGATATTTTACACAACTGAAAACACTGCAAAAAGTTCTGTCTTTGCTAATCTGTAAGCTCTATAGGCATTGGATATGTTTTTATCAGATGTTAGGAGATATTGAATATAGTTCTTTTTCTTTTCTTTTTTCATTCTATTGAATGTAGACACTTTTTCAAATACTAAACCCTGATTATGATTTGTTTCTTTTCCATCAACCCCTCCAAATTTCTGCCACAAGTATTGCATCCAGACATCCAGAACTACTCCCTTTCTTCTCTCATTAGACAACAAATAGGCTTCAAAAGGATACTAATTAAATAAATTATAACAAAATAATACTGAGATAAAACATCAGAATTGAACAAAACAGAAACAAACAGAACCAAAAGAGCACAAGAAAAGGGAAAGTAATCAGAGATCTGCTTTCTCTCACTCAGGAATTCCAAATCACTAAAGTAGCCATTATTGATACACAGAGGATCTGTTACAGGCCCATGCAGACCCAATGTTTCCTGCCCGCTTCTCTGTGAGTTCGTATGATCTTGATCATGATGATTTAGAAGGCCTTGCATTCTTGAAGTGCTCCATCTCCACTGGCTCCTACAGTTTTTCTATCACTTCTTCAAACAGGGTTCTCTGAGATCTGAGAGGAAGGATTTGATAAAGACATGCCTTTAGGTCTGACTGTTCTAAGGTTTCAGACGCCTTCATAATGTCTCGTTCTGAATTTCTGATTGTTCCCATATGTGACAGCAGGGAGCATTTTTGATTATGGGTAAAGAATGAACTAATCAATGAATATAACAAAATATTTTTAGAAGTCATTACATTGCTCTGTACTTAGTTTTGTAAAACAATAGTATTTGACTCTATCCTAGATAACCCATGGGCTATCTAGTCCCTGGTTCTTGGTCACCCAAGCAGTGTTGGGTATAAGTTCCATCTCATGAAGTCAAATCAGATATTGGTTACTCCTACAATCTTTGTGCCACCATTACCCTAGCATATGTATATCACACATAAAACACCAGTGTAAGTCAAAGGGCTTTCGGCTTGGTTGATTTACATTTTTCTTTTGTTAGAGTGCAGAATACTTTCCTGTAACAAAATGCTAGAACAGAAGGGTTCGGGCACTATGTGGCATCAGCTTGAAATTTCCACATTCAACGAATTGTGTGGGTGTTTTATTCAGCAATAGGGCCTTATTGTCAGTTATTTGGAAGTAACGTACAGTCTTGGCAACAACCTTGGTTGTTAGGAGAAATTGTGGAACCTCTTTAGCCAACATCTCAATAATCTTTAATTCGATTTTGGTAGCAAACCCTTCATTTGATTACAAAAGATGTCTAGTTGGGGCTCTCTCTGCCATTTTATTTGTCAATTTTATTTAGATTGCCCATAATTTATACATATGGGCAGTATAAATTAAATATTGATGTATATATATTTTTTTATTTAAATATATTGAACAAATATAAATGTATAAAATATATTTAAAATATAAATTATATATGGACATTTTTATACTACAGTTTCTATACTATTCTTCAAAGTAATTTTTTAACTGCCTCTTTCCATAATCCCTCTTTATTCTCCCTCCTCATCTCCACTTGTTCTTTCTGATTCCTGCCCATGCCATTAATCCATTCAATTTTTTTTTCCTTAGGAAGTTTTATTTGTTTCCATCTTACCCTATACCTAACCACTGTGATTATATGAATTGCATCTTGTTCATCATTAATTTAAAAGTTAACATCCACATATAGAAGAATACATATCATATTTATCTCTCAGGGTCTCAGAAATCTCATTCTGGTTGATTTGTTTGTTTGTTTGTTTTTGAGTTCCATCTATTTACCTCTGAAATTCTTGATTTCAATTTTTTTTTATTTTGTTATTCTTAAAAGAAAAATTTACACTTTCTCCCCTTGTCCCAGGCCCTCCCACTCCACCATTACCCCTCCTCTCTCCCCCTGCTTCCTTAATAGGGGGCAGGATACCCTCCCCTGTTAGAAGCCCAAGGCCCTTCCCACTCCATCCTATATGCCTAAGAAGGTGTGCATCCATATAGACTAGGTTCCCAAAAACCCAATACATACAGAAGAGTTAGGTCCCAGTGCCGTTATTATTGGCTTCTCAGTCAGCCCCCATTGGCAGCCACAAATACTCCTTTCTTTCAACAATTCCCAACAAATGTTTCAAATAATATTTCTCCGTGAAGTAATTTCTATTAAATAATCATCACAAAAACTTTGTAAAGAAAGATATATCTTTGTTGGTAGTTTTAGAAGTTAAGAAAATCAACTAAATTTCTAACTTTTTCTTTAATTTTCTCTGACAACCACATACACCTAGTATTTTTACTTATTAAAAATTAATTAAAGGCAATATTCTGATATTTTAACAGAGAGCCAAAATGAAAATCATATGTTCTATGAAGCTCACTGTACTTTTGTTGCCCCTCACACTGCACAAATTAAACATGTGTTATTTATATATTAATTACATAGTGCCTTAGCCTAGAGTAAACTTGACAATAAGCCTAATTACTTACACAGTTTGCTTTAATTTTTCCCTCTCCATCCTGCTAAATGGATATAAAGCTGCTGTGTAGAAAATGGGATAAATCGTAGGACTGTTGCTCATTAACACAACAAGATAAATGCTCTGATTTTAAAATATAAGGTAAACCTGTGGGTCTATTTGCAATAAACTGCCTACACAGTAGGTAGATCACAAAGAATGCTGATTGTTTTGCTCTTTAGGAGTCCTTAGATGCAGGCTGGTGGTACCACTAAAATTCGCTTCTGTAATTCTTTCTTCTCTTTTCACCTTTTAGAATACTGATATATATCTTGTACAAATTGGTGCCCTAATGATTTGAATGGGGGAGGGGACGAATTTTTTCTTGATGTTGTATTTTAAAAAAGAAGAAACAATGTAAACATCATTCACTTCAATTTCTAAATTTTTAGGAAGTGCTCCAGGAATTCATACAGGAGCTGAACTATGGCTGCAACATTAAACTTAGTGTATGTGCCTGTTTAAGAAGTCATAACACCTTACCTTGTTTCATAGCGTAGTAAGTGTGCTCTGGTGGGAGCTGTGTGGTGTCCTACATGAAGAGAAAAATTCATGAGTGCTGAACTCTTTTTAAAATTAGCTTGATTTTGCCATTCCAGAAGAAATGATAGAATTGTCTAAGGAAGGTGTCCTGAATCAGTAGCGAGTTGCCCCTTCTAAATCTAAATCTCAGTAACTGTCTGGGGTAATCTTCAACAGCTGGGTGTGATTAGTATTTGTTCCAATGGTGACAATGTGGAATACGCCAACACAGGGCTTACTGCCACTTATCCAGCAGGGGCATGAAATGAGGTGACATGGTAATGAGTTGATACAAATGACTTTTGCAACTTTCACAGTGCTACCAGGCTGAGGCAGGCAATCAGAGGGAAACTATTGTCTGCCTTTCATGATGGTTTTAATGTGCTCCATTTGATTTAATACCGCTGGTAGGCAGAATGTAAAAGGAAAGTAGGTCATAGCCTCTTCACTCTGCTAAGATAACAGGGCCCCACTCACCTGCTTTATCCAAAGAGTTATATTTGCTTTCACTGCTGTCAGAGATATATATTTGGAGCTAGGGCTCAGGCTGTGCTTTGTAAATATCATTGTGAAATGCTGCTAAGAATAGTTATTAAGTGATAATATAGAAAGGTCTGATTTAGAAGGAATTACAATGCTTTAATGTAAAAAAAATAAGTTATCAGCCCCCACATCTGTTTAGAATAAAGTGCTGTCATATGGATAATTAACATTTCATCTTAAAGATTTGTCAAATTATAGGAGTCTGGAAAATTTTGTACTCACAAGTAATTGCCAGGCTTTTTATAGGTTCTGTGCTACAACAATTGCAGATGCGAATGATTTAACTACATGTATGAAAAAATAATTTTTCAAATTATTTTAATTTTATAATTTATTCTTGATAAATTTAGGAATTAAATTGGATAGGGCCATGGTTCTGACAATAAGATAATAAAGCCATAGTTCTTAATTTGACTGCTTGTTATAAAATTTAAATTACTTACTGCTGTTTCTCTTGTAGTGTATGTGTATTTATTTTTGCACATGTGAATACATTTTGCTACACTGTCCTGTGGAGTTCAGAGAACTATTCTCATTCTGAAATCTATCCTTTTTCTTTGCCACTTTCTAGGTTGCAGAAATTGGGCTCAGTATCTCGACCCTCCAAAAAATTGTCTCTTCTTTTTAAGTCATCATGTTGACCCCATTAACATAAGTTTGTCTCTGCATGCAGCTCTTTTTGATTTATTATAGATTTCACACTATATCAAGCTATATAAAGTTTAAAATCAATCCAATTTGTTTGAGATTTTAATACGAAAATAATGTACCTTAAAAAAGTTAATGCTGAAGGTTTATAATGATTTTATACATAGATGCTTCGTCAATTATAGTAGCAGATAGATATGTTATTGAAAACTAAGTTTTAAATATACTATCAATAATATTGAGAATCCCAATTGAGAACAATAGTAGCTTCTAGAAAATGTGCTTTAAAATAATTTCTGCTTATCTCCCTTTAATTATAGCCAAAAAATGTTTGGCTTATAATGAATTAGACAGACACGAAAGCTCATTTGTGAGGGGGAAGAAGGGGAAGAGAATTCCGGCTACAAGGTGTAGAAATTATATGAATTCGACTAGCTTTGCCTGAGCCTAGGCCTGCCGTGACAGGCAGCACAGCCTGGGACAAATTAGGGGCAAAGCTACGGCTGCTGTTCAACACTGCCCCTGTCCCATTGCTCCCCTGTGGAGAAATTATATTTCTTCCAGGAAAAGAAAAGGCCTCAGCTATTTACACTCCATTGACAGCTTCCCAGTCAGGGACAGCCAGGCTTTATCCATTCATCATAATGAGGGATTTTTGTTTGATGTAACGGCCTGGTTGGAGACAGGAGCTCTGGGACTGAGGAAGGAAAGTTCAATCCCCAATTGTCCTTTTGTATAAAGGACAATTGATCATCTGTGTCTCCTAGAATGGAAGACGGTAATTTTCTATATAGTAAAATTTTGGAGGCAAATTCAATTCAAGCTCAGTAGGCTTCTATAAAACACACAACTCAAAAGCAACATATGAAATATTAAACATGATAGAACCAGGTTTACAAAAAGAACAAAATGTTATGAGGTCAAGCTTCAAAATATAGAGAAAATCATGTTCTGTAATATCTTTTATAGACAATTTCAAATTAACTTCATGTCTTTTGACTTGTTTGAATGCTATTATAATTAATAAAAATATTTTATGCTACCTTTGTGAGTGTTAGGGGTATCCAAATTTAGGATATAGACTATTTAGGATAACCAAAAAGTTGACTTTGGAGGAAAAGGTTCCATGGCAGTGCAGATAGGAGCCTTCATTCTCTGGTGAAAGTTTACAGAAAATGTCCACTATGAATTCTATTTTAAAAACATGAACATATGTAAAAAACATGATTTAAAAGGAAAAGAATATTTAACAATAGATGAAGTTATGCAAATTAAAAAGGAATTAAAATATATCACAGGTCAGAAGAGTAATTATATTTTCCCGTACATGTGCAAATTCATTTGTATTTGGATTGTGATAATTGTATGTTTTTACTACAGTGAGTTGTATTAGAATACTGGATAAGTTTTAACTACATAGACTCTGCAAATAAAGCATAGCATGCAGGACAGTTGTTGATTACTGATAATCAGGGCCTTTATGTGTTGGAAAATATACATACATTAGTATTCTGAATGTTATTGTACTGTGTTTTAAGTAAACATGTAGCAGGCTTTAAAGTGTATGTGATTAAGTGTCCAAAAAAGAGAGAACTTAGAGAAGTATTATAAATAAAAACAATTGAAATATATATTATGAAATATTGGAACAAGAATCAGAAGTTAAAAAGACAAAACAAACTGTGATATGAAGAAGTTATAGAAGATTAACATGTGAATGTGTTTTTTGAAAGCTTATATCTACTTTGAATAATTATTAAAAATGTTAATGTATGCAAGTTTTTACACACATATAAAGAGAGATAGAGAGTGCATGATTCTTTTTTATTAATAACATTTGTAAGTAGACACCTTTTAAAATATTTATTTATTTATTATGTATACAATATTCTGTCTGTGTGTATGTCTTCAGGCCAGAAGAGGGCACCAAACCTCATTACAGATGGTTGTGAGCCACCATGTGGTTGCTGGGAATTGAACTCAGGACCTTTGGAAGAGCAGGCAATGCTCTTAACAGCTGAGCCATCTCTCCAGCCCAAGCATGATTCTTATTATATGCTATGTACCATTAAATGTTGAATCTAAACACTCATCAAATGTTTTCAAATAAAGATACTTTCAATTAACTCTTCTAGTAAATTCAATTGTCTGTTTATAAGTCATAGTCATTAACATTTTCCAGTTATTATAGATACAAAAAAAATAATGGACGCAAGCCTATATATAGACTGACAAATACTACCAGCCTGTAAGCTGAGAGTCTACTGCTAATACATATTCCAAATAAGTTCATTACTTGATTCATAGTTTTGATCTGATATATTTGTCTTTGTCAGGTATCTTACATATTTTTATATTTTGTTAATATGCTCTTGAAATTAACTATGTGCAAAAAGAGCTAGAATTCCAAGGAGAGATAAAAATGAATATCATTGTTAAGAAACTTACTTATGATAGCCTTCGTTTTTCACAACAAGACGCTGGATGCATTTAAAGTTTATGCTTTAGACAAGCAGCAACAGCATTCTGAGGTTTAGTTAGCAGTTAATATCCAGTACGTGTATTGAACTTTTCAAAAGGTAAGACTGTAATTTAATTTTAGTCATACCTGTCAAGTACCAAAGGCCACAAATAAGATAATAAATTCAAAAGAATATTGAAAAATAAATGTCCTAAATGAGTAGTGGGCACATGTTAGTGAGAATAATGTCACTAGACTTCTGTGAGGCATCACACACTGAAAAACAATGACCCTCAGTACATTCTTTACCTGCTTGCTAACATCTGAAACTTCTGTTTTGATGTGGGCCACGTCGCTAAAAATATAGTATCTAATACACTAATCTTTTGACCATGCTTTTATTCAGTATTTTAATTTTCTTTTCAACTTTCTTATTTTCATTGATCAATATTACTTTTCTCTCAATTGATGCTTTTTTTAGCCTCTTTCTTTTTTTATTGTTAATAGAAAATTTACATTTATTCCCCTTGTCCAAGGCCCTCCCGCTCCCCCACTAACCTACCACCCATCACCAGCTTCCTTAAGATGGGGCAGGATACCCTGCCCTGTAGGAAGCCCAAGGCCCTCCCCCTCCATCTCAGTCTAGGAAGGTGTGCATCCATATAGAATAGGTTCCCAAAAAGCCAATACATGCAGAAGAGATAGCTCCCAGTGCCATTATATATGGCTTCTCAGTCAGTCCCCATTGGCAGTCATATTCAGAGAGTCCGGTTAGATCATATGTTCAATCAGTCCTGGTCCAGCTGGATTTGATGAGTTTCCAATATATCAAGCACACTGTCTCTGTTGGTAGGCCAGTCCCTCACGGTCCTGACTTCTTTGCTCATCTTCTCCCTCCTTCTGCCCTGCCACTGGACCTTGGTAGCTCAATCCTTTGCTCTGATGTGAATGTGGGTCTCTGGCTCTATCTCCATCCATCATGTGAAATTTCAATGGTGACGATCAATATATTCAACAATGTAACCATAAGACAAGGTCAGTTCAGGCACCCACTCCTCTGATGCCCAACTACCTAGCTGGGGACATCCCTATGAACACCTGGGATCCCCTATAAAGACAAGTGTCTTGCCAATCTTAAAATGACTCCCTTAATGTAGATATCTTATTCCCTTCTCCAATATACACCCTTCCTCCATCTCAACCCTCCCACAACCCCAGGCTCTCCCTAGGTCTTCCCTTCTCCCTTCTACCCCCGTCCCTTTCGCCAATATCTACCCCGAACGCCTACCTCCACACCCATCCACACACCCATGCTTCCAAATTTTGCCTGGTGATCTTGTTTGCTTCCGACTTCCAGGAGGATCTATATATGTTTTTCTTTGGGTTCACCATGCTATTTGGGTTCTCTAGGTTTGTGAGCTATAAGCTTAATGTCCTTTGTTAATGGCTAAGGTCTAATAATGAGTGAGTACATACCATACTCATCATTTTGGGTTTGGGATATCTCACTAAGGATAGACTTTTCTATTTCCATCCATTTCCATGCAAAATTCAAGATATCATTGTTTTTTACCGCTGAGTAGTATTCTAATGTGTATATATTCCACACTTTCTGGATCCATTCTTCCATTGAGGGGCACCTAGGTTGTTTCCAGGTTCTGGCTATTACAAATAATGCTGCTATGAACATAGTAGCACAAATGCTTTTGTAGTATGGTTGGGCATCTCTTGGGTATATTCCCAAGAGTGGTATTGCTGGATCCTGACGTAGGTTGATTCCCAGTTTCCTGAGAAACCACCACACTGATTCCAAAGTGGTTGCACAAGTTTGCATTCCCACCAGCAATGGAGGAGTGTTCCCCTTACTCCACATCCTCTCCAGCATTGGTCGTCATTGGTGTTTTTGATTTTAGCCATTCTGACAGGTGTAAGATGGTATCTCAAAGTTGTTTTGATTTGATTTTCCCAGATAGCTAAGGAAGTTGAACTTGACCTTAAGAATCTTTTGGCCATTCGAACTTCTTCTGTTGAGAATTCTCTGTTCAGATCATTACCCCATTTTTTAATTGGGTAATTTAGAATTTTTATGTCCAGTTTCTTGAGTTCTTTGTATATCCTGGAGATAAGGCCTTTGTCTGATGTGGGGTTAGTGAAGATCTTCTCCCATTCAGTAGGATGCCTTTTTGTCTTACTGACTGTGTCCTTTGCTTTACAGAAACTTCTCAGTTTCAGGAGGTCCAATTAATTCATTGTTGCTCTTATTGTCTGTACCACTTGGGTTTTACAAAGGAAGTGGTCTCCTGTGCTCATGTATTGCAGGCTATTTCCCACTTTCTCTTCTATCAAGTTCACTTGGTGTGATTTATATTGAAGTCTTTAATCCATTTAGACTTATGTTTTTTGCATGGTAATAGATAAGGATCAATTTTCATTTTCCTACAGGCTGACATCCAGTTATGCCAGCACCATGTGTTAAAGATGCTTTCAATCTTCCATTGTATACTTTTAGCTTCTTTGTCAAATATTAGGTGTTCATAGGTTTGTGGACGAATATCTGGATCGTCGATTTGATTCCATTGGTGAGTGTCTCTGTTTTTGTACCAATAAAAAGCTGTTTTTAATACTGTAGCTTTGTAATAGAGTTTGAAGTCAGGGATGGTAATGCCTCCGGAAGTTCCTTTGTTGTATAGGATTGTTTTGGCTATCCTGGGCCTTTTGTTCTTCCATATAAATTTAGTTATTATTCTCTCAAGGTCTATGAAGAATTTATTGGGATTTTGGTGGGGATTGTACTGAATCTATATATTGCCTTTGGTAGAATTGCCATTTTTACTATATTGATCGTATCAATCCAGGAGCATGGGAGATCGTTCCATTTTCTGGTATCCTCTTCAATTTCTTTCTTCAAAGACTTAAAGTTCTTGTCAAATAGCTCTTTACTTCCTTGGTTAGTTTTATCCCAAACACTTTATAATATTTGTGGCTATCGTGAAAGTTGATATTTCTCTGATTTCCCTCTCTGTTTCTTTATCCTTTGTGTATAGGAAGGCTACTGGTTTTTTTGAGTTGATCTTGTATCCTGCAACTTCACTGAAGGTATTTATCAGCTGTTGAAGTTCTTTGGTAGAGTTTTTGAGATTGCTTATGTACACTATCATATTGTCTGTAAAAAAGAATGTTTGACTGTTTCCTTTCTAATTCGAATCCCCTTGATCTCCTTATGTTGTCCTATTGCTATTGCTAGAACTTCAAGCACTATATTAAAGAGATATAGCCTTGCCTTGTTTCTGATTTTAGTTTAATCGCTGTGAGTGTCTCTCCATTTAATTTGATGTTACCTGTCAGCTTGCTGTATATTGCTTTTATTATATTTAGATATGCTCCTTGCATCCCCAATCTCTCCAAGACCTTTACCATAGAGGGGTATTGAATATTGTCAAATGCCTTTTCAGCATCTAGTGAAATGATCATATGGTTTTCTTCCTTCAGTTTATTTATATGATAAATTACATTGATAGATTTTCGTATGTTGAACCAGGCCTGCATCTCCGGGATGAAGCCTACTTGATCAAAATGGATGATTTTTTTGATGTGTTCTTGGATTAGATTTGCAAGTATTTTATGGATGATTTTTGCATCGATGTTCATAAGTGAAATTGGTCTGTAATTCTCTTTCTTAGTTGCATCTTTGTGTGGTTTAGGCATCAGGGTAACTGTAGCTTCATAAAATGAGTTTGGCAATGACCCTTCTGTTTCTATTATGTGAAATACATT
>JAQHUG010000293.1:2424526-2456857 GCA_028555095.1 Dicrostonyx torquatus
AGTATAGGAGGGAAAACCAGACAGGAAGTAGAGGTGGCACAAGGGGAACAGGGAAGAAGAAAGTTCTTCCCACACTCCTGCCAGTCCACCAGGATTAAGCTGCCTCGCTGAGAAAAGGTACTGGCCATGTGCCTGGCATGGGTGGGAACAATGGGTTTATATAAGTTATAATAGCTAGTAAGAAGCCTGAGATAATGGGCCAATCAGTTAATAACCTAATGTAGACTCTCTGTGTAATTTTCTTTAGGGCTTGCCAGCTGTGGGGTACTGGGAGGGACAGAAACTCCAAAAAGCAGGCCCCTCATGTTACAGAATGGTGCTCGCGTGGATAACTGCATCCACAGAAAGCCTGAAATCTTGGGAAAGAATAGAGTAAAGCATGTTTTCTTCGTACCAACAATTCTTCGGGTCTGCACTGCTTGCTAGAGGCAAGCAAGCACTCTCATCTAAGAGAGGCTTCATGAATCAGCTTTCGCTGCAGCTCTTTAAGAGGTCCTGCCATGAAACACTTAAATACTGTTGACAAAAAGCTGACCGCATGCTTTTCCGTTTTCAGTTGTAGCAGGTAAAAAGCTTCACTGTGTTAAAATGCCAGCTTTCTGGGCCATCCTGCCAGGGCAAACTCTGACTCTTTCAGGCAGGCGGTTCAGCCAGGAAACATTTGAATGTGGTCTGTGAGCAGAATGCTGCAGCTTGCTTGCTGGCAGGGACCTTGAAACACCATAGAGTGGTGGTGATTAACATGGCAACAGCTGGTACCTCTGCCATGAGGCTGGAATCGCACAAAGCTAAGGAATGTGCTGGATCTAGCCATCAAAGCCACGGCTTTAGTCCTACTTATATTGCTTGGTAAACTAAAGACCCACGTGTTCAGAAAAAGAGAGATATACAGTTAAGAGAGATTCAAAGAAAAATTAAATCTCTAAATGGTTAACTATGTGTTAAAAATATATACAGACTAAAGGTTAAAGTCTTCAAAAATAAAAAAACAAAAAGGAAAATAGAGTAGTTGGGTGTGGTGGTACACATCTTTAAACTCAACACTTGGGAAACGGGTAGACTGACATATGTAACTTCAAGGTGTGGTAGCACACGCCTTTAATCCCAGCACTGGGGGCGCAGAGACAGGCAGATCTCTGTGAGTTCAAGGACAGCCTGGTCTACAGAGAGTCTCCAAAATCCAAAAGTTAAAAGGAAAAAAATAAAAGAAATAGAGGTTAAAATAAAGCCACATAAGATGGAAAATGCACAGAGAATCTTGATACTGTATGCTATTATGCTCTCTTTGAATTGTTTGAATGCTGAGAAAGGAACAAGAGCTGCTAAAAGACTTTTGTTTGTAAATGCTGCTGAATTAACCCAAGGAAGGTATTTTAAAAATGCCTTGGCTTCAAAATTGAAGTCAAAAGATATGTTACTTTGGAAAAGAGATTTTCCTTTTTTTTCCACAGGATATGAGAGGCTATTGATTCATTCTGAGTTAAGAAAACTCAGGTTTCATCAAGGAAGACCACCTGAGAAATCCCCGGTAGGAACAGTTGGCCCAAATGTCTTGAATTCTACAGCCAGAACAGATTCAAGATGCTGCCTGAGATGATCAAGTCTCACAAGATACTCCAGTCACAACTTGTTCCTACCTCTAAATTTTCTTTAGGTCCCCTTAAAGATTATCAGTGCCCCCAACCAGCCGGAAGTAGCCTGGAATACTACACCCACATTCCCAAAAAATGAACTATGAATATTTTCTTTTTTTTAAAAAAAAAAAAGAGGGAGAAGTGGTGCGGGAGAATTGTCTGTATTCTGTCAATCATGTTTTAAATAAACGCTGATTGGCCAGGCAGGAAGTATAGGAGGGAAAACCAGACAGGAAGTAGAGGTGGCACAAGGGGAACAGGGAAGAAGAAAGTTCTTCCCACACTCCTGCCAGTCCACCAGGATGTAAGCTGCCTCGCTGAGAAAAGATACCAGCCATGTGCCTGGCATGGATGGGAACAATGGGTTAATATAAGTTATAATAGCTAGTAAGAAGCCTGAGAAAATGGGCCAATCAGTTAATAACCTAATGTAGACCCTCTGTTTGATTTTCTTTGGAGCTTGCCGGCTGTGGGGTATTAGGAGGGACAGAAACCCCAACAAGCAGGCCCCTCATGTTACATGGTGTTGTTATGTTGCTTTTCAGGTTGATAGAGGAACTCTTGAATTGGTGCCTGCCCATCTCTTCCTCTCCAGGTGGATCAACTAGTAGTCGATAATGGTCACTTGCTTGGCCTGAATGGGTCTGGATCAGGGGCACTCACTCAGGATCTGCTGCTGTGAACAGGGCAGGCTTCTCCACTCTGCTGACCAAATCAAGCACTGCAGTTTTGATCCAACCCTCTCTCGTCCCGGAAGCAGGTCGAGTTCTCTTGGGGGACCCAGGACCCGGCCAATGGAGAGTGATGCTTAGGGACAAGCAGGGGTGTGGAAAGCAAAAAAGCCAGGGTGGGAAGCCTCCTAATTGGGCAGAATGTTTTGGAGATTGGGGGATGCCCTTAGTGATTCAGTGGGTCCGCTGGGCTAGGAGGCACTTACCACTCCAGTTGGATGGATCTGAATCAGGGGTACTCACCAAGGACCAGCAGCCATCAAAAGAGCTGGCTTCTCTGCTGGAGCCCTGCAGGTTTATACTCGACCCCCTCTCATCCAAGGCCACAGCCCCAAAGCAGGACGGATCTGAAACAGGGGGACTCACCAAGAACCAGCCACCATCAAAAGCTCTCCATTGATTCTTTATATAGCCCTGTACTGACAAAAGTTTCTCTAAATTAATTTGTGAGATTATATTTTGTATCTACAAAAGTTCAATCTGAATGTATGTATGATACAGTCAATACTTCTTTAGGACATAGATTTATTTTATTTATGGCATGGATATGAAATATTCTCCATGCTCATGTCCTGAAGTCTTGGTCCCTAGCCTGTGTTGCTTTAATTAGGAAATTCTGGAAACTTCAGTGAAGGGGATAGTCCTAGCCTATCAGGCTAAGAGCCACACCCCACCATTAGCTAATTATTCCACCCCCTAATTAGCTGTTAATTAATTACTTGGGGCTGGACCACCAGGTCCCAAGAGGTATAAAAAGATAGACCCACGTGGGAAGCGCTCTCTCTGTGGATCGCAGGTCTGCCAGCATCTTCAGAGGAGCACTGTCTGGTACTGTAATTCTGTGTGGATTCTTTTCCTATTAAACTGTATGTATTAAATATAACTGGTTTGGGTTATACTTGGTTGAAATGCCTACACATGGTGCCCTCAACGTGGGGGATTTTAAGACCCCCCCCAGAACACCCCCTCAGCCAGGTGGGGCTGTATTTCTCCCCAGGATAGGACTGTGTTTCTTGTCCTGCCGTCTCCCAGCGCTCCCGGTCCCCACCAGCAATTACTGGAGTTTTTCTGCATTTGCTCTCTTAAATTTCCTGCCCCCCCCCCCCGCCGCCGTCCGCTGTTCCCGGCTCCCTGCTCCCGCTGCGTGCTTGTCCAGTCCCACATTTGTTGCGTTTCTTCGTTGTGTTTGGAACTTTTAGAAATTCAGAGCCTGTTCTGAGTCCATTCTCGCCGCCCCGGCGCTGGCTTTGCTCAGCCAAGCTTGGCCTGCCCCCACCAATCACTGAACGGGGGCCGGCTGTGCCGCCGCCCTCTGGCCTGAGGCGTGTGCCCGCCCGTTCACTGCCCCGTGCAGATGCCTGTACTGGAGATTCAGACACTCCAGATATTGCACCCGCTCTGTCATCTCTGGAGTTTTTCAAGGTCTGTTTTCAGAGTCTGAGTCTGGGGACTGCCGCGCCACCACGGTATCACGTCGGGACTGTGACCGCTCACTGTCCAAGGTCATAGGAGACAAACAGTTCAGCCTGCGGAAACCTTGTAACACTGGTGAGCTGTGGCAATATGCCTTTCACTACGATGCATTTTCAAAAAAATTGGGATAACCTCTCATTCGCTGATTTAAAGGGTCCTAGTCCTTATCCAATGTCTGATTATATTTGGACATACATGGCTGTTTCCCATCTGGCCTTCTTTGGGCAATTATCAGCTTGATTATCTTTTGTGCCTTGTTTTTAAAGTTGTATGACATTGTCCGACTCCTTGATGCAAAAATTCAGACCCTGAAACAACAAAACTCTGACCTAACTGGTGAACTCCTGGCGACTAAGATTTCTTTGGAATCCATACAATTAAACGGTAATTCCTTTCCCTCATGGAAGGCAACATGTCCAAATTGTCTACAGCTATGGAGGTGAGCGGGACTGAGGTAAGATCAAAACTCAATTCCCTTGAGTTTAGATTCACTGTTCTGGAGGAAAAGGCTTTTGATTTTTATATGGATACAGATTCCTTTACGGTTAAATTCAACACTCTGAATAAAGAAGTACACAGGCTGTCATTATCGGTTCAAACCACTACAAAAGGCACCCAAAAATAGGTTACATAATGCTTTATTAACATTAAATTTTCTTATTGCTAATGACAAAGGAACAACAACAACAAAAAGACATTAGATAATAAAAAATTCCGTTAAACTAAATCAACCAATTTATTTCAAGGATGTGCTGACCTCACAATGGAAGCCAGGAGAGGTGTTGCATTGGGGAATGGGTTTTGCTCTTGTTTCCACAGGAGAAGAAAAATTGTGGATACCATCAAAATTAATAAAGATTCGGCTAGGAGAAGAAACCACTATGAAGGGAGACATGACGAATCATCCACAATGATAATAATCTTACAGGTGGTAAGACAGACAAGTGGGAGGGGAACAGGGTCCTGTTCCTTTCTCCTCAGGAAACTGTTCATCTTCAGAAGATCCAAAAGAACTTTGGATATATGTGAATACGGACAGATGAACACTGTCTACAACCCAAAAAGGATAAATAAAAGAGCTCAATAGGTGCCGTGAGTACAAATTTACACACACACACGCACACACACTTGTATATATTTATATGTGTGCATATGTACATACATGTATTGATATGGATACTGTACAAAGCCTCTTATACTGCAAAATATACATTCATAACTATATAAAACTGGTTTTTGAGTGAGACTCTGACTCAGTCCCCCTCTAATTCCAAGCCTGTTATTAAGAGTACAACCCAGAATTTCTGGATATTTCTGTTATATGTCAAGAGTCAGTTGATATGAGACAAAAAATAAACTGAATTTAATGAACATATTTCTTTTTCTTTATACCTATCATAACCTTCACGGATATGTGTAATTAATGTTTTCAGTTTTCCACTATGAAAAAAAATTTTTTTGCAGCAATTTTTTGAGGTTTCCAGAAAGAGGATGATAGCACCAGATGGTGGCCTCATTTTAATACCTTTGATTTGTCTTACCCTATGTTGTAATTCTAGGTAAAGAAGATGGGACACATTGGCAACACTTTCCTCTGACTGATACATCGGGACGCAGACGACACTGCTACAGGACCCATTTGGAGACCATTCGTCAGGAAGGTTTCTACTTGGACAGCTGATATGGATCCCCAGACTAAACATCATCCCCATGACAAAAAGAAAAAGCTTTAGAGAACAACATCCCTTATACCAAAAAATTTTGCCCTCAGACTTTGGGACTTTATTTAGGGGTTAATTATGCCTTCCCTATATTTAAGAGATGTGGGAGGGATAGTGGATTGATATTTTTATTGTCTGTAATTTTATGTCCGATGTCGGTTCCATTGTATATAGTTATTCTAGAGTTAGATTGATCTTATTTAGACAAAAGGGGGAGATGAAGGGGATAGTCCTAGCCTATCAGGCTAAGAGCCACACCCCACCATTAGCTAATTATTCCGCCCCTAATTAGCTGTTAATTAATTACTCAGAGCTGGACCACCAGGTCCCAAGAGGTATAAAAAGATAGACCCTTGTGGGAAGTGCTCTCTCTGTGGATCGTGGGTTGGCCAGCATCTTTGGAGGAGTACTGTCTGGTACTGTAATTCTGTATGGATTCTTTTCCTATTAAACTGTATGTATTAAATATAACTGGTTCAGGTCATACTTGGTTGAAACACCTACACTTCAGAAAACTGTTCTTGTTGAGAGGGAAACAATTTCCTGAGGGAATATCTCTAGACCTGTATATTCTACTCCTAGACCTTCTCTTTGTGTCTTTCTTTGCCGTGTGTCCATCCTGAAATGAATAATTTTTTAATTATTTTTTAATTATTACTACAAGAAAAATTTACATTTACTCCACTTGTTCCCAGCCCTCCCGCTCCCTCCCTACCCCACCACCCTCCCCCTGCTTCCTTAAGATGGGGCAGGATACCCTGCCCTATGGGAAGCCGAAGGCCCTCCCCCCTCCATCTCGGTCTAAGAAGATGTGCATCCATATAGAATAAGTTCCCAAATAGCCAATACATGCAGAAGAGACCTAGACCGAGATGGAGGGGGAAGGGCCTTGGGCTTCCCATAGGGCAGGGTATCCTGCCCCATCTTAAGGAAGCAGGGGGAGGGTGGTGGGGTAGTGGTGGAGCGTGAGGGCCAAGAACAAGGGGAGTAAATTTTTCTTTTAACAATAATAAAAAAAAAAGAGGAAAAAAAAAGAACAGTGCAATTGTCCTTAGCTCCCTTAAGGTTTTACGTCCTTGGCTAGTATATAATGCCTGTTGAATATGCTAAGTGCATTTTCACTTTTGATACATTCCAATGATAGTTTCATTGGGATAGAGCTCCTTGAAAGACCAAGGATTTTCATATATCTGTGATAAGTTCAGTTATCATTTTTAGTGGCTTCCAAATTTTTATACATAGTAATCTGGCAAATTAATTCAATTATATTTAAGTGGGTGTCCATTATGAAAAATTCAACACGGTTTGAGGAGAAACCATAGCAACTTTAACTGGAGCATGAACATTTCCCCATAGCGCCAGCCTCTGAGATGAATTTAAAAAATTGAATCACTTCTAAACATACTTTTCAAATCCTTCCTTAAAGCAAACATTGCATTTATTAGAGCTGTAGCCCTGTCATTTAAATGGAAATCAAAACCACTATGATTATATTTTTGTTGATTAATAGGTCAGAAGATCATGTATGACAGTAGACTCTCTAAATACCATGGCTATTACCAGAAAGCATGGAGACTGGAAGGTACTTTCACAACATTAGTACTTCTTAATTCATAATATTTAAACATGAGGTCCTGAACTTTCTTTAATAAATTCTGTCATGGTGCCAACAAAGGGATCAGAGTAGATGGATATAGTTAAAGGTTAATGTTTGCATGCCACTCAGTTCACAAATAAATGTTTTATTTCTCAGGGAATCTTGA
Source organism: Dicrostonyx torquatus (assembly GCA_028555095.1). NCBI lineage: Eukaryota > Metazoa > Chordata > Mammalia > Rodentia > Cricetidae > Dicrostonyx > Dicrostonyx torquatus. Next base: position 2,431,849 of record JAQHUG010000293.1, read on the forward strand.
ATTCCATTGCAATAAATAATTAATTCAAGAAATAGATAATTATTAAAGGTCACAGGATAAGTGGATTTTTAAGTATTCCTTTTACAAGAATAATGTAAAGGACTTATGGATACAATGACTGCCTACATCTAAGGTATCTACCCACAGATAAAGCGAAAAATGACGAGGGAAGAAAATTATTGGCTAATTCTTGTTTAGTTACTATTAATCTAGAAAACTCTTTCAGAGTCTTGGTTATTTGCTGATTTATATGCCTAATGCTTATTGGTGCATACTTATACACACAAATATATATATATATATATAATATTACATTACTTCAGAAGATTATTTGCATTGAATAATTATATTTTCTGTAACTCTAATTATTTTAGTTGCATTATATCACATGTTATAATTCTAATACAAAGATGTTAAGATATTTCTACAGAACACTTAATGGATTTACCAAAAATCTTAGCTTGTTTCCATTAAAGACATTATGAGACATTAATTTTAACACTAAAATATTATTGGAAGAGAAAATCAACAGAGAGGAAATTTTCAACGTCTTTATTATTTTACCAGCTTAATTCATTCCAAGTTTACAATGTGTATTTGGTTTGTGAAATGCAATTATTTATTTAATTTTGTAAATGGAAATAATATTGTGAACCTGGAATATTAATGAATGTAACTATAACATTAGTTATAAAACTTGAAATGCCTAGTTCATAATTTTTTATTATTCTGAGATTACAGTTTAATTACATCACTCCCCTTTTCTTTTCTTTTAAATCCTTTCAAATGTCTCTGTTGCTCTCTTTCTAATTCATGAACTTTTTTTCATTAATTTTGGTTAGTTACATGTATGCATAAGCAAAAACATACAATATTCCTAAATAAATAAATAATATAGTCATTCTGCTCATTGTTATTTGTATGTGCATTATCAGTGTTCATAACTTGTATTGAGTAATATGTTAGAATGCTCTTCTCTGGTAATGCTCTTCCTACTCTTACTATGCCTTATTCGCCTGTAGTTCATGGATATGGTTGGGACTCTATGAGTTTTGATACACATGAACCACAAAAATAGTGAGGATGTCATGAGAATTCATGCAATGGTGGCATGAATACCATGGTGATAGTCAAAAGCTCCCAAACTGCACTCAAAACCTACACAACAAGGAAATGTTCATGCTTGGTTTTGAAAACTGAAATAACCCAAGGCTACTGAATATTTGATCTTGGAGGGAAACCTTCAAACACCTCTTTTGTTTAAGAACAAGGTTAGTAAGAAAGGAAAAAGTGAAGATAAAACTTTTGTGTATGATACACAATAGCATGTATTTTTGTCTGGAATTCACTTTGTATTATGAATCTAAATCCAATTGATCTATTTTTGGAATTTGTGTTTTATAGGCAAGATGGAACTATCTATTTTAAAAATCAATTGGCTTTGCAGATTCTGTGCATTCTTCTAGTACGTGGGTTGCCATGAATTCCTAATTTTCTGTCCCACCTAATAATCTCTGATTAAATATGTTGTCCTAACAATTTAAACTTAAGTAACACCAAATAACTTTCTCAAATCAGGCTGGTATAATATTTATACATTAAACATTGTAGTTAAAAATTTGGGATTCTGATCTAGAGGTTAATTTCTTCACACCAGTTAGGAGTTCCTGAGGCTTAAGTGGCAAATAATAAGAAACCTAACTTTTATTTAGTATATTTTCCAAATCTAAAGAAAATATTATTTTCCAAATCTAAAGAAAGTATTATTTATATATTTATACCATTGAACTACAAAATGAACATGTCTACATGAAAACTTAGTACACTTTAAAATATCCTGCTCAATATGTTTATACATTACACATATAGAGAGTAAACAAAGGGCATAATGTTTCTGTAAAGTAGTGGAAAATCAAAAGCAGGTTAAGCAAATGAACTGCTCATTTGTCTCTTACAGTAAAGAATCTTCTAGATAGTGTATCGATAATATATAAGCTTACCAACTCCTTAATCATTTGATTATAATCGTTCATCTCAAATGCAGTTTTATTTTGAATAATCATTGCTGGAAAGTCAAGTGGCAGATCAAAGTCACGGTGACATACCTGAGGAGTCTCACCCTTATAAACCTAGTTTTCTGTTGTGCTTCCTTTTCTGTATAGTTCCTTTTCATAGCTGTATTTTTGTTCCTACTGTTACAAGATGACTTTTTCCCGAGAAGAGAAAGATAAAGTTGCATGAGAACTATACTGTCCGGATTATCTTCCAGAGCTAAATATGTCTGCGTTTTTGACATGATTTCACTATGTGACATCTAAGAGACTTTTCCCAGGTTCAGTCATTGAACTTTTCATAATTATCTTGGAATTTAGTAAGTTTTAGCTTTTGAAGATATGTTTGTATAGATACAATTTAAAATAAACAATTTTACATATAAAACATTTGGCTACTTTTATACCTTATTCATTCAAAATAGTTCAAAGCAGGTTATATTTTGAATACATAGTACAGCACTCCCTGTTTATAGACTGAAGCTCAAGTCCAAGGTCCCTAAACCACAGACAGTACCAAACACTGCAAATTAACTTCTTTTTATTCTCAATTAACATTTATCACAGACTGTAACGATGTTTGTAGTTGGAAGTGTGAGAACAAAGCAGCCTGAGTTTCGTCTTCAAATTTTATTGAATATATATGGGGGTATGTATACATGCATGTATAATAACAATTTTGGGGAGCTTCCCAGAAACTTTGGCCTTATTCTTTGTGATACAGTCTTTCATTGGCCTAGAATTTACCTTACTAAATAGGTTAGACTAGACAGTCAGAGATCCCTATATCTACTCCTGTGTCTGTCACCTTATGCTGGATTTAAATCACCTACATGTGTACATGAATTCTATGGACTGAACTCAGCTCTTCATAGTGGAAAGGTAATCAGTCTACCTATTTCCTAACCCCTCATCTTCATAATGTTTACAATGAACACCCATTCCTATTGATATGATTTTTTTTCTTAACTCATTATAGAATATGGTTTTGTCTTTATTAAAAGGAGAACTTTTACTTAAAAATAATGCTTCATGGCTGCTGCAGAACATTTCCAAATCGCCCAAACAATTATTCTTGTATTATGGAGAATTAATTAAATAAAGGTAATATTACTGGACTAAAAATACCATGATTCATGACACTCAATATAATATTCTGGTAGGTATACAACTTAATATTCTGGGTGAGAAAAGATTTACATGTCAAACAGTGTAAGAGAGAATGGTATAACATCTTACCAGATTATGAATGATGATACACACTTTTGAATTTATGAATTTATGAATCTCAGTTCACCTAACCTTGCTAAATTTTAGAATAGAGGAACTGCTACTAAGTGTATTGGGATACTATATTGCATTTTTGTCTCTCTCTTCTCATTCTTACAGGAGGATTTCATATCTCTTAAAGATAAGGCATAGAATATGCTTAATGGTGATACAAAAATTGTCAAGAGAAATTTAATATGGATGCTATGGTTGGGACATATCTTTAAAACATTGAAAAATACTTTGAATATTGAGAAATGTGGCACTTAGGTGATGAGTCAGTCATTCAGTACTCATTTTGAAAAAGATAGAGGGCTTTATAAAAAAAACCAAATTATTAAGTGTCTTCCTCTATCTTTTCTCTTATCCTAACTTAGAGCAGTACTCAACTTCTATTTTCCTGTAGTTTCAACCAATGTGTTACAATAAGTCTTCTCAAGATGCTAGATTTCTGATATTGTATTTCTGAGCTTAAAGAATCATTAAAGGGTATATTGCTATTTTTTCACAAACTCCTTACCTGTGATACTCTGTTATACAGTTTACAGCATGGACTAAAACAGTGACATACTGCTTGCTAGAGCCCTTATTTGCTTAGTGCTCTCCATCTTTTCTCACCTTGACAGAAATCCTGAACACATGATCTATCAATTTCAGCTATTCAGTTAAATGATCAAGTTATAAGTAACTATACCTTTCTTCCTTTCCGATGATAAAACTCACCAATAATGAATTCAGAAGACTGTGTGGACTTCTGTTGTACTGCATAGCCTGGAGAATAGCAGTCAAGATATTCAAAACTTTTCTGCATTGAGTATATGCCATGCCTGTTAGAGCTCTGAAACAGAATGAAGACAAAACAGAATCCACACACATTGGCTTTCTCTATTGATATGAAACATTTTGTAAGTAGTCTATCACTTATTTCCAAACACATTTACTATAACACTGGATGCATACAAAATGTGTGATTCAGCTCAACCCTGCATATCCCTTATATGTGAGTTGATATTCACCTTGATGTTAAGCATATTTTCTTTATTATGCATTTGCTGTGTATATTCCATGTGTGCTCCCCTCAAGTTTGAGAACACAGATAAACAAGTTTCCAATAGTTAATTTTATCTATTTTTAACTTAGCCTTTGTTAATTTCTTGATCGTCACAAAATGTTACTACTTTAATACTGTAACTAACATTAGTTTTAATTAATCTAAACAGGTTTACCATTTTATTCATCACAAGTAATGGTATTTTCAGTTCCTATTCTAGCAATTTGCAGGTTTTCTATTGTTTGGTAATGACTTCTTACCTTTTGTCACCTGAGTTATTGAAGGATGCATTAAATAGAACTAGGTTTATTGATATCAACCTTAACCCTCAACATTTTAATATCTCAATCAGTTTGGATGCACTAAATTATTGCTATCAGACCCAAGGCCCTGGGTTTATGCCAGTTCTTTATAACAAGAGTGATTTAAATGTTCTTTTCTAAAATTAATTTTATTGAGCTATACATTTTCTCTGCTCCCCTCCTTTCCTCTTTCCTCCTCTTCAACTTTTCCTATGGTCCCCATGCTTCCACTTTACTCAGGAGCTCTTGTCTTTTTTTAATTATGTTGTAGATTATATCCATGTATGTCTCTCATAGGGTCCTCATTATTGTCAAGTTTCTCTGAGATTGTAAATTATAGTTGTTTTTTGTTTGTTTTTTTTTATGTCTAAAAGCCACTCATGAGTGAGTATACATTATATTTGTCTTTCTGTGTCTGGGTTACCTCACTCGATATGTTTGTTTCTAGATTCATCCATTGCCTGCAAATTTCAAGATGTCCTTTTATTCTGCTATGTAGTACTCCATGGTGTAAATGTACCACATTTTCTCTTCCATTTTTAGGTCGAGGGGCATTTAGGTTGTTTCCATGTTCTGGTTATGATGAACAATACTGCTATGAACATAGTTGAGCACATGACCTTGTGGCATGATTGAACTTCCTTTGGGGATATACCCAAAAGCGATATTACTGGGTCTTGAGGGAGACTGTTTCCTAATTTTCTGAGAAATCACCATACTGCTATCCAAAGGGGCTGTACCAGTTTACACTCCCACCAGCAATGCAGGAGTTTTCCCTTTACCCCACATCCTCTCCCGCATAATTTGTGCTCAGTGATTTTGATCTTGGCCATTCTTACAGATGTAAGATAGAATCTCAGAGTGGTTTTGATTTTCATTTCTCTGATGGCTAAGGATATTGAGCATTACCTTAAGTGTCTTTGAGAGTTCTCTGTTTAGGTCCGTGCCCCCCCCTTTTTTTTATTGGATTATTTGGTTTTTTTGATGACCAATTTCTTGAGTTCTTTGTATAGTTTAGAAATCAGTCCTCATTCTAATGTGGGATTGGTGAAGATATTTTCCCATTCTGTAAGCTGTCGTTTTGTCTTGTTGTGTGTGTCCTTCGCTTTACAGAAACTTCTCAGTTTCAGGAGGTCCCATTTGTTAATTGTTTTTTTTTTATCTTCAGTGTTTGTGCTACTGGGGTTATATTTAGTAAATGGTCTCCTGGGCCAATGTGTTCATGTGTACTACCCACTTTTTCTTCTATGAGGTTTAGTGTAGTTTGCTTTATGTTGAGGTCTTTTATGTATTTAGACTTGAATTTTGTGCATGGTAATAGATATGGAACAAGAGTGAGTCTTTAAAGATAAAAATTGATATGCAATTTTACTCGTTTCTTTCTTTCTTGTTTTTTTTTCTGTCAAAGTCAAAACTTGAATTTAAACCTTTTCTCTAGCTTGCTTCTGCCTTCAGATGATGGTTCAGATGTACTGAGTTGCAAAAGCTGCTCCATCTCTCTGGAAATATTTGTTGGATATTTAGTCACAGAGACAATTGAATAACAAATCATAAATAGATTTATATTTTTATTTGTAAAAACTATTATATTTTGGACTCTATTTTTCTTGTGATTAAAACAATGCCTGCAATTTCCTCTCATTATTTCATGTATAATATAGATATCTGAGTATTTATTTTCACTGTTTCATCCTTTCACAAAAATGCATAATTTATACTCCATATTTACTGTTAAATTGGTTAGTCACAGAAAAAATTGTTTCACAATGGACCTTTTATTCTTTATTTCTTCTCTCTCTCCTTGCTTTCTTAATTCTTTCTACCTACATCAAGTATATAATTAGATTCCTTTTCAACTTAGTTTTAATTATTTTAAAACAAATTTATTTTGCCATCACTTTCTAGGATTTCTTGATATTTTTCTTAATGAAATAAAAATTTTCCATCACTCATACTACTATTATTGCTGCTTAGAAATGGTCTTTGGTTTTATTTTTAATAAGACTCTTTATTCATTCCTGTTATGTTCTATAATTTCTTTTTTCAATTGCCATATATTTATAGTAGATGGTGATAGTGGCTGATTCTACATCAATCTGTGTCAATATTTCAATCCAAATTCACCAATTTTTATGAGATATAAACATTTTAAGAGTCTAGAATATTTAGAAAAAATGATTTATTGAAGTCTGTCTTTTTTCAAATTATGTTTACTTTTGATAACTTCTGTCATATTACAGTATTTTACCATTCATTCATTGGAGGAATAATAGTTACATGCTCAATCTAGTATTTGGATTCCAAGAATAAATACACAATATTACTATGATGTCACTTAAAATTCCATTAGGTTGAAATACATACGTTCTGATATGACCTTACAGAAATTTCCTGATTTTTTCTGCACCATAGTTCATAATACATCTTACATGCATTTTTAAAAACTAATAATATGGCTGGAGAATTGACTCCATTTTTTAAAATTCTTGTCACTTTTGCACATAACACAAATTCCATTCCCAAGTGACCACCTAGAGGCTCAAAACATCCTGAAGCCATCTTCTTCTGGTCTCCTTAGACATCGGGAACATGAAGGCAAGATACTCAGATATACCAAACAAAATACAATAATTTTGAAAAATTAACAATAGTATATGTAATTTATTTGTGGTGATTAATTTACAACATTCATATTAATCTACAATGTCATTTCCAAATTATTGTTGCATCTTTGCTCCATTATATACAGCACTCAGAAATTATAACGATTTTTTATTTGTATATTTAGTAATCCAGCTGTAGTCTCTATATTTATTTTTATTTTGTACATTAAAAATAGTAAAAAGGGTATTTTTCTAGTATTTCTTTAAAATTTTCACAAGAAACAAAAGAGAATTTAAAAACATTGTTAGCATAATCAAACCTCATAAGAAACTGAGTAACATTTATCTGCTCACTAGTTAAAGCTAAACTTGTATGATAAAAGAGAATTTTATCATTAAATTTTGAACAAAAAGATGACATGATTTAACTTCAAATTATTTCCTTCTCAAATATTAAAGGTATTTGCAGGTCCTTAGACCTATTTGTCTACTTAGTCAATTTAAATTAAAATGCAAGATGGTAATCTAATATTAGATTGCTTTTCAATATTGGTGATCTGTTCCCTCCCGTAATGAACTTTCCCTGTGCTGGCTGCTTCAAATCCTTTATTCTGTACCCATGGGATTGAACATGATTATGAAAGATAAACCTTAGTAATAAAAGAAGAAAAGAGGTTATGACATTCTTATTAAGTAGAAAAGGCAACTGCTTTTGATTTTAATCTTACAGTTACCAGTTTTATTAAAACTGCATTAGAAGTACAGGAAAGAGGCATATTTATTCATAATATTCTACTTTCATAAATTATGCTTTCAAAAGGTAGAGCTTTTGTAGAAGTAGTAGGTTGTTTGTATTTTTGTCACATGAAATTCATGGCTGATTCTCAGGAGATCAGTGATAACCACCCAATATTTTCATGTTCTAGAGATCTAATTTCAAGCCCTCTCCCTTACACAGCAACTGTTTTACTCACTGAGCCATCACCCTAGATCTATATTCTGTTCCTTTTGTGACATACAGGCTCTGAAACCTCATAGTATCACTTCTGATATGTGTAAGTATCCATCTTCCCCAAAGACAGTTGCATATTAATGTAATAATTCCATATCTCAATACAAAATTTTTAGATATCTAAAACACGTGACAGATTATTTTCCATAATTATATTTCAAAACATGTATTACCACAAGATATTTTCTCACTTGTTTGTGTTCTCTCAGGGTAAAATGTGGTTCATCTTCTTCCCCAAAAGAAAACAAGTTCTCCAAAGTCACTGCATATATATTGTTAAGCTATTTTATTTTTTCTCCTATAATATTTAATTTTATTTATTTCTCTCTAACTGATTTTTTTTCTTAATTTATTTTGCCTTCCAACACCAGATGTCCCTTCACCGCTCCTCCTAAAAATCTTGCCTTCCCATAACCCACAATCCACTCCTGACTGGCCCACCAACAGAGACAGTGTGCTCGATCTATTGGGAGCTCATCAAATCCAGCTGGACCAAGACTGAATGAGCAAATGACCTAAGTGGACTCTATGAATGTGACTGCCAGCGGGGACTGACTGAGAGGCCAACGAAGATGGCACTGGGACCTATCTCTTCTGCATGTATTGACTATTTGGGAACCTATTCTATATGAATGCACATCTTCTTAGACTGAGATGGAGGGGGAGGGCCTTGGGCTCCCCATAGGACAGGGTAACCTGCACCATCTTAAGGAAGCAGGGGGAGGACGGTAGGGTAGTGGGGGAGCGGGAGGGCCCGGAACAAGGGAAGTAAATGTAAATTTTGCTTTTAACAATAAATAAATAAATAAATAAATAAATAAATAAATAAATAAATAATCATAAGGCCTCCCATGAGAAGTCCACGTTAACTTGTGTGAGGACCAAGCTCCTCCCCACTGCATCACGGCTGAGTAAGGCATCCCACCATAGGAAATGAGCTCCAAAACGCTCATGCACCAGCATAGACTGAGCTATTTTAAAAAAGATATAAAGTTGTAAAAAAGTAGAAAGGAGTTCAAGTGGAGTGGTCTAAAATTGGACTAGACATAGTCAAAATATATTTTATACATGTGAGAAATTTTCAAAAAAAATATTTCAAAATTAAATAAAAATTCTTGAATATATATATATATATATAACTTAAATACACATATACCAAAATATTTATGTAACCATGTAAATCTATACAGTTACATATTTTATAAGTCAGTTTAAATATAATGAATTTGAACTGAGTAAAGGAACTACATAGTTTAAATATCTCTACCTGTACATATAGCTAGGTATTTATGATAGCTGATTATTAAATTAAGAAAGAAAATCTGGTCAACTAAATAATTCTTGTCTTCTTCAGTATTCTCAAGACTGTTGTTTTTTAAACACTCATCTTATATAATTTTTTTTGCTCTTTCTGAGCACTTCATCATGTCAACATAAGATAGAGAGGCATTTAGTAATATTTTCATTATAGAAAGTCAAGGATTCTAGTTGTCTCCAATAGGAATATAGATGATAATAATAAGTTACATATAATATGGAAGTTTCAAATTTCTACTGTGAATCTTAGAACAATCAGTTTCACAAAAGTCAGTTCTTCTACTTCCACAAAGATTTTTTTTTTCATTTTCTTTTTTTTTAATTTTTTTTTTATTTTTATTGTTAAAAGAAAAATTTACATTTACTCCCCTTGTCCCCGGCCCTCCCAATCCCCCACTACCCCACTGCCCTCCCCCTGCTTCCTTAAGATGGTGCAGGATACCCTGTCCTATGGGAAGTCCAAGGCCCTCCCCCCTCTATCTCAGTCAATTAACTTAATTCTTATGTAATCAATAAATTGGCCAAGTCATGAGAAGAAAGTAACTAAGTACATTTATCTAATCTTCAACCCAATCGAAGATCTGAGAAGGGAAATAACATTACCTGAGTGATTAGGAAGTGCAATCAAACAACTTCCAAAATATGTAACAAGTCACAGAGACAGCTGGCTACCTGGGCAATCACCCAAAGTCACATTTGCAGTGTTGAAGCAACCAACTTTGGCTAAGGCCTAGAATAACTGACAGATTATTTTTAAAGGCAGGAAAATTTTCAAAACCATCTTACCCTGTCTTGGCAGGATTTGACAGTTCTGCTTATCCATTTCCAGCTTTTATGTATTTTGTCAGTAGTTGAGGTATGGGCAGTTCCTTGCCCAGAGGCCGGTTTTGCCAAGAAGAGGACAAGCTCCAATTGGAGTGTCTTTGGCGCTCAACAGTCTCTCGGGAATAGATCGGTGTTGCCAGGAGCGTTTGTGTCTCTTTACCACAGAATTCTAGGTTAGATTAAATGCCATTTTCTACAGCTCTTTGAAGAGGTTGAAGACTATTTATACAGAATATAATCTCTATGTATCTAAAGAACCGGATTAGTCTAGCTATAAATATGACAAACATAGATGACTATTGATCTACAATTCTTAATATCTATATGACTTAAAGACTTAGTACCCCAGATCCTGCATCAGTCAATGGTCTTCTTAATTTTTTCAAACAAACAAAACTCCTGAACAAATAAATATCAGTTGAAAGTATGGTGACAACAATTGACTAGATAGAAAAAAACCAGCAATATCAAAACAATTGTTTCTTGCAGTCAGAAAGAACTACAGGCCCCTGAATTCCAAAGTACAAACAATGCATTCTCAAAATGGGGAGGGGCAAGTGCTTACTGTACCACAATGTTCTGTATTACAATATCTTTGCAGTTTATACATGGCGCCCTTCACATTGGCATAATTCTACATGTCTCATAGTTATATAATCAAAACTCTTGAGTCTGTTCTAACCTGGCCACTATGACCATCCTATTCTGAACCTAATATGTTTTGATGGATGTTGCAAAGGTTATCTGAGAGAAACTAACCAGAGTCCCAGGTTTATCCTGTATTAAGACTGTCTGACAAATATACACATTATTCATAAAGACTTTAACTCCTGGGCATATTCATTGAGGTCTTCTATAGTCCTTTTCCTCATCTTGCTAGAATTAGAATAAGCCTTAATATTAAAGTGTCCCTGCACTCATCATTTGTAGAATCTATTGGCTACCTCTAAAGAACCACCACCTATTTGTACTGTTAGTAATCTCTAATCACAGAATGCAAGTCTTAATTATTTTTGTTTTGTAAAGATATTTTTCTTTTCTCTCTGAATCCATGTTGAGTTGACACTTTACTTCTGAATCAAAAGGTTTTTTTTTTTTTAAATGGCTATCAAAGAGGAATTCTAAAGAGAATATAACTGGTGGCTGACAGAGAGGTGGCAACAGTAAATATATGGGAAGTGAAAGTCTTTTCAATTAGAATTCTATATATTTCACCAGCTGGAAGAAAGTACTTAGTAAGCTACAGTTGAGGGTGATGCTTTCTTTGAGTCAATTGTTGGTACCATTTCTGGGTGAATAAAAGTTTCTTCTCTTACTATATGGTATCATGTGTTCTATCTTTATCCTGGTTCAACAACACGCTAATAGTTACTTATGGCAAATTGAAGTATCAAACTTTTCTCCCAAACTTAAGCAGCTTGAGCTCCGCATCACCCACTAAGCCTTCAATAGTCGTCATCAATCATCCTGATTAGAGCGGCAGTTTAGGAATCATCACATTCAGTTACTAATAAGGAGAAGGCAAGAAGTGGTCCTTGAGAATTTCTAGTTTGAGCCAGCTGGAAAGCCCTTTTGCCTCTTCATCTGACTCAGAACTGGCAGTTTGACAAGGCACTTAATAAGTGTGTCAGCGCAATATAACTAAGTATATCGTGTGTTCCTATCAGCATCCAGAGACCAGAAACCATTCTGAATCTTTCTCAGAGGAAGAAAAATTACATTGCCGCAACTTCTTTTCTTTCTGGCAAGAGAATCCTAACAGCTAGGCCGATGGTTGCCAGGTTTCAATATCCAGTAGGTGTGAAATATGACTCTCATTCTGGCACAGGTGAACTGTTTCTCTGCTGTATACAGGACACATCATCTAAAATACACACAGTCATGTCCTGGTGATTCTTTACATTCTCTGAATATAAGTTAGATCCCAGAAACCTGGTCCTATGCCTACCAAGAGGGATTTATTGTCCCATTAGTTTAGGGAACCACAATGCTTTTAATCTTTTTCTCGCTATGGAGAGAGAGGAAAAGAGCATTATAATTGCTAGAACAATTCCTGCATAATGACTACGAGAATCTGTGATCATTTACCACAATAAAAATGATAAAACCAAAGCTTAACTTGAGAGTTGACCCTTAATATAGTTTGGAATATACAATAACTCTATTTAATGTGTAGCCTCCAGCTACCTTGTTTCAGTGTCTATTCACTACTTTTGCTAAGTCTCACCATCATCATGCCTCACTCCATAGGGAAGTGAGATGGAGAAATTGTCTGCTCCTGAGCATTTCAATTATAAACATACACTCTTGAAGTGGATATCTATACACACCGATGACAAAATAATAGAAGAAAAGCCACCGCCTGACCCTCATAGGCCCACAGTTTGGTTAATGAGCATTATGGCATTCTGTATTCAAGAGAACTGAACTGCTTTACAGCTAGTGTTGAATTACTCCAGAGAAGTCAATCTAATTTTCTTCTCAGCTGCAGGTTTCTCCAGGAAATCAGAGGCTCTTTCAGGAGAGACCATAGAGACATGTGGTACCTGCTTCACATGGGTTATCAGCATCCTTAGAATACCATGTCTGTTCCCTTTAGTCAGGGAAGCCAGTATTTTCTGAAAAATTAAAACGTGTGAATATAAGGACAACTCAATAAAGCTCTGACTAACAATGTAATTAAGGATTCTTTCTTCTCTAAACATAGGGGTTTTGTTATTTAAATAAATAAACCACCATCTTAATGGTGGGTATTTCATGACAATCTGCAACACTTAGTTTATCTCCCATTTTTTCATCCAAAAATGTCATAGGAATCAAACTAGACAATCTAGACAGTCACTGTCTCCTTCCATTGCTCAATAATATGACCCAAACATGAAATCCTGAAATTTAAGTTTTATGTAGGCACATATAAATATATAATTATGAATCTATATGAATATAATGTATTTGAAACATAAAAAGTGATAGGATTGCTATACCATTTCAAGTAGAAAAATACTTTTTCAAAGAATATTCTGTTCATTAACTCATCTTTAGTATATGGTGACTGAACATATTGAATAGTTAAAAATGTGAACACCATCTTAATACATGAACCATGTATTTACTTTATGACAGAAGCCTTTCATATGTTCTGTAAAATTTTTCATCAACATTAGTTTGATATTCAAATAACTAGATAACAAAATTATTCTATATAAGTAGTGAGATTTTCATTGTGTCCGTGTCTAACCGTAGACTAATCCAGCCAAGAATAAATAATCTCTTTCGTAAATTTGTGTACTGTCTTTCTCACCAAATGCAGGGTCCTTTTTCCATAAGTAAAAAAGAAAATTATCAGCCCAATAATACAAAAATCATGGAAGAATGCAAAATTGTGGTTTTAATTATACATTTTATCTTAAGCATAATCAACTGAGATTCAGAATATGTGTACTTCCTAAACAATTATCTCATAGTTAAATCAGATAACTACTTAATGCTATAAAGATGGTTTTACTTATATCTTTTGGGTTTTTTTATTTTCTTGATTTCTTTTTTCTTTTTTTTTTATTAGATCTCTAGTGGGATTTTAGGTAAACATGTCACCTCTAATTGCTAAAGTTCCAAGTTTACATTAGACATTACTCTTTCTGTCACTGTAGTACTTTAGGAACAATAAATGGGAATCAGAGAAACAGAATTGTTGACACAAAAGTAAAATGCCTGGTTTAGAAATGTCCAGTCAAGTTGGATAAAATCAAACAAGATTTGAATAGAATTTCAGGTCAATCGTGTAGTTTCTTCTAGTACTACAGTGACAGCAAAGACACTGAGATTCTATCTTAGCATCTTTCAATTTACCTTCTGGTTCTCTTTGTTATAACATTCCAGACAAGGAGAAAATGTGAGGCCTACTTTTCTTCAATTTTATCTTCTCCCTCAGATATCACTCATTAAGATCTTTTTATATGTTGAAGCTCAAATATGAAGTTTTAGATTTGTAGAGTCAAATATGTTCACCTACTTAATATTACCAACAACAAAAATATGATACATGATTTTATGCCTTTCAAATAAATTTCTCAGTAAATAATTGAACTAAAAATAATAAAGAATTTTTGAAAACATACTTACTGAAAACCTGATTGCTAACAAAAACTTAAAAATATAATATACAATATCATAATTTAATTATCCACTTTGATGGAGATAATTTTGAAGCCTTGATGCTGATTCAATTTAACAATTAATATTTCATGTAATGTTTATTTGCATATAAATATTTAAGTGGAAATATTTTATTAAAACTGTAGGCTAATGTTTTTAAATTTTATAAAACTGTTAGTCAGCTTGCCAGGTTGTCATGAACTACATAATACAACATTATGGCCAATTAGTCCCAGTGTTTCTTTTTTTCTACTTTCTCATGAAGTTCAAATGCATAAATAATCTCAGAATATCTCAAAAGGATTCAGGGAGTAATTTCTAGTCTCATTAACATTTCTATCTGTAATCAAGTAAATATATTATAATCCTCACAAATGATGTAAGTTTTAATTAACTAATTTTAATTTTAAAAATTGAAAAATAATTATATATGCATATATATTTTTAATAAAAATAAATTATACATGGAAAGTCTAACATGACACAAAATACTAAACAGCTCTAAGAATCTGATACTGAATTAAAATAGCCCACACCTTAGCTAATAGGTGTAGGATGAAGTCCTGCTTCTTAAACTATGTATCATTTTATTGTAACCCATATAACTTTTATTTCCTTATTTATGTACCACACATACTTATTCATAATTCATTTGGAGATTATAATTTTATTGAAGATTTCTCCCTCTAAGCCTCTTACATGCCCTGCCTGCTCTCTTTCAACTTCATGGCCTCCTTTTTCACTATATGTTATATGTGTGTGTGTGTCTGTGCTTGTGTGTGTGTCTGTGTGTGTGGGTGTACATATATATCCCTAAATATAACCTCTTCAGTCTATATAAAGTTTCTTTTATGTATGTTTTCAGGACTTATTGTTTAGTGCTGAACAATCAGTTGGTAAACTCTTTCCTGGAGAAGACATCCTCCCCTTCTCTCAGCTTTTCTCAGTTGCCTGTAGTTCTCTGGTAGGTTTGAGGTTTCCCTGTGATGTTTGGCATGAGATTAGATGTTGATGTTGGTTAGACTACATGGGTAGAACATCTGATATTAGTAGGAAATATAATCTGTCAGCAAACTCTCTTATCCTCTAGCTCTTACAATCTCTTAAATTTTCTCATCTGTAACATTTCGTGAGCGTTAGAATGCACAATGTGTTTTGTAGATGTAACCATTGGGACTGCGATCCACAGCTTTGTATTTTGTTTGGTTGTATTTTTTTGTAGTTCTCTGTTATAAAAAGAAGTCTGCTGGCTGAGAAGTAAAGACTACATTTACCTTTGAAAATATATTTGTCACTGTTTTACTTCAAGGGGAAAGAGGAATTGTAACTTCATCTGTTAACTCTCAACTGCCACATAAATAATAAGATTTTAGTAATTATAGTTACAAACTACACATAAAAGTTAAAAGTCAAATTGGAGATATGAACAAAAACACAACAAGTAACTTAAGTACCCAACACACATGAATTGATAGTCCTGTATTTATATATGTTATAAGAATGTGGCCAACACAATACTTTGTTCTAATAAAATAAACCAATCATTTCTTGCATTCATCTTTATGCACTTTCTCTTCCATAATGCATCCCTTTTATTTGATAGCTATTATATGTATAGAATTACTTATATGCAAATCAGGAAGAAATTATAGCTATTAACTCTAATGTAATGGTACATTCCGTTCTTATTTATATAGTTGACCTACAGTCCATTCATTTATTTATTGTTTTGTTTGTATTTTTATTTTGGTAATTATTTTAATAAATGTTTATAATGTGTATATTTATACCATACTAAGACTATTGTCTTATCAGAAATTAGTTATGACTTTAAGCTATGTAGTATCAGATAATTAATATTGGTTGTTGTGGTACATGTGTCCAATCTCAGAATTGAAAAGAAGGTCACAACAGTGTGCATTCAAGATCCGTTTGAGCTACCCAGAGATTTTCAGGTCAGTCACATCTATATAGTTTTAAAAATTTTCAAAACACTAAGGTAAACAAAGAAAGAAATACAGAAAGTCACCCAATTTTTCTTTGAGTAACAGGGTGGAACTTGTCTGCCCTTGGGTAGATAATCAGCAGTGTGTCATCTTTACTAAACATATTTAGGTGGAAAATGAGATAATCAAATAAACTTACCTTAGTTGTTTTGTTTCTTCTTTTTTTGATCATTCTAAAATCTGCTTAAAAAATATCTGCCAAAAATACTATCATCAAATTTATGCTTGATATTTCTTTATATCACTATGTTTCTTTTCTTTATTCATAATTCATTATCTAAATATATAAATAAAGAGACAGAACAATGTAAAAATAAATGATAATACTGTATCAAGACCCCTCAGTGCCTGGCATTAAAACATAGTTTATTTTTCTTCTTGTGATCACATTGTCAGCAAACACATATTGTTAATGCATTATTAGTCTCTTTTTAAAATCTAAAATACTCTATCAACTATATTTATTTTAGTAGGTAAAAATACTAGCTTTTATTTCCACTCTTCTTGACCAACAACATTTCAAAAACTCAATTACAAATTTAACATGTTCTGTCTTACAAATAAATTAATTGCTCATTGAATAATGAATGTTAAATTGCCTAAGGTAATGAAAAATGCATTTTTCAGTGTTCTGCAGCCAGTTGGAAAGCCATAACATGAAGAGATGATACCTGCTTCCAGGTCCTTTATCTTTCTATATTCTTCTGTCCTAATATGAAATCTGGCGGATGTCCACTGTGAAACCAGTAAAACATTGAACTCTTAATTGTCAAGAATAATATGAAGAAAACAATTTAAAGACAGGACTCCACCTAACTTGGAAACAATGAGGAGCACAATTTGGAGTATGGAGAATGAATTCCGTACATTAATCTGAACTCTCCAAATTAAAATATTCGGTTGATAAAACAAGTTATTTTGTATTTCAATTTCACATTAAAATGGGAATCTCTATCGAAATACATAATGTAATAAGTAATAACGAGTGTGAAATATTGGGAATACCAAGGCTTATGGTTAGCACCAACTGCTTTGCTTAGCTGTCCCTTAACTTTTAAGTGGATGCTTGACTATCCATTACTACTATCCTAAAAACACGAAGCCATAAAACTCTATATGAACATCTAAAACTGATTAAGATATGATGCTCTGAAAAATATTTCTGGTACAAATAAAGGGATTTGAAAGTTTCTGAAAAAAATAAAACAGTTCTCAATTAGTGTAATCCATGTTCAGTTTTAAGTATCATTTTACAGGGGCATACATCCAAATTTACAATTGAATTAACTCCTGCAAGATTTGTTCAATCTGCTCATTTATACATACATTTATTGACAGAGAAGACAAGTTTAGTAAAGAAAGAGAAGTCATATATCATCTGGAAAGTCAATTATTAAGAATTTGACATCAAATAAAAGTATAATTTAAAAATTAACTGATTAAATGTTCAAACATTGATTAAGAAAGATTGTTACATTTTTAGTAGAAAAAAACCAAACCACTCCTTGAACAATTATAAATCCAAAAGATATATAAACTGTCATCAAAATATCCTAACAAAAAAATATCAGAGCCAAATGGTTTCAGTGCAGAATTCTACCAGAATTTCAAAGAGCTATTGCCAATACTCTTCAAATTGTTCCACACAATAGAAACAGAATCAACATTGTCAAAGTGCTTTTATGAGGCTACATTTACTTTGATACCCAAACCACATAAAGATACAACAAATAAAGAAAATTACAGGCCATTCTCCCTCATGAACATTGATACAAAAATAATAAATGACTGGCACACTGAATCTAAGAACACATCAAAGAATTCATTGACCATGATCAAGTAGGCTTTATTCCAGAAATGCAGGAATGGTTCAACATATAAAAACCTGTCAATGTAATCCACCATTTAAAAAAAAAACTGACGGAAAAAAAAACAACACGATCATCTCATTATATGATGAAAAAGCCTTTGGCACAATTCAACACCCTGTCATGATAATGGTTTTAGAGATATTAGGGATGCAAACAACATACATAAACATATTAGGGGTATTTTACAGCTTCCCAACAGCCAAAATCAAATTACAGGAGAGAAACTGAAAGTGATTCCACAAATTCAGGAAGAAGAAAATGCTGTCCACTCTCTACATATCTATTCAATATAGTACTCGAAGTTCTAGGTAGACAGTAAGACAACAAAAGGAGATCAAGGATATACAAATTGGAAAGGAAGAAGTCAAACTTTATTCTTTGCAGATGATGTGAGATTATATATGCTTGTTCTCAAAAATTCTTTCAGGGAACTCATACAGCCTCAACTAAAAAAAAAATCTGAAACTCTGCTATGTACAAGTGATAAATGGGATTAGAAAGAAATTAGAGAAACATCACCCTTCACAATAGCCACAAATAATATAGAATACATTGGGATACTCTAACCAAACATGTGAAAGACATGTATGATGAGCCCTTTAAGTCTTTGATGAAAGAATGAAGAAGATATCAGAATATTAAAAGATTTCCCATGCTCTTGGATAGGTAGGATCAACATAACGGAATAGATAATTTTACAAAAAGCAATCTACAGATTCAATAAATACCCATCAAAATCCCCACACAATTCTTCACAAACCTTGAAAGAACAGTTGTCAACTTCATGCAAATAAACAAACAAACAATAAAAAACAAGATAGTTGAAACAATCCTGCAAAATAAAAGAACTTCTGGAGTCATCACCAGCCCTGACTTCGAGCTCTAATATAGAGCCATAATAATAATAAAGACCTTAGTACTTGCATAAAAACATACACATTAGAAATGAACTGAAGACTCTGACATCAATCCGCACTCAGACACAAATCTATCTTTTGACAAAGAAGAACAACTGTACAAAGGAAAAAAAAAGCATCTTCAACAAATGGTGTTGGCATAATTGGGTGTTACTATTCAGAAGAATTCATATGGATATATATCTACGGCCATGAACAACTCAAGTCCAAACCAACTAAAGACCTCAGCGTCAATCCAGGTATACAGAACCTGATAGACAAAATGAGAAGCCTTGAAAGCATTGGCATAGGAGAAAACTTCCTAAATACAGCACCAGTAGCACAGACATCAATAAAAATAAAAGTATCAACAATCAATAAATGGGACCTCCTGAAACTGAAAACCTTTCATAACGCAAAGGACATGGTAAGTAAATCAAAATGGAAGCCTATTGAATGGGAAAAGCTCTTTACCAACCCCACATCTGACAGAGGGCTGATCTCAAAAAATATATAAGATCTCATGAAACTAGGCATCAAAATACCTAATAATCCAATTTAAAAGATGGGGTACAGATCTAAACAGATATCTTTCAGTAGAAGAATGTCAAATCTTAAACATCTTTTATGACAATGATCATTTTTAGTGGGAATACAAACTTGTAAAATATTAGATAAATCAGTGTGACAATTCCATGGAAAATGGGAATCAATTTGTCTCAAGATCCAGTTATACTATGTTTTGTCCTATACACAAGGATGCTTCATCGTACAAAGACAGTTGCTCATATATGTTCTTTGCTGCTCCATTAATAATAACCAGGAAATGGAAACAACCTTGATGCCCCCCAACAGAAGAATGGACAAAGAAAATGTGGTACATAAAAGAGTATGTAGTTAATGGAGCATTATCCAGCTATGAAAAAAAAAGCTACATCATAAAACGTTCAGACAAATATATGGAACTATAAAAAATTCATCCTGAGTAAGGTAACCCAGACCCAGAAAAACACATATGACTTTTATATAAGATTAGCCTGAGCCAGAATTACATACACTAATGAATTTATAACATTACATTATCAATATTTATTAAAATTTATCAGAACAGTCTACATATCACTACAGAATTTTTCTTGTTTATTTTCTAAATGACATAGTCACATTTCTTGTGCTTCTCTGAGACAAAAGTACTGAGGAAGTTAGTAATCGTTGCCATCTGTTAAGAGGAGGAAAATGAAGTAGGTTAACCCAAGGTTCACTCAAGAATGAGATGGATTAATAGCAAAGCTTCTTGTGGTTTAGCAGTCTAAACACAAATGTGGCTTCATATGCACATGGGGTTGAATAATGTGTCTAGTTAAATATATTTTTAATGAGTAATATTGTGCATTTGTGTAATCATATTTATTTAAATGTATGTTAATTTTGATCTACACATAAATCTGTAAGTATGTATATCTATATATTCAATCAATTTGTATATTGAATATTAGCATAGAAAGAAAGGAAATATGTCAACAAACATGTTAAGTTTATTCATTGAAAAAGGAGTGTCTTCTAACTAATCCATTAACATTTAAGTCTTTGTGACAATGATAGATTTGTTTTGAAATTAATATTAATATACTACAAATGTAAACAAGAATCCTAAATGAGTAAGACATGGCGCTATATTCTATATGCTAACTGGTAGCTTAAGTCTTATTCATGTCATTAATATATGTCACATACTCCAAATTTTACAAATGATAGCATGTGTAAAGGTATTGTTGTTATTAGATCAATGATTTTAACAAATAGAATAATTTCTATTTTACCTTGATTTCTGTCTTCATAAACATCTATTTTTGCTAGTGTTGCCAATTCTTTGTCACTTACGTCTCCATGGTTCAAATATATTTTCTAACAAGTCAGTTCAGAAATGGATTCCTCTTACGTTGATATTTTTGGATTTTCTTCATTGTCTGATGAGTAATATGTGTCAGCTATAAGGTAGTTTCATGATAGCTAGCTATCATTTAATTACTCTTTATAACCTTCTCTACAAAACAATTATTTAGTTTTATAACTTATGTCTGAGTTTCAGAGTTTCATCCCTGATTTCAAAAACAATGTAATAATGGATAAAATAGCTCAAAATATTTTACGGTGTGCACACAATCTCACAGTAAGAAAAAGAAAGAAAAAGCTCCCGAAGCAAGAAATGGAAACAGAGCATTTAACAGTTATTAAATTCAAACAGTGAAGCTAGGGGTTAGAGTCACGCCTGAACACTGAGCTGCTTGCAGTAAACTTTGAGAGGAATAAGGTGAAAATGAATCTCTACAAATATGTTTGTGCCCTGAAGAACTAAGGACACAGAGCTGAAGCAAACTGATCGCTTTGAAATTTGGGTAGCAAAAGAATCACATCAAATAACTGAGGACCATTGGTGTCCCTGAAACTCAAGTGAATAGGTTTCCCCAAAAAAGAGCAGAGTATAAAAGTATTAAAAATCAAAGCAAGAAAAAAGCTTTATGAATCATTAATCACAGCTCAATTATAAAACTCATAGGACAGGGTATCCTGTACCATCTTAAGGAAGCAGGGGGAGGACGGTGGGGTAGTGGGGGAGCGGGAGTGCCGGGAACAAGGGGAGTAAATGTAAATTTTGCTTTTAACAATAAATAAATAAATAAATAAATATAAAAAAAACTGGTCAAGCACCAGAACTCCATGGAAGGAAAAATAAACTGTGAATTGAACTTGCAAAAAAAAAAAAAAAGAAAGAAAGAAACAAAAAACAAGTTTTACTTTGATAGCTAAATTACGAAATGGTATCTGCTTAAAGAAGGTTAATACCTTAAAACTTTCTTAAGGAAAGTTAATACATCAATATGACTATGGGTCAAAGCTAGTTCAGGCACCCTCTCCTCCGCTGCCCAAATACCTAGCTGGTGATATCCCCGTGGACACCAGCTATCCCCTCTGGAGCCAAGTATCTTGCCAAACTTAAAATGACTCCCTTAAGGTAGATATCTTATTCCCTTCTCCAATAACCACCCTTTCTCCATCTCCACCTTCCCTCTCCCTCCAGCTTTCCCCAGCCCTTCCCTTCTTCCTTCTCCTTCCCCCTCTCTGCTTCCCCTACCTCCCCACCTCTACCTTCTCTCCTATCCCTACCTCCGTGCTTCCAACTTTTGCTAGGCGATCTTGTTTGCTTCCAATTTCCAAGAGAATCTGTATATGTTTTTATTTGGGTTCACCTTGCTATTTAGCTTCTCTAGGCTTGTGAACTATAAGCTTAATGTCCTTTGTTTATGGCTAGAGTCCGCTAATGAGTGAGTACCTACCATACAAATCTTTTCTTGATCATCACCATAGAAATCTCATCCGATGGATGGAGATAGCGACAGAGACCCACATTCACATCAGAGCAATGGACTGCGTTCCCAAGGTCCAATCGAAATGTAGAAGGTGGGAGAAGTTAAGCAAGGAAGTCAGGACCCCGAGGGGCTGGTCCACCCACTGGGACAGTGTGCCTGATCTAATGGGAGCTCACCAAATCCTGCTGAACGGAGACTGAAGGAGCATATGATCACACCAGACTCTCTGAATGTGGCTGCCAATGGGGGCAGATTGAGAAGCCATCGATAATGGCACTAGGACCTATCTCCTCTGCATATATAGGCTTTTTGGGAACCCAGTCTGTTTGGATGCACATCTTCTTGGGTCAGGATGTAGGGGGGAGGGCCTTGGACTTTCCACAGTGCAGGGTACCCTGCCCTCTCTTAAGGAAGCAGGGGAAGGGAGGAGGGGTAGTGAGGGAACTGGAGGGGACTGGTAGAAGGAGAGAAACTGTAAATTTTTGAATCAAGAAAATAAAAAAATATACAAAAAAAGAAAGTTAATACTTTTTTTACGTAAAGTAGACATATGGACTTAAAATATCCTTGGTAAAAAGAGGTAGTTAATTGAATAAACAGAAAAACACCTTTAAAACAGAAGTTTTTGAAACCTCTGTGAAAATTATGCAAATTAACATAGAAATATTTAGACAGTGTGTTTTAAATGCTATAAATTATGAAGTTGTAAACTCAGTCCAATGTCTCATGGCTCTTCTAACACTTCTATGGCAAAGACAGAGGGACCTTGCTAAGTTCCAAATAAGAATTACATATTGAAACTTGATTTTAAACACAGTATATAAAATATTGATTATCTAATAACAAATGATCAGTCCTAAAATCATTCATATGAGCAATGCTATATAGAAGGAGCAAGTAATATTTTGAAATATATGTATATATGTGCACATATTACTATGGAGGAAGGGGTGAAACTGGATGAAGGCCATGAATCTGACATAAAACAATCATGGAGTATATGGGACGGTAGAAAGGTAGGAAAGGAATGGGGGTATGCTACAAATATATTGTAATCTCAAAATTAAATTAATAACTTTAAAAGGAATTTAAAAACTGTTACCTAGAGAATCACATTTTTATTTTGTCTCTTATAGATAAAGAATGCAATAATTTAAAAGCAAATACAACTTTATACATAAAAAATTTCTAAATATTATTAAAATTTCCTTAATTTTAAAATAGTAGATAAACTTATACATTGGTAAAATATAAAGCATATGGAACATTTCAAAGAGTGAACAAATTAGTTCTAACTATGTCTACATGGTTGATTCCCCAAAATATGAGAATTAACATGAGAGTTTGAAAATATAAATTTAAGAGTAGTGACGTAATTTAGTGTTTGACATTTACCTAGTGTTCATAAGATCATAGGTTAAGTCTTAGATCTGGAAATACACACACACACACACACACACACACACACACACACTTTAAATTAATTTAACTACATAACAAATAAAATTCAATACATCTTTAAACTGACTCAGGTGGCCAAAGGAAGGAATTAGTCCCGACCTACTATAATCAATATCCAATGACTTATGGGTAGGATTTCCTATGATCATACTCAACCATCATCCATGCTGGACTGCTGAGGTACCATCTTTTTTTAGACACTGTGCATACAATAAGAGTTTATTTGAGATTACAACTGCAATCCTTTTCTTTTTCCTAAAAAATGGCTTTTGCCCTTTTTCATGGCGGCGAGTCCTTCGTGAGTGCCACAGCTTCAGATCCACAGGCTCAACACAGGGTAAGATCCACTCTAGCCCCCAGCCTCTCTGCTCCATTAGGAGACATCCTCTCCCCTTTCCCCAGCTTTGCTGTGTCCCACATTCCAGAGGGTCCCTGGGAAAGCTCGCCTTTGGCAGGACCCCGGTTCCCCGCGGGAATTGGCCTGCTGCAGGGCTGGGATATTGGCCCCGGATTTTCTGCGCCCCACACCCCAGATTGTCCCTGGGCAAGGCTCCCCTTTGACAGAGGCCCAGGTTTCCCCTGGAAATTGGCCTGTGGCAGGGCTGCAACCTTGGACTAGGGCGAATCCAGCATAAACCCGCAGGGCTCCAGCAGAGAAGTCCGCCCTTTTCATGGCGGCTGGTCCTTCGTGAGTGCCACAGCTTCAGATCCACGGGCTCAACTCAGGCCAGTCCTTGGTGAACATCACTGCTCCAGATCCCTCCAACTGGGGTGAACCAGAGCAATCCCCTCAGACCAAGTAAGTGACCACTAGCTACTAAT
>JAQHUG010000293.1:2485312-2496311 GCA_028555095.1 Dicrostonyx torquatus
TTGGTTGTGGGCTTCCATGTGGATGTTGAAAATTAATGCAGGTCTTCCACATGGCTATCAAGTGCTGTAAATCACTCAGCCATCCTTCCATCCACTCTTCTATTTAAAAAAAAACACAATTGATATATGTGCATATTTCTATGAATGCACATGTGTTGTTTGTGCATAAATGTTTTCAAGCTGTAGGCCAATAACTTGGATGTTCTTCAAATACCCACCTACTTTTTTGAGTTCTTTGAGAGAGGATTTCTCAGTGGGATGTGAATATTCCCTATTAGGCTAGTGTGGCTGGCCAAGGAATGAAGAGGGCCTCCTGTCTTTATCTCCAAGGCAGAAGAGGTACCAAAAGGCATCATCTTGATTGTCTTTTACATGGGTTCTGAGAACAGAACACCAGTCTTCATCTTAAACATCAACAACATAACGAAATTAACTACTTCCTTATTTCATTCTTTTATGTTTTTAATACCTCAAATATATCTTACTAATATAAAATTTGACACAAATGATTATAATATTTGGAGGTGCAGATGGATTTGTAGGGATTAGTTATAAGTGAACAAATTAATAATTAGGAAATTGTACAAATTAGATCAAGTGATATTTCTCATGAGTTGGGAAGTGAAATAAATTGAGTTTAGATGTACACATGAAACTCTCTTATGTTTTTAAACTATATAGTTATCTATCTTTTAGAGAAAGATAAAATATACAGAGTTCTAGATTTGCTTCCACTGGAGATGATAAGAGATTAATATAGGCTGCTGGCTCCTTCCCTAAATATTAGTACATAAGAAAATATGAGTCAAGACTGAGAATATAAGTGAATCCCAGGAACTTGAGCAACATGAAAACCCCTGTGGATAATAAAGAATGTTTTTGAATTAATATATGTGAGGGAATTGAGTTGCTACAGCAGAGATAAAAGTGATTTTAGGGACACATTTAAGAGAATGAGTTGGAATAAAACTTTTAAAATGGAGTCTCTTCTCTGTTCTCCAAGCTTACCCTGACAAGCTTTGCTGATTTCCTGTAGATAATAGCAATACAATGCTAGCCCTGTATGCAAATGAGAGACTGAAGATAGTATTTAATGACCAGATGCCCTCAGACACTCTGGTTTCAGACTTCTGAATGCATGTGCTGTAGACATCCTTCTTGCTGCTCCTCAGTTGAAATGTGAACCAACTCTAAGAAGGTATGTCCATCCACATAGGCCATAATGGCCTCCTTCTTAGAACTATGCAAAGAGAAAAGGCTGGGCTCTGAGAAAATATGGAAGAGAATCCACTTCCTAGAATTTACCTTTCCTCTCTTTTAAATGAATTTAGTCACCTTGCTAAATATATAACAATGCTAGCAGAAACATGAGCACTATAAATTTTAGACTGCATTAATTATGAAACAAAATAGAAAGATTTACTTGCACACATAGACATTCATAAACAATATAACCTTCTCTCATCTCAATAAGAAACAGTACAGGTCCTTATATCCTTACCGTATCCTACCCCAAGCTCAGGTTTTTTGGTTAACTGTGCTTTTATCTTGTTTCCTTATAGGATATAATGAAGGCAACTATATGCTAAATACTGTGATAGATATCTATGCAATATTTATTTTGGACTAGTCACAGAAGTGGTCAAAAAAACCTTTTATATCTTATAGACAGCAGGTATTCCTTGACAAGAATGTGAAGCACCATTGGGCAATCTGGTTGACTGTCATTAAATTTCTTTTCTGGAAAGTTTTTGCTCTCTTTCTTTCTGTGACATCACCTGAGCCAGTACTAGAGAACTGGGCTCTACAAATTTCCCTGTTTTACTGCTACTAAGATTCATTTAGCAGATTGAAATTGGAAAATGCTGCAAATCAGGTCTAAAAGAATGTGTTAGTAACACAAATTAAAATCAACACTGTGGCTGCCTGTAACTATTACATTTTAAATATCACAAGATGGGCTTCCAGTATTTGAAAACCATAATCTGTTTCAACAAAGAAGTCACATACATTCAATGACAAGTAAAATCTTAACATATGGCTTTGCTATTTCATTTTTATCTTTCTTGTTAATGTAAAGAAAACATCAACCGACTTTCATATAAAAACCATGCTTGCTCCTCTGCTGAAACTCTTAATGAGTGTGTCAGAACTTACCACCCTCAAATATACCACTCTGGCGTAATTACTACTTTGAGTTAAAAGAAACTTGAGAAACAGTAGATGCAATAGAACATTCCTTTCTTTCTTCTTTTCTAGACAAGAAAGATAAAAATTTCCAAATGAATTTGTTTTTCCTTTTACATAAATGAAAGTGACAATCTTATAATTAAGGACAGAAATTGGAAACTCAAAACATTCTGTATAGAAAGCATAAGGGTTTTGCTAACCTCACTTCAGCAACCAATTTCTACATCCAAACTGCCCTTTCTTTGACTACTTTTCCAATGTCAAAATTTGCTAAATTGTGAGATATCTTATTATTTTCTGAAATAAACATTTAGCCGTCTATGCTGAAGTAGTGTCTTAACAAAGATTATTGATTGAGGGTGCTTTATTTATATCATTTCATTTTTTATCTCTGCATTAACTGCAATCATCACATACTCCACTCATACTATGTGTGCATTTGTGTACATATATCCAATATTTTAATAAATATTTATATTTGTAATCACTTTAGAGTAACCATATAAAAAGTTGAAGCAGATTCCACTCTCTCTCACTGATACATGATCTCCTTCTTAGATCCAGACACAAGAAATTATAGGGGGTTTAGTTTTAAGAGATTCACAATTTATTCACTGTAACCACTCAGATATTAAAATAATAACAAAAACTTATGCTCATTACAGGTCATAAAATGAGGTAGATAATCTGGACTATGTGGTCAGGTGCTCTCTAAAGAAGGATGACATAACAGTGTGAAGAGTGTCTCCTGGTTTTGCCTTTCCTCTTTGTGTGTAGAGATTGGGATAATAATAGTTATTTTGTGCATAAACAACCTTGAGTTAAAGTGTCTGAAGCTCAGAGAGTAAATAATAAAGGATAGGTTCTCAATGGTTATCAAGTATATCTATGTCATTTTTGATTCTTTACCACATTATTTTTCAAGTAGAGCAGAGTACACTCCTGAACTATAATGGCTTTTTATACTGTTCATTGACAAATGAAATCATTAATGAGAACCTGAAAAGTTATTGCAATTGTATCAACATACAAAACAAAGAAGTTATAAAGCAGAAATTCCATCATTTTAATTAATAATATTGCATTTAGATTGTTAATAAAGTTTTTTTAATAAATAGTTTTCAATTCTAAAAGGAATAAAAGGATGGATTTGAGATGTAACTCAATGACAAAGAGCATGTTTATTATCTGAGATCTATCTACTACAGCACCAGAATGATTAATTAACTAGATTACATAAAGGGAGCTAAAAGGTATTTCAAAGGTATGAGTTGAATTTATAAGACCAGTTGTGAGATAATATAAAACAGAAGCAAAGAAATAACAGAGTGAGGAGACAATGTGCATGTACACAGAGAGGGAAGAGAGGAGGACTTAAGGAGTGAGTAGACTAGGGGACAGAGAGATGAAAAAGGGGCCTGGGGCTGACCTTAGCAAGCCATGTCAATCTGAGTAAAATTGATACAAATAATACAGAGTTATAGCATTAATAAACTTTAGTTAATGTCCTATCCTCTATAATTTCTATAGCTATTTATTTATTCCAACACTTCAGTATCTCCCTGCAGAGGAGATACTGAATCTCCCTCTCAATTTCTGAAAATTTCCACCAATATATTTGTCAACAGGAAGGAGCTTTTACATTCCAATAATTTCATATTAAAATAGTTTTTTCTTTAAGTGTTGTTTTTGTGTGTATATCAAAAAGACAAACACATTTCTTCATCTATTGTTCACCACATTCAAAACAGACATGTTTGTACCATAACAGTCTCAACTGACAAGGTTTTCCATGTATAGTTAACTCTCCTGTAAAGTAGTTAATAAAAAAGAGAAAACAAAAGGTACAATTTTAAATTTAACAACATTATGTGATTGTAAAATAATGGAGATACATACCTTTGTTTATATTATACTATTTTTTAGAGTTATTTTATTTTTAATGTTTTGGGAATTTTTTCTTTTATTTTTGAGATTTAAATTTCATAATTCTCCTTTCCCTTTCTCTATATAGCCTGCCTTGTTCTCCTTCAAATTCATGACATTTTTTATTGGTTGTTATTGTATGCATAAATGTATATACATACTTATTACTGAATATAACCTGCTCAGTCTGTATAATGTTACTTATATGTATGTTGTCAGGACTAATTATTTCATATTAGATAGACAATTGTTGTGCTCTTCTCTGGGAATACTATTTGTCCAGCTCCCATCAGCTCTTAATTAAGGTTGAGGTCCTGTGATATTTCTCCTATTCACCTTGGTAATTCCATTACTGTGTTTGTTCATCTCATTTCCACAGTCATGCTGGTGAACCTTTATGGGTATAGATAGCTTCTATGACATGCCCAGAAAACACAATCGCACAGTAAACTTTCATTCTCTGGCTCTTACTATTTTTCTGCACCCTCTGCTGAAATGGTCCTTGAACCTTAGGTGTGGGAATTGTTTTGTAAATATGTCTCTTAGGACTGGATTATACAACTTAGCATTGGTTGTGATATTCTGTATTTATCTTAACCTATTGCAAATAGAAGTGTCCTTGATAAAAACTGAGGATTATACTGGTAAATGTATATAAGGCTAAATATTTAGTATAATTAGGGGTTTTGTTGTTTTAATAAAGTGGTAGTTACAGATTCTGTCCACAAGATTCATAACTTCACTAACCCAGAGAATTTGGCTAGAATTTTAGTACCAAGCATAACGTCCCTAGTCTGTAACAAGTCTTTAAGTCTAATCAGAGAGCTGTTGGTTACTGCCAAGGTATTTTTACTGCTGTGGAACCCTTAGGTTATCCTGCCATGCTGTTCATAATTGTGGTTCATAGATGCCTTTGCTGCATAAGACTATTGGTTGCTTTGTTCCTTTAAAAGATTTTATGATATATTCTGGTTCCATGAAAGCTAGTACTCTGGGAAGAGACACTCAGGTCAGTTCCAGACCACATCAGTATGGACCGTGGGTCTGTAGTGCATTTTATCTTCAGCAATAGGAACTTGCCTTCTACCTCTGAGGTGACAACCAAGGGTATCAGTAGCTTGCAATATGCTGGAAACCTCTTTGACTTCTCATGCCTGTTATTAGTATTTCTTAGGTGATTGTCAACACTTACAGGGAGCACTGAAATCCCAGATGAGAAAATTCCATTTATCCTATGTTTGCAAATTTATTCAGAGACTTACATGTGTTAAATATTTTTTTTTAATTTTCAGGTAGATATTATAAGTATGATTTCTTAAATCTTTTCCAGTTATCTTTATTTTTGTTCCACCCTCCTCCTTTTTTATATTATACAATTTTAATGCATACCTAAACTCTGTAAGTTAGCAGGATGGACTTGACTATTTATATACTTAAATCACCAAAATTACATGACATTCTGGTGCCTAAAACATTATCTTTATATATTCTTCCTAAATATAGTTCACATATTTCCATTGACAAAGATATTAACAAAAATTTCTACTCAAAATTTATTTTTCGTCTAAGTGTGTGGATATGTCAACAAAATGGCAAGCAAGTGAAGGTTAGAGATCGAGCTTGGCACTTTCCATGTTAATCTTCACTTTCCTTCTTGCGGAAGACAACCCTTCAGCCTTCCCTCACTTTTCCCCTGCTGTAGACACCAAGTTAGATGTTCAGAGAACTTCTAGAGAGCCTCTCCATTCTTTGCATCTCACACTGCCACAGGGGTGTCAAGAATACAGATTCTTATTACCATGCTCAATGTTACATGATTTTTGGGGGTTCAAGCTTAGCCACTGCATCATCTCTTCAGCTGTCTTCATGGAGATATTGACTAAGTAGTTACCCAATATAATCACTCATTCTGTCTTCGTTTATTCAGTGGCAGAAGGAGTCTTGTATGCCCTGACAGTTGTCTCAATTCTCAAATGAATGGTATTCTGCAGTGGAAATAATTTCCGCTGACAGAATAGAAATTCTCAACCTATGATGGATAGGAGATTATTTGACACAATAGAGGGAGTGATCATCTTTTCTTCATGAGCTTTGATTAGTGGCAGCATATTTTGGTTATGGGAGTGACATCGCCACATCATGGCCACTGGTTACATTATGATATGAATCATTTCTGAAAGTACTACAATCTTATACTAGCTCGTCAAAAGTTGTCAGGCAACTGGCATTGAAATGGAGCCTTCCTGGGTAATCATATAATTCTGTGAAACTGGATGCCTTTGAATTATGAAACACATGGCATAATGCCTCTGTGTGTGTGTTCCCTTATCCTCCTGTGTCAAACAAATTTCCTCTCTGCATGCATGATGTTTAAGTGAAAAAAATATGACAGTGAATAAGACTTTTTGATATTTTTTATAAAAATATTTTATTACCTCTCCTGCAAAAGAAAATACCATTTTAACACTGAT
Source organism: Dicrostonyx torquatus (assembly GCA_028555095.1). NCBI lineage: Eukaryota > Metazoa > Chordata > Mammalia > Rodentia > Cricetidae > Dicrostonyx > Dicrostonyx torquatus. The sequence goes on from JAQHUG010000293.1 coordinate 2,491,900, forward strand.
AACTTATTTTCTGTAATAAGCAGATTCCTAAGAAAATGGTCACATTAATTTAGGGAAGTTCAAGAACATAGTTAAAGCCAATAAGCCGTGTAGCTGCATTAAACCACCAAAAATAAAGGTATTTGTATATATCTTTGGTTATGAGATGGATGATGAAAATTAATGATTTAGACTTATTTTGAAAGGGATACATTCGTATTCCAGAGGTGGAAAATGGCAGACCCAGACACCTAATTCTCAGCTCTGAGGAGCTCTATTACCCATGGAGGAAAGCAGAATTAAAGGTTCACTCTGGAGCAGGCAAAGGTAGACATTAAGCAGCAGTAGCAGCACCGGGTGTTTTATATTTGTTTTTTTTTGTTCTTTGTTTTTGCTTAGTTTGGTTGTTGTGCCATTTTGTTTGTTTAGCAGGAGTAAGATATTAAGGGTAAAAATGGAGAGTCTGCCTAGGGTGGGTTGCTAAATCCTGAATGGACAGGTTAGCCTAATAATGAATTTTTATTGTTGGGACATGATATTTTTTCTCAGGAATTAGTCAGTGGACAAATCAGGGAATTGAACTTGGGATCTAGCTTTAGGAGTATAATCGAACATTTAGGCAGGGAAAGATATGATTGAAGGGTAAAACCTTACAGCACTGTGTTTGCCTTGTGAGAGAACCTTTCCCATTGATCACTTTGTTTTATTATTGGATCACAAGATATTGGATAAGTGGGCCTCATTCTTTGTGGCTGCTTTCTGCTGACGCAGGGGCACCATTGGTAAGGATCAAAGGAAGCTGGACTGTTGGCCAAGGCCTGGAAGAGCAGGCTTGTCAGTTGATGTCTGGCCACTGCTAAACCATCTGATACTAAAGAAGTGCAGGCAGCACTGGAATGAAGTGTAGGTCATGTTGGAGCAGTCTATGGGGCTAACTGCTTCAGAAGCTGCCTAAGATGAAGACTGAGGTATCACCTGGTTATAGTAAGTTATATGAGCAGTGTAGTAGTTGATTTGACATCTGCTGGGACAAATGGACTAAGAACAGAAAGTAAAGTTGAATTTAGGGAAAACTTTTTATCTTTGATGTAAATTTGAAACTTTCATGTTCTTGGTGCTCGTAGTTAGGGAAAGAGACTCCCAAGACCAAAGAAAGGGGGAGACAGTCAAGATAGAGAAAGCCCACTTCAGGGAGAGACAGATGAAAATCTTAGGGTGTGAGTTGATGGAAGTGCTTATCTGGAGTCTGTTTACCTACGACAGGTGAATTCAAGCTGACTTCCTGAAGTGTAAAAGGAATTTTTACGTTCTTAAAAGAGATGAAAGTTTTAGATATGCTAGTATTATCATTGTTTGTAACCTGTACTGAAATTCATACTGTAGACATGACAGTCTACTTATGCCTTTGAGTAACAGTAAAAGTCTGGGTACCAAAACAATAGCATAGAGAAAAGGAAAGGAATCTGAAACAACATTGTATATTCCATAAATCACTTTCTCAGACCCTTAAAACTTACTTAGGCTTTCTTATCTTCAGGCCTTAAAATATATTTTTATATCCTGTATAGAAAGACTTTTACAACTAAGCTTTTACATCCTCAGTCCTTCATAACTTATATTTATATGTTTAAAACATTTTCTTAGACTGTCATAAATTCAGACCTATATAACTTGATGAGTGGGAAAGGTAGAGTGATATAATAGTGGAAGTGGCGTTAGTTTGTTGACATACATTGTTGATTTTGACTAGGTTCTGTAAAAATGTCTTGTCTATGAATGTGAGTAGAAAAAGAGTATACAGTATTTAGCATGATGTAGGAGTTCCTTCTGTATTTCTGTTGCTTTCATTGGTTGAATAAAGAGACTGCCTTAGCCTTTTGATAGGTGGGGGGAGTAAACAGAATGGAATTCTAGAATAGAGAAGGAAGAGTCAGAGAGAGCTGCCCACCATGAAGCTGCCAGGTCTAATACACTGAATCTTTTCTGGTTAGCCACGACTTGTGGTGACATACAGACTATTAGAAATGGGTTGAATCAAGATGTAAGTGTTAACCAATAAGAGGCTAAAACTAATGGCCCAGGCAGTATTTCAATGAATACAGTTTCTGTGTAATTATTTTGGGTATAAGTTAGCCAGGACCAAAAGCAGGTCTGTGGCCAGGAGCTGGGCAGCGGAACACAGCCCACTGCTCCTCAATACTACATTAGCATTTGAGTGAAATATTTGATGGATGTAGGGAATAATGTCCTGTGTTTCAGAGTGTTTTGTATGTTGTTTTCTAGAAAGTAGATGAAGTGGGTGAAATGCAAGTCAAAACGGTAGAAATGGCAGCGTGATTGGCTGTCATGTTGGCTCAATTATTGCCTTTATTAACAGCAGAGGGGTTAGCCTGATATTTCTTTTGATGAACCAAGCCAATTAGGGAGAGTAAATGAGAATCCAGGTGGATGTGGATTATGGTGGTGATTATAGATATATGAAGAATTCACAATTGGGTTGTCTTTTATGTTCCGAAATCCTCTTTCATTCCAGGTTATCAAGTGTGTTAGAAAGTTATGGAATGTGTATTTGGAGCTTGTATACATTGTTAATAGTATAATGTTAGTGATTTGGAATGCTCTGGAGAGATTTTGATTTTGCCACTTGATTGTTTGTGGGGATAATGAGATATCCTCAATGATGTCATCATCTGAGAACTCTTTGACACAGTATGATGGTCATATGACAGGAAGGATCTGTCATCTTTATAAAAAGTGTACGCACAAGTAGCTAAAGGACCTCTTCCATGTGAAAGGAATACAGGAGGAGGTCTTTGAGAGTCTTTGGACAGAAGTGAAGAAGGCCTAAGGAATGTTGCAGTAAAGGAATAGTGAAAATAGTTTAAAGGGAGGACACAAAGAATGTGAGTGCTGAGTTGTTGTTAAGAGAAGTCTTAAGGGACACTTCTGAGATCGTGGGAGGGATTGGGGTCCTTTTTAAAATAGGAGTTGATACAGAGAGAGAGATCTGTGGGAATAGGTTTTGAGGGGTGTTGTAATAGGTGGAGAGGTGGGTGCGGGTTGTATGTTCCCTGCACCCAGCTTCCAAGCCCCCAGCCGCTGGCCCGCTCAGCGGCTGGCTGCACCCGAAATAACCACGTGACAAACTGGATTCGTTTAAACTCTGCCTGGCTTATTATCACTAGCCTTTTCTTGGCTAGCTCTCATAATTAAACTAACCCATTATAAAAGTCTGTAAGTCACCATGTGGTGACTTACCGGAAAGGTCTAACCTGCATCCATCTGCGAAGGTGGTTCGTGCGTCTGCCCCTTCCTTCTTCTCCTCCCAGAACTTCCATTCTGTCTACTCCGCCCACCTAAGGGTTGACCTAACTATAAGCCAGGCAGGTCTTTATTTAACCAATCAAAGCACAGAAATACAGGTGGACCCTCCCACAAAGGGGGAATCCTAGAGCTAATTTGTTAGATTTAGGGATGAGCAGAGAGATTGAAGCAAGCATGTGTAGACAAGGAAAAGAGTTATGAATGATGTTGTCTAGATGTTTGGAGAGATTAGAATAAGAAAGAAGGCTAAAGGGCAAAACTTGTCTGAGCCATGTTTGCCATGCTCTGTTAGAGAGCACTTCATATATAGTAGTCTTAGATTTCTTCTTCCATGGGAAATGCTGCCTTATAACGTGACCTTTTCAGACACCGTGCTCTACTTCCTGTTCCTGTCAATGTGGACAGAATTCCCAGAAGGCGATTTAAAAGGTTTGATTATAAGTAAAATTTTGAAGGAGTGTTCTGCATCATGGTTAAGAATAATGTAAGTGTGGGCTGTTAGTGGGCGTAGGAGCTAGAAGAATAATTTTTTATATCTCTAGCAGCCAGGAGGCAGGAATGTGGGGCTGAAATGTAAGTAAGCTTTAATCCTAATACTTGTTCTCCATCTAAATCCTAGCTTTTAAGTGTAATATGATCTACCCAAGCAATAAAACAAGCAAAAGAAAATACATAGAACTGAGTGGGCTCTTTCAAATTTAAACAGTAACAGACCACTGTGTATTGAACCATTAGCACTGAGAGATTATAAGACCAAAGACCAATAAAACAATATTTAAGGTAATTATAATTTAGTTTAAAATTTTCACTGTAAATATGCCAGACTAGAAAGACATATATGTCTAGTGTTGGCAGGGGCTGCTCATTTATTTTCCAGCTGCCCAGACCCGAAATAATCACACAGAAACCATATTAATTATAAATCTATTAGCACGGGCTTCTTATTAACTAACATTTGCATCTTAAATTATCCATTACTACTATTTTACATCTTACCACATGGCACATGGTTTACCAGTAAGGTTACAAGCCTCTGTCTCCTTCAGCAGCTACACAGCATCTCACTGACTCCACCTTCCTTTCTCCTCTATCTCTCCTTGGAATTCATG